>JAODTK010005554.1:0-460436 GCA_026419785.1 Sclerodactyla briareus
CTTCCAGTGAGTGGACATGTATTGCAGTTTTCAAACGCACAGTGGCTCTTTTATTCCATGTTCGTTCTTCTCGGTCGACACCATTGCCTCAGGATGGTTCCGTTGTCTTCCCCTCCTTTTTGGGCTTCTCCCCTTTTTCACGTGTCTCTGAGACAGCACAAACCCGCACCGCATGCGAACTAGTGGGATCGTCCTGAGCGGCTCACTATAATCAAACGCCTCCCCCCCGCGACGTGCGGTCGACAAAACGTGTAGATAGGCTCATTGGCCTAACACATTCTCCTGGAGCTGTCGACTGAGCAAATCCACTGTTCAACTGTGGAACGAGATTTCCCCCATTTCTGACCCGCATTGGCTTCCCGGTAGAAGACGCTCTGCAATGACCTGCAGCCGGGAGGATGGCCGAGCAAAATGCTTTGTCCACGCCATACTCAGCAGTGAGATGCCCCTGTAATTGTTGCAATAATGGCGGTCACCTATATTCTTGTACATGTTGACTAATTGTGCACACCTTCAAGTTCAGAGCCGAATTAGTGCTTGCACTCCCAGCAAAGTTGAAAGAGGGATAGCAGTTCTGCCTCCAAATGCCCCCCACCCCCCAGCTTTAGTATTCTTGTGTGAATGCCATCCCGAAGCCAGGAGCTTGCCGCTTTTCAAGCTTAGGATAGCACAACGTACGTTCTTCCAGAGTGATGCTGTATCAAAGACGGGAAGTTTCCTGTCGGATAGCCGCAATTGATGCAGAATGGCACCCAGCATAGTACACACCTGGTTTCTCAACATAAAGGGAGCTGTAGTGCTCTACCAAGCGGTCATAAGAGTGGGTAGGTCAGTGGATAAGCGTGAATTCACGGCACGAAGGGAGCAGTTTTTTTGAAAACAGGAACCATGCTTCCTAATCCGCTTACCCGGCCGTGTAGACGGTACACAAGTTGGCACAATTTTCAATGCGGGAGCTGAGTTTACGCCAGTATGATTGGATAGCAGGCGTGTCAGTCGCTGAACAGTGCTTTTGGCAGTAACGGAGATTTGCAGGGTGATTCTGGTTAGTGTCTGTCAGCAGCCAGGTCTAGCTGATTGCGTTTCACCTCTATGGCCGGGCATGAGGGACACTCGTGGCTTCACGCGACAGTCAGGTTGTGCTCGCCTCACGTCTCCTTATAAAGGTATCAGGGCAGAGTCCATCACCGTGATTTTGAGAAGTGTCCCAGTTTCTTACGGGGTCCCCTTCACGCTTCGCAGGTTGGTTGATTACTTTTGCGGCCAATAGTTGTGACGAACTTATGTGACATATGAAGGATCGCTGGTTTTGGTGATGCCTGTATCGTTAGTGTTGTTGGTTGGCTGGGCTGAATGAAGTTCTTATGTGTTTGCAACCGTTGTTCAGACGTACAACGAACCAGGGCATGGTCTGTATCACAGTCAGCAGAATGCATACTGTGACAGGATTTTGTAATCGCAACACTATAGTTGTCTTCTTATCACAACGATGTGGACGATGTGTGCAGCGTCCTGAGCGAGGGTGATCAGGCTGACTTTCGATCGAGGCTTGCCAGGGAAGAAGTGGACGGAATACCAGAGCTTCGTGACTCCACAGACTTTTAACATGCGCCTGCCCATTATGATTCATTTCTCAAGGCTATGTGGCCCAATTATTCCTGCCAAGCTCGCATCAGAGCTACCTCTAGATTGAAGTCACCACAAGGATGACATACCTCGTTGTCGCACTCTTACACCTCACATCAACCTCGTGGGGATGCGGTCGGATATTATGTTTCCATTGTCACACACTTTTTCTAACGTGCTAAAAAGTCATCACTTTTCCTCTGGGTGGAGAATAATAGTTTGGAGCGTATGCAAAATTTTGCCATAAATTATCGCAAATTGTACGACTTAATTACACAATTTTACCGCTGAAAATCTACAGCAGGTCATTACCTTATATCCTCGCATTATGTGCTAAACCAGTCAACAATGGGCACCACGGTCATCAGTATCTTGCTAACGAGCCTACACAATAAGTAAACAACCCCATAGGCTAATTACCCAACTTAATAGTGACTTTGCTGCCAAAGGTCTAATCAGCTCGTGGTTACCCAACCCCGATACTATACAAATTTCATCAAAATCGGTTTTACCGTTTCAGAGAAACGCTAACGAGAAAGTGGGACATTCACACACCACACACACACGCCACACACAGACACACACACACGACTAAGTAATCGCTAAGTATCTCTCCTGAACTCGGTTCAGGCGAGACAGAATTATTTCCAATCGCACCCACAAAAATAGGTGTGATTGTACTCCCCATGAGAAACTTACATATTTTGTATTTGCTCAGACCAATTCAGTCTGACTTGTGCCCAAGTTTCCCATACTCTACCCTGTTTTGACGCTCAGATAAAACCCCCCTTGACGCCAACTCCAATAACAGTGGGCATGACTTATTATGAGGACCTCATATCCAAGTATGAGCATCGTTCATCCAGGGTGAGTCGAGTTATCGGTTCACAGCGGCATCACATCCATAACACCTCTCATACACACAACTGTCAGGACCGCATGAAATTCTCTGACTTCGTCAGAGTATGCAATTAAACGATGTGTTTTGGTGTTTAGGGTGTTAGGGTGTATGGTGATCTTTACGGAGACGCTTTTCCCCCTATGGGATAAGTTATCACAGCTTGTTTGAACTAGTTCAAGATATCTAAGATCCATTCTACTGTTTATAGTATTAATTTGGAGTTCCGCAAACATTCAAAGTTTTCAATCGGCGAAATAAGTCGCAGATATAAGGAAAAGTGTCCAAGTCTGAAAGCCTTGTAACCACGATAAGTCTACCAGTTGTAGTCCTATCGACGTGAAATTTGGTGTGTAGCTTTTATTATGGGGAGTGCAAGAACCGGGATCCTTGGAAAAATTAGGGGATTGTTGAATGAAATCTATATTTTGCCCAATCTTGACCCCGAATCTTGTTTTTTAAAGTTTGGGGACTGAAGGTAGAGCATATTCATCAAGTTTCGGGAAAATACTGCAACCTTTTAATTCGCATAAAAATATGCAAAATACATACAGACTTAATTACGATATTTTTATGCTGAAAATCTGAACAGTTCATCGACCTTATATCACGCATCTATGTTCCAAACCAGTCCCATAGCACCTTCGTTCTTCCGTAATTTGCTAACGAGCCTAATACAATAAATAACATAATAGCTAATTACCTACTTAATTATGTGATTTGGCCCGATATCTAATCAGATAGTGTTCACTCAAAACCCCCCGAATGCTACCCTGAAAATTTTGTTTGCAATTAACCTAACCGTTCGAAGGATATCCTGCTAAACAAGTGTGACACGCGCGCGCGCGCACACGCACACACCCACACATCACCACACACACAAACACGCACACCAATTAACACACACACGCCATAGGTGGACCATAGTCTAATGTTTAGACGATGGTGTCTTTCAATAGCCCGGGCATTACGAGTATTACACCCCTCTTAGTGTTTCACATATGTATCAGTGTTGTAACCCCGTACCCTCACAATCGTATAATTAAATTGTGAATCGTGCTTTCATTAGTGTAAGCGCCAAATCACGTCATTTCTCAGCGTTGTCATGATAACTGTATTAACGGCCCCAAGTACAATACGCAGGCTCGTGGCGTTAGGCCTAAGTAAATTTAGCTGTTAATCCCAGGAGGGGTGGCAAGTACGCTGCAAGGAGCTAAATTACGCGTTTAGTTGCATCACCTCGCGTGTCTTCTCAATACCACGGTAGAAAACCGTCTTACAGTTACAGGTCGTGTCGGGTATAACCCATGGATCTTTGCAGGTGGAGTGGTAGTCTGCGTTAAGAGATATTGTTTTAGCGATTCTTGAAGCTGGATTGTTCCTAATATGTATACAATTAAAGGCGAATCGCCCCCAGTGTCTCGCCTGGTTGCGCGATCATTGATTTTCTTTTAGTCACCATGCAAAACAATTACAAGGCATTCATATATGTCCTTTAAATCCCAATACCTCTAAATATTTCAACATTCATTGTCCATCAGCGACTTTACACCCCTTTATCCTATCTACTGTACCCTCCCATATAAACCATTACTTACTGAGTTAATAGTTTGCTTCAGATTACTGGATTGTCCAACACAATGTAAAGGACCCTAAATCTAATAAAGTTTATCCTATATATCATTAAAAGAGTATGCCCTTTAGACATCTACTACTTCCATCTAAATCCCTGGGAAGTTCACACCCCACCAGCTCACATCCCTGTCTAGAGTGGAATAAGCCATCTAATTAGGCTTCCCTGGCAGGAGTCATGCAGGCACTACTGGCTGAAGCTATGACTATATAAGAGATACAAGGGAGGTTACCCTCCCTACCCCCCATCTCACACACCAGAGTACTGCAGGTGACACTGACACCATTTCATTCTTGAATAGGTGCCTGGGAGAAGGTAAACAAAGGACTGAGTGTTTACACTTTATATGGTCAGTGTAGGGGGCCAGAAGAGGTTATGACAGGCTGATGTCAAACCTCAAGGTTTTAAAAAGGCAGTTTGTAACAAGGGATGAAATCTTGTCTGTCACAGATGGAATACTAGTAGGATGAATGGGAAATAAAATGCTGAGGGGTTGAAATGAGTAAAACATGTTTGTTTGATGCATGCTAAATAATAGTGATTTCAGCATAATGCTGGTCAGTTAGGTGCCCCAAGACTAAAAACCAAGGTGCGTACCAGTCTTGGAGCTGGTTGCAGTAAATGTTATATTTGGCAAGTTTTTGGTCCATAAGTGGACCCTTAATGACCTTTGGAGGGTGACATAACGGGTTTTATGAAAAATGTTACCCTTGATCATATACAGCATGTCCCGAAATTTCAGTGTATATAACACACAGTCACAAAAAATGATTTGAGAACATGTTAATAGTTGGCAGTTTCTTGACCTCGAATGATTTTCGATGACAATGACGGGTTTATGAAAAATGCTTGCTCAATGTGATGCACCAAGGCCCAAAAAGCTTATGTAATCAGTACACACACCCTATGCTATCGCCCGAAAGGTGTTAAAATCAACCTTTAGCCCCTGGTAACTTTAAGACCAGCGAAGTCAGATTGAAGCGGCGGAGTGGTTTAGTCTATGTGTAGCAATATATAGAACTATCAATATCCAAAAAATCGACAGTTTTTATTCTTGGCCTGTAACTCCTAAAACAAGTACATTTTCTTCATATAAATTGACCTTTGACCTTTTGCCCTGTCGATAGATGGTTGTTTGATTACTGACCCAAAAAGTACATTGACAAAACTCTACGAGCACCTGCTGCATTATCCAATTGTTACTGGCCATTAACAAAATTCAAAAAATGGGTAATTTATGCAAGATTATTCACGATTAAATGACCCTTAATTGACCTTTACACTGTTGTTAAATTATCGGGATCAAAAGTGTACCATTCCACCAAGTGTCATGAGGATTTTTCACAATGAACACGCCTAATGTATGCGAAAAAAAAGTATTAAATTAACTTTGACCCCTGAACTACCAAAGTATGCGTCCGATCGAAGCTGGGAGTTGGTTTCCTCCATGAAGCACACAAAGGTTCTATCACATATCCAAAAATAACCAAGTTCTATTTTTTTGCCCCGTATCTCCTTAAATAAGCACATATTCAAGGGACTCTACCTTAAACCACAGGACCACCCGACAGAGGTCACATGAGGTCATTGGTCACACACATGCAGGTCAAAAATTATATCCACACATGGTGAAACCTTCCAGCCTTCACAGATATTCAATTCTCCGAGTATGGCCAGAGGGAAAACGTTTGTTGACCTCCTCCCCTAAGTGCTTGGATGACCTTAATGACATGGCAGGTTTTCATGAAAATTGAAATTCTCCATGTGATACAATCCAATCTAGGAGCAGTTTACATTTCTGATGAACATGCCAGTGAGTGATTATTGCCAAAAGTACTATAATCAGTTTGTTACCCTACGTGACCTTTGATGACTTCAATGACATGACGGTTTATAAAAATTGTTACCTCCTGTGATGCATTCACTCATAGGGAAAAAAGCATTTTTTTGTTTTTTTTTTTTAAGTTTTGCATTCCAATGACACGGCCCATTTAATGTTATTGCAAAAAGCTATTAAAATTAAACTTTAACCCCTCTCCTTGTAAACACCAAAGTATGCGTCCGACGACAGCGGGAGTTGGTTTCCTCCATGAAGCACACCAAAGGTCATCACATACCAAAAATAACCCGTTTCTTATTGTTTGGCCGTTAACTCCTAAATAAGCACATTATTAGACTCTACCTTACCACATGACCACCCCAACAGAGGTCAAATTGAGGTCAGAGGCACACACCTTGCAGGTCACAATATATCCACAATGGTGAAAC
Source organism: Sclerodactyla briareus (assembly GCA_026419785.1). Lineage (NCBI taxonomy): Eukaryota > Metazoa > Echinodermata > Holothuroidea > Dendrochirotida > Sclerodactylidae > Sclerodactyla > Sclerodactyla briareus. The sequence continues at coordinate 6,426 of JAODTK010005554.1, forward strand.
CTTCTCAGCCTTCACAGATATTCAATTCTCCCGATTATGGCCGACAACAGTTTTTGCCCCTAAGTGCCTTGAATGACGATTATGTAACATAATGACCTTGGGGCCCCTCTTCCCTACTGTAAATGCGTTGAGACTATAGATAAACCATCTCCACCCAAGTTTCGTCAAAAACCAAACAAAATTCAAAAAATATCGCCGAAAGAAATTATGCTAGAAATTATGTTAGACTACTGTTAAATTAGAATATTATCATGCAGGAATCTGGGATCGATCGTCGTACTTCTCATAGTTTGTTTATATACCCTGAACGGCTCACCAATGCATTCGTACCGATCAAGAGTACTTGTACCACAAGCTTCCGAGGCCAATTTTCATTAAATATGCAAATTTATGCAAATGAGAATTGGTCTTTTGGCCGAAAAAGTGGATGCAAATCGGCAACTATTCACCGCGCACCTCCACAAGAAGGTCCCTGCATGATGGCTTCCCCGGTTCAGGAGATATTACCACATACGGACAGACAGACAGACAGGACAGACAGACCACACACAAACAAAAGTGACCACCTATGTCTCTCCTTAAACAAGTTCAGGCGAGACAAAAAACATGCAGCCCGGGGACTGCTGAAATAAAATGTACAGATACAATGACACAAACACATGATGCGCAATGCAGAAATTCCGCGAGTGGTGTACTAAAGCAGCAGGTATTCGAGAATATCAAGATAATCGTCTTATCACAAAGACTAGTGGAGTGGAGTAGTTGTAGCTATCAACGTTCGAGACTAAAAACGAACGTATTACATTAAGCTTGCTGTATTTTTAATTCATCCGCATCAGCATACAGCCCACCCTTCTGAAAAAAAAACCCAAATATTCTCTTTCGGTAAAAGCGATTTTCTACCGACATTTTTTTCCCCCCCCCCCGGCATCGCAGGTATAGAATCCTCAGCTGATGGAAAATGGTAATACCGGGAGTAGATTATTCCCAATCTCATGTAGGGCCGTCAGTCCGTCGTGCACGCAGATAAGTTAAATGAGGAAATCGCTTAACATAGATTTATTTGGAATTGTATTTTTTAAATTATTCAAATTGAAATTAATTGACAGAACTATGAGTTTATACAACATGGCGTGCACAGTTGTTATTGTATGAAAGGTAGCCATGGTACGCTATAACACTGTGTGCTGGGAATCACACGAAAGGGAATGCTGAACGCGCTAGGTCATGTACATTAAGCGGCGTTTCCATGCAACGCGGGGCGGGGCGGGCGGACGGGCGGGCGTCTAAAATCCTCACCGTTCGTTATTTTCAAGGAAGCCGTTTCCATGCACGCGGGCGGGCGGGCGGGCGTTCTCTCGAATCGGTCATGTAGCGATGTTTTTCGCCACCCGTGTGCCCCCGCCAGTGGGTATTTCGTTTATCGATTTCGGGATTTCCCGCAATCTACCGGCTTGTAGCCCGATAACGATAAGGAAAGAGTAGAGGACACTTTAATGTTCAAATAATGTTCCCGAACAACATAACAAACGTTTCAACACTAGGGATGAATTTTTTTTAGACAGATTGTCTCTATTTTTAATGGCCAGACACCTATTGAACACATTAGGAACACCATTTAAACCAGTGAGAGCAAGTCTTGCTAATTAAATCTCCCAAAACCTGTTCAATTGTGAAGTTTAATTAGGGGCACCGTGATCGTTGACATTAGAACAATTGATTCAGATAATGACACCGGTGTTAGATTACACTAGGACTGCGTCCGGTGTTTGATAAAAATAATAATAATAATAATAATAATAACATAATAAATATAATAATAATAATAAGAAAATACATAATATAATAAAATAATAATAATAATAATAATAAGAGGCTACATAGGTCTTATATAGCGCATATACACGCGAAAAGTGAGAAGAGGGGGTGACTCGACGAAAATCGCCCGCCCGCTGTGCATGGAAACGAGGCTTCCAAAACGCCCCGCCCGCCCGCCCGCGTGCATGGAAAAACAGCGGCTTTGAGGAAGATCGAGTATCAATAGTGAGGGGCTATGGGAATCGGCACTCTTAGAGCAATGTTTAGAAATATTTAACCACTTTTTCTGAACACTACTGTTGAACCAGCTTTAAACGCGGGAAATGCTAAAATATGAGTTGTAAGCTTATAAACATACTATGTTTAATTACTAAACGCGATAGAGAATGACCGCGTTTCAAAGCTGGTTCAAAATAGTTTCAATCCCGAAAACACTGGTTCTAGAGTGTGGGTTGTTTGCCAAATGGCGGAGGATTCTTGCAAATGTGCATCACACGTTCTGCAACTTGGGGTAAGGACTAATACCTCCCCCCCCCCCTTCCGTTAGTACCATGGAAACAATGCGCGGGGAGGGTAATCAGGTGGAAGTGAGGTGTCCTCTCCCCCCATTGTGTTCAAATCTGCAGCTTATATTTGCCCAATTATGTCGGGTGCTCCCACCCGAATTTCGAATCTCCAAAACATCTTAGGGAATTCTCTCCCCCCCCCCTTCCTCCCGAATAATCACCTGTCCCTCTATGCATTTTTTTTGGGCATGTTCGGTATACAGAGATCTCTAATTCCTTGAGGCATTGAACTAGATATATAATACCCAAAAGGGTGTTTTCCCCTTGCAGCGCCACCTCTGATTGATAAGTAGTCATCTCTGTGGGTAAATATTCATTTACAAAATCGTTTTGCCAAACTACGTTCCAGGACGAGTATTCAGGATCAAACGCATTTGCAACTCAAATAGTCGCACGGAAGTACATAAAACACCCGTGTTTCCAAACTGTAGTTAAAAAAGGAAACTAACCTAATTCCTGGTCAAATTGGACCCAAGTTGGATCAAATCGACCATAATTTGGGTCGGGAATTAGTGGACCGTAAAAATAGGGTAAGGAGAGCCCAACCCAACTCTCGGTCAAAATTTACCCTTCCTCATGTCTTCTCACAGGGCACGAGGAAGCAGTTCCATTCTCAGGCCTTGCTTCCGTTCCGAGCAAGTGGGCATCGCTGAATCCGGAGATCGAACACCGGTACAATGACGCCTCTATTGAAGCAGACGATATATGTTGTGATACCTTCAGTAAAATAAAAAGACGGGGAATTCCCACACATTCCCAAAATTGGGACTTCTCATTATAATTCAGGGACGTAGTTGTCAAACAACAACAGCGCATGTCATTGAGAACATGATAACCATATTTCGCGTAGTGTCGTGCACCGAAGCGTTAGGATCCGTTGATGAGTCCACATCATTGATGTGTCAATATTCATATTGATCTTCGAAACAAACGAACTCAACAAAAGGTTTGCTCGGCAATCGGGCCGATTTCGTATTACGTCATCCATGGTGCTAGATGTGAAGAACTGATAATGAGGCGGAAGGAAATCATACCAAAACAGCCTGTTTAAACGAGCTTTGTGGTAACTATGACCGACTTTGTACCCTTCCCTGTTACACGGTTAGCGCTAAACACCCCTGTATTCTGGGAACATTTATAGGGGCGCCCCGAACTGTCATCGGCCATGCATCCGTTTTGAGAAGAAGGACATCGCGAACTCAGAGAGCGGAACACCGCAAATCTCATCTTGCCCCAGTACTGGATTTCGACTAAACACCCAGCTGCGTCTGTGTGCTGAACTCTCTTAGTCAAGAATCCGTTCCGAAAGAGAAATCGTGAGCCGTCTGTTGGGGGAACGAACACCGGAGCATGAACGGCCATGTCTGGAATGGAATAAGATAACAGAAAAAGGTTATGGTTGTGGCAATTGTGCATATACAATCCACCCCTCTCCTCACAATATGTCGGGGGAACAAATTTCGAATCAGTTTTGGGGGATTTCGTTATATAATTCTTAAAATCAGGTGGATTTGGATTTTGTTGCTTGCATGTGCCTACGTCGGAGAGTAAGATAGTAATGCAGGAGAGTAATGGCAGACGCCGGAAAAGGAGGACTGATAGGAGGAGGAGTTTATGCGGAACCCCAGGTAGAACAAGTATCAAACGTCACCGCCCACAAACCCCCCCCCCTGGCATGTGCGACAATGATCTGTAGTCCATACCCATCACCTGACATGATTCAGCACATGAATAAACAAGAGCACCAATGGTGACTGTAGCTCAAACTGCCACAAATGAACCGAGAGAATTGAAAAATTCAAGTCAAGAAGGCAGAGTTTCAAAACCATGGCCCACTGGCCCCGTAACACCTTTGACGTAGAGATCTTCACATGGCCACAGATGTCTTAGATGTCAATAAACTTGCAACTCAGTTCGGTCAACAAGCCCATTCAAAGAATAACCAAGTTATGAGAGAACGAGGCGTGGTGATCTTCCCCAAGTGTTTCGCCGGCTGTGCAATCAAGCGGTTTGTTACCATTATGAATGAAAGCATTGACTAGCTAATATACTGTGAGTGAAAGATGCAGTTTTTAAAACTTACAAAATTGAGAAAATTCCCACCCATTGGAAATGCCAATCGTAACATTTGTTAAAACTGGTCCACCTCATTAGCTATTTTAGTCGAAATATAGTAAGTTCATGAAACCTGCCATCTTGATTTATGCCAAACTCTAACCAAATAATTATAGCTTGTATGGTCCTGAGTTAATCTTGTTACGAGATGAAACAATAAAATCTATGGAAGAGCAAACATTATCATTAATTATGGTGACTGCCTAAATATCTTTAGATCACCTACACCTACTCCGGTGCTGCTGCTGCACTAAAATTTTGTTGCTATCAACTGTATGTATCCTCAGTATAGCTGAAACTACAGAAACATGCCCATTATTTCAGTGTGGCTGCTTTCCTGGTGTTGCTATTGCGCATGTGAAGTGGAATGTAAGTATTGTCTGGGAATGGTTCACAAGTAGTCTTGGCAGGCGGCTGTAAACAGTCACATGGAGCACACACGAATTATTTGCTTCTACAGGTTCTGAGAAAAGTGGTAGGATCCTGGTATTCACAGATTGTCTGTTGGATGGAGACGATAAAATGTGGTCCTGGAACGTTACACCTCTGCCTTAATATCATTTGACCACTTCTTCTAGGTGAGTTATCCAATATCAAATGACCAGGATCATAGATGTGTTGAATGGCTGCTGAAATGTCGTTGAAAAAGCTATAATCAGCAAGTAAGATCGGGAGGAGCCTACTGGGCAGAGAAAATGAATTATGGGTGAAATTATGTTACACATGTGTTGATAATAAACCAGTATATTATGGTGTACGGTAACGAGATAATACTGATAATATCGAGGGCAAACCAGCTAGTTACACGAGATGTATCTTCAGGTTTAGCTTCAAATTTAGCTTTGTAGTTTCTGTGTTGAGTGTGTTCAAGCTATGAGTCCCTAATAATAACCATTTCACGTGGGTGTGTGTGCAATAGCCTTAGAGGTTGACGATACAGTGGTGGAGGTGCATTGGCAATGGGTTTGCAGCCGGTGGTACCGAGATAATACTGTAATATCGAGGGCAAATAAGCTAGTTACCACGAGAAGTACCTAGGGTTTAGCTTTTTCAAATTAGCATTGTAGTTTCGTGTTGAGTGGTTCAAGCTTATGTATTCCCTCCTCTACCATTTCACGGGCGCTGTGTGCCCTTAGCCTAGAGGTTAGACCGATAACAGTGGTGGAGGCTGCATCATTGACAATGGGTGCAGACAGTTATGCAAGAGGGGACCGGAGCCGGAAGCACGAAGGCCATGGCCATCGGCCTTTGAGCCATGGCTCTGAGCCCCACCCAAACGTTGACTTCTTTTCAAGGCAGCTCTGAGTGGGGAAGAAAACACTAGTTAGTGTTTGCAAGTATTCTTATACATGGCATTTTTTCAAAGCATGGGTTGTGGCTTACTGTGCACCAATGTATTATAATGAAGGCTACTGCACACCTGCCATCCAGACCTCAGGGGGGAGGGCGATTGTTGTCCGGGTATTTTTTTCTATTGTACTTATCCAACATTTTCAGGAGGAGGGGTGTTGATATTCATTACAGATGAACACACGATACTTTGGGTGAAAATACGGGAGTGGGGGTTGGCAAGGATTTTTGAGCATTGTTCTATTTTATGAATCCTAAATGTATAGCGTGCCTTACAATTGCTAGGGAAGCAGTGGGGGATTGTGGCAGTTGCTGAATTTGCAATTGCAACTGTATAATTTTCAAAACACACTCATCATTTTCTTAATTTATATACCGTATTGCAATTGCACTTATTCCATTTCTGATTTTCAATTCCTATTAATTTTTCAAGGAGGAGGGGTGGGGGATAGGTAAATGATTCTAATTGATACTCGGTTCTCTTGATGTTTATACTTACTGCCTTTTTGGTTATTTTTGTATTATACTAGAGTCTAAAATGACTTTTGCTCTAAATCATAATTCTGAGGGCTTACCCACACACTTGCCTGTCATGCTCCACAACAACATTGCAGTTACTGCCGAATCGGGCAATGAACCTTTACATTCTGTCTTTAGCGGTGGAGGTGGAGGTATTCGCAAGTTTTTTTCCTATTCTTATATTTGCCATTTGTCAGATAGTTGTGTATTCGTATTAGCATAATTCCATCTAAATTATCATATTAAGTGTCACAATCTTGCACATTTTAGGGTGGAGGGTCATCTCCTTGATGGGTTTGCCTATTCTCAACATCTCCCTTCGCACTTTGTACATACATGTCCTAAAAACTACAATTCTCTCAGGCTGGAACACCACCTATAGGCTTGCAGTATGCAAGGAAAGTTTGTAATTCGTCAATCAACAGACTCCTCCAGTGGGCTACCAAGCAAATCCCCAAGGGTATTGTTTATAGCAATTGGGGTGCTGGTTGGTCAATTCTGACATGTCTCCCAACATGGTTCAATGTCAAAACACTAATTGGAATTGTGAATTTGAGTGGATTTGTGAATGAGAGTTGCATTAAACTGTAATTTGGGACAGCATAGTAGTGGTGGGGAAAAAATTGTGGGGAGTGCAGGCTAATGGGGAAGTAAACCCCCCCCCCCACCCCCCCAGTATGGGGAAGGAAACAGAGAATATCAAGGAAAATTGGATGTATAGGGGGTTAGCCGGGTTACTTGTGGAATTTAGGTTTTTCTCAACATTGTAATTTGGGGAATCAATGAGACGGGGGGTGGGCGGTGAATGATTTGGGGGGATTGCAGGAGGAAAGGGGGGGCAGCAACCCAGTATGGGGAAATAGGGAGAAAATACAAGACATTTGAATTTGGAATTCAACTTTGGGGATTGTGTCCATGACCGAACATAAGCCACACGACCCGTGCTTCAAAATACGTAAAAGCATTTTGCATGATTCAAATTGATGGGCCCTAGGACAACACATTGGACCTTCAGCAGCAGGAAAATTGGACCAACCCTGATGGACCAATAACCCAGGAGCATTACAAATGACTTTAAAGAAAATACAATTGGAACTTGAGATGCATTCGAGGTACCAATGTTTTTGTTCCATGGAAATTCCATAAAATGGGGCCCTCGGGCCAAAGTGGGACTTCGTGGATAAAAGTTCTTCTGATAACCCCCACAGGTTCGACCGCTAGACACATCATCGGTACGAATGTCAGGACGTGCACCAAATTGAATGAAGAGGAGAAGCCATTTGCGTAATTCCACAGATCGGACCTCAGGCCCACACTAGGCCTTGTGTCCAAAATCCCTGGGCAACATGGAGGTACGGCTATTAGACCATTTTTATGACCGAACATCGGCCACTGTGCAACTAGATTTGTAGGAAATAATGATTTGCAGCAGTATTTCATATGATGGGCGCTAGGGCCCCAATGGGGCCTTGAGCCCAAAATTCCTGGACAAGCCCAATGGCCCTCTACTGAAAGAAACCATTTAACAGGTAATTGAAGGAAAAGCAATGAAGCTTTGGGGAGGAGATGCATTTAGAACGCCATTGTGTGAAAGTTATGGGCCTTAGGGCCCGAGTCAGACCTTGGAAAAGAACAATCCTCAACACCCCAAAGTATGTCATCAGATAATCATAATGACCGAACATCCGCACTGTGCAACTGGATTTCGTAGGAGATACAAGATTCTGCAAGTACTTTTCAGATAATGGCCCTTGGCCCAAAAAATGGGCACTGGGGATTAGAGTAGATAGATAGATAGATAGATAGATAGTAGATAGATAGATAGATAGATAGTAGATAGATTAGATAGATTAGATAGCAGATAGATAGATAGATAGAAATAGATAGATAGATCAAGCTCAAGGATTGGATGCAGGGACGAACGATGGGTAGGCAATTGTCGTTAGCGGGTGATGGCCCCACCTCAATTAGGTACCGCCCAAAAAGCAATCACCTTAGTTTTAGGGCCATGTGAAGGATCGCAGCTGAACATAAGGAGCAATATCCAGGTCTGCACCCCTTTGAATAGGTTCCATCCTCTGCTTGGCAACCATCTTGGAAAGGTCATTGAACGTGTTGTTGCTAATCATTCTCAGAGCATCTTTGAAAGATGTACTTATCGACTCCAGACAGTCAGCATACAGAGCAAACAATAAGTTTACGCCGGCGACAAAGCTTTCTCATCCTGCTTTGATCGTATCGTCAGCTTTCGACACCGTCAACCACGAGGTTCTGATGTCAATACTTAGAGATCGGTTTGGAGTCCATGGTTCACCTCTGCGAAATGGTTTGAATCTATCTTGGCGAACGAACACCAGCAAAGTCGTCGTCATGCTCCCCGCCAATCCCAAATCCCAAACCTTACTGTCGTTTGGGGGTCCACATGCTCGGTGTGTTGGCCCTGTGCTTGTACCTGTTATACTACTTCCGTTGCAAGCAACTCATTCCTAACCACCAGTTCTCGTGCTGTTCTATGCTGGCGATACGAAACTTTACATAACGATGAACTCAGGGTACTGATTGAGTATACAGGTTACAATCTTTATGCAAGACGTTCACTCATGGATACTAATAACTAACTCTTACTAAACAATGCTAAACTGACAACCTTCAGCTAACCTCAGGTATATACGCTCGCAGCCATGCCATTCTCTATTAATATTGCTTTTTCACCCCTTGCAAAACAGTTGTAAACTTTCAATCACTTTCGATCGTCCAATGACTATGGTCTAGTCCATGTAAATACCTCTGTTAAACGGCCACTGGCTCTTCGGAAAATAGGTACTGTTTCGTAGATTTTGATAACCCTACCACTGAGATTCCTTGTACATTGCTTTTATACTTCACTTCTGGATATTGACCATCCTGGTTTTATGTATGCGATCAAGAATTGGATGAACTACAGATACTACAAATTCTCTCATCCGAAAAGCTTCACTGGCTCCTGTGAGATCCGCATCGAGTTTTTAAATTATTCTTCTCACTTCAGTGCCTTAAACCGGGAAATCCAGCCCAAAATAATTCCAATGTCCTATGATTGTGCATTAAAATCATGCCAATCACTTTGTTTCTTTTTATAGCAGGTTCCGTGATGAAGTATGATTTTCATCAAGATTACCAATAATCACTGCTAATTTGGTCCATTTTGCCAATCGGCAACATTTGATGACATCATATCTAACCCAATTTGAGGTAATTTTTTTTAGAACTATGTCTTTTTCCCTTATGATGTTAGATTGACATCACAACAAAGTTTGCAGTTTGCCGAATCAGCAAATTATCGAAATTTGAGAAAGCCGTATCTTCCCAACCGAACATGGAGGCTATGAACCTGGAAAAGTGGCAGTATTTGGAATGATTTTTTATTCTCTTTAACATTGTACCACCAAGAAGAGTAATATTTGGCTGGAATTTCCCTTAATGGCCTTGCTCCTATTTCTTGTCGAAAGTTAGTTGTTCCTTATATTTCCCTCTCGACTCTGCGATCTTCTCGCATCATTTTACTGGTTGCTAGAAAAGGGGTAGAACTAAATTGTATGGGGATGAGAGTTTTCTCCTCTATTGCGCCTACCTTGTGAAATTCGTTGCCTGTCTTTCTGTGCAATGGTGAAGAACATTAATAGTTCAAGGTCGCATTCAAGAACTTCTTTTCCAAGGGCTTTTTCATTCAGAGTAATTAACTGTATTCCTGGGGCCATTAGTCGTTTGTTTTTTTGGTATTCCTTCTTGCTTACTGTTGTGTAAAGCCACTTTGATATGACTTCGGTAATGATAGGGCGCTATATAGAAATAAAACTATTAGTATTATCATTATAATTTAAGATAGAAATAAAACAGCGGCTAAATTGTCCACAAGCGTCTCAGAACGCCAACCCTTTAATCTGCTTACATGTACTTAGCCTCGCCATCGAAAGAAGAAAAAAAACTTCTTTATTTTGAACTAAAGTATAATATCACTGACACTACAAGTGTTAGCGCTGAATGTAACATTAGGGACACAACCTTGCCCAAATTAATACAAAACAGTATTTTTGGATACCTTAGACACATTCTGTTCTGGATGAGGACTGAGGTAGGGCGAACCGCTTGCAAACTCTAACACATTCTGACGCATGAGATTCCAAAGATCCAACCCGTTTCGCTATAAGCGTCAACCATCTGAACTTTGGTGCTTGCAAACATAATGTACTTTCAAGAATTACTTGGCAGAGGTTAACTCGAATAATCTGCCCCGTCATTGCTGACAAGAATACCCAAAGGTTTAACCGGACACTCTGTCCACCCGAGAAAGAAATAATTATATACTTAAATGCATTTTACGCCTAATAAGGGGGCCAAGAGGAAGATATTTGCCCTGTTAAGATTACTTTTCAGTCCTGACGCTTAATTCAAATTGTTGCAAAATTGCCACGTTTCTACAGCGAACGGTACGAACCATCTAAATCTATTGCAGTATGATTTTGCAGTGGTTTTTTTCCATTATATTGGGCCCTAGGGTTCCAAATTTCCAAACACCTCCAATGGGCTTCTACCCAAGGACCGTTACATTGTGAAGTTTGAAGAAAATTAATTGAAGTTGTGGGGGAGATGATTCAAGTACCATGTTGTGAAATTTATTAAAAATGGGCCCACGGGCCCAAGTAAGACCTAGGACCAAAAATTCCTGAACACTCAAAAGGTACAGCTGTTAGACCATAATTATCACCCAATGTCAGCACTGTGCAAACAAAAATTCGTAGAAGAGAAGCATTTTGCGTAATTCCACCTGAGGGGCCCTAGAGCCACCTGGCCTTGGACATAAATTCATGGGCACATGGAAAAATATGGCATTGGACCAACCATTATGACTGAATATGAGCATTGTGCAACAAAAATTGTAGGGAACAATATTTGCCGTATTTCACATGATGGGCCCTCGAGGCCCAAACTGGGCCTTGAGCACAAAATTCCGGAATACATATGGGTCTCTCCCCAAAGACCCATTATAAGGTAATTTGAAAGAAGATCAAATGAATTTTGTGGGAGGAGGAGATGCATTTCATGTACTATTATGTGAAATTTCATAAAAAGGAGACCCTTCTGGCCCAAGGGGACCTGGGACGAAAAATTCCTGAACACACGAAGGTACGGCTGTTAAGACCAACATTATGACTCCGAACATCAGCACTGTGCATTAAAAGTGTATGAAGGAGATACATTTTGATACAGAATGGTGATACTGCACCTTTAATGACGACTTTTTCATGACCTTCACAAGGTCAAACATGTACCATGGGTCAATAAACATGGTCCAAGTGGTCGACTCCATAACAGAATGACTGTTTAGGGGCCAAAAAGGCAATGTTGACACAATGGATTTAGATAGATAGAGATAGATAGTAGATAAGATAGATAGATAGATAGATAGATAGATAGATAGATAATAGATAGATAGATGTGGTTCTCGGTATGATGTCTGGTATATTCTCCTGGATGGACCCCCATTGGTGAAATTCAAGACCAGTGCGTGATTTTGATATCGATTGTCACTGAATCTCACCATATCCTACGCAACAAGATATTCATACAAGGCGATCGCCCCAGTGTCTCGCCTGGTTGGCGCGATAGTGATTCTTCTTTTAGTCACCATGCAAACATTATAAGTCATTCCATATGTTGATTTAATATCCCAATACCTCTTAATATTTCAACATTCATTGCCATCATTGGCTACTCCCCTTGATCATTACATTCCTGTACCCTCATTTATAAACCAAACTTAACTGAGTAATAGTTCCCTTCAGATTACTGTATGTCCAAACAATGCTAAATGGACCCTTAAATCTAATAACGTTGATCCTTTATATCATCAAAGAGTATTCCATTTATACATATACTAACTTCCATCAGACATTAATTCCTAGGGAGTCACACCCAACCATTCTCACATTCCCCTGTCTAGAGTGGGATATGCCATCTAATTAGCTTCCTGGCAGGAGTCATGTAGGCCCTATTGTGTAGCCGAAGCTATGACTATATAAGAGATACAAGGGAGTTACCCTCCCTCCCACCATCTCACACACCGAGCTACTGCAGGTTGAAACCGACACCATCATGCTTGAATAGGTGCCTGGGAGTGAGTAAACAAATGACTGAGAGGTTACACTTTATATGGTCAGGTCAGGGGGCCCAGAAGGGTTATGGACAGGCTGATGGACCCTAAAGGTAAAAAAGGCAAGGTTTTGACAATGGAATAAATCTCGTCTGTCACAGATGGCATACTAGTTGGATGAAGGGAAAATAAACATGGCCTGAGGGGTGAAAGAGGTAAACAATTTTGTATTGATTAGTATGCTACAATAATAGTGATTTCAGAATCTGCTGGTCAGATAGGGTGCCCCAAAGACTAAACCATTCTTAAAAATGGGTTTGCGTACAGTCTCTGGAGCTTGTTGCAGTAAATGTTATTAGTTGACAGTTTGGTGCGGTCATAAGTGGACCTTTGAATGACCTTTGATGACCATTACGGTTTTGATGAACAAAGTAAGAGTCGATCGAAGCGGGAGTTGGTCTCCCTCATAAAGACAACAAAGGTCTATCACATACCTTAAATAACCAGTGTCTCCAATTTATTCAAGACTCAACCTTTAACCACAGACCACCCGACAGAGGTCAAATTGAGTCAGAGGTCACGCACACAAATGCAGATCAACAATTATATCACAATGGTGACCTTCCAGCCTCACAGATATTGAATTCTCCGATTATGGCCAGAAAACAGTTCATGACCCCTAAGTGACCTTGAATGACCTGTAATGACACTGGCAGTGTCGCGTCGTGGTTACCATGACACACATGTTATCCGCCCACCCACCCCCCTACAGACCGAGACACCAGCGTTGATACATCCATCCTAGGAGCATTTTGCATTCTGAGGAACTTGCCCAGTGCTATTTCATAAAAAGTACTAAAATCAGTTTTTCACCCCTACGTGACCTTGATGACCTCAATGACATTGACGTTTGTTATAAAAATTGTTTACTCTCTATGTGATGCATCCACTGCTAGAAGCATATTGCATTCAATGGAACACGCCTAATGTTATGCGAAGAAAAAGCTATTACATTAAACTTTGGACCCCTTGTAACTACAAGAAGTAAGTGTTGATCGAAGCGGGAAAGCGGGAGTTGTGGTTTCCTCCATAAGCACACAAAGGTCTATCAACTATCCAAAAATGACCAGTTTCTATTTTTTTGCCGAACTCCCTAAATAAGCACATTTATTCAAATACTCAACATTCAACCACATGACCACCCTATCAGAGGTCAAAGTGAGGTCAGAGGTCACACAAATGCAGATCAACATTATATCAAAATGGTTGAAACTTACCGCCTTCCAGATATTCAATTCTCCGATTATGGCCAGAGACAGAAAACAGTTTTTGAACCCCTAAGTGACCTTGAATGACCTTCAATGACATGGGCAGTTTTTATGAAAAGTAACTCTCCATGTGATACATCCACCTCTAGGAGCATTCGGCATTTGATTAACAGTGCCCAGTGCTATGCCAAAAAGGACTATATTCAGTTTTTACCCCGACGTGACCTTTGATGACCTTAGACATCATGTCGTTTTTATAAAAATTGTTACTCTCCATGTGATGCATCCACTCCTAGAAGCATATTGCATTCCAATTGAACACGCCAATGTTATTGCGAAAAAAGGTATAAAATTGAACTTTGACCCTGTAACTACCAAAGTAGGTCAGATCGAAGCGGGAGGTGGTTTCTCCATGAAGCACACAAAGGTCTATCACATATCCAAAAATGACCAGTTGCTATTTTTTTTGCCCGTAACTTCTTAAATAAAGCACAATTTATTCAGACTCAACCCCCCTTTAACCACATAGACACCCGACAGAGGTCAATTGAGGTCAGAGGTCAACACATGCAGGTCAACAATATATCACAATGGTGACCTTCCAGCCTTTACAGATATTCAATTCTCCAATTATGGCCAGAGAAAACAGTTTTTGACCCCTAATGACCTAGAATGACTTTTAATGACATGGCAGCTATTATGAAACTTGGTAACTCTCATGTGATACATCCACTCCTAGCCTAGGAGCATTTTGCATTATGATGAACACTCCCAGTGCATATGCCACAAAAGCTCTAAAATCAGTAGTTTTTACCCTACGTGATCCGTATTGATGACCTTAATGAAATGCGGTTTTATAAAAATTGTTACTCTCCATGAGGATGCATCCACTCCCATGGAAGCATATTGCATTCCAATGGAACACGCCCAATGTATTGCGAAAAAGCTATTAAATTAACTTTGACCTTTGTACCTTGTAAACCAAATTAAGTTCGATCGAAGCGGGGGTTGGTCTCCTTCATAAAGCACACAAAGGTCTATCAAGATCGAAAATAACAGTTTTTTTTTTTCCTGTACCTCCTTAAATAAGCACATTATTCAAGATCAACTTTAACCACATGATCCACCCGACAGAGGGCAAATATGAGGTCAGAGGTTAACACACATGCAGGCAACAATTATACAACAATGGTGAACCTTCAGCCTTCACGGATATTAATTCGCCGATATGGCCAGAAAACAGTTTTTGACCCCTAAGTGACCTTGAGACAGATTTAGTAGCATACAGACTCTGGGGCCTCGTACCTACTGGTACAATTCATATTGGGACTATAGATAAACCTCTCCACCCATGTTTCGTCAAAATCCAACAAAACTAAAAAATATCGCGAAATTATGCAAATTAGGACTACTTAATTAGCATTAATCATGCCAGATCTATCGATTCGTGTACTCTTCCTATTTTGTTCTATTACCTGAACGGCATCACCAATGCATCTACCGATCAAGAAGATAACTTGTACACAAGCTTCCATGCCACTTTTCATTAAATATGCAAATTATGCAAATGGAATGGTCTTTTGCGGACGAAAAGTGATGCACATCGGCAACTCTTGCACAGCGCACTCCACAAGAAGTCCCCAGCATGATGGCTTACAAGGTTAAGGAGATATCTAATCCGCACTACGGACGGACAGACAGACAGACAGACAGACAGACAGCAGGACGGACGGACGGAACGGACGGACAGACAGGGACAGACAGACAGAAAGGACAGACAGGACAGACAGACACACACACAAAACAAAGGACCCACTATGTCTCTCCTTGAATCAAAGTTCAGGCGAGACAAAAATCGATGAAATTGTGGGAGCGGGATATGGCAACCCATGTCACCCATCATTAAGTTAATGAGGTTTAATTGCTGTTACTTGCTGAATTCTTTCATTTCCTGACATAGGCCTACTTGAAAATTATATGGATGGGTGCATTGCTTCAGGCCCGAATGCGAAGTGCAACAATTGAACACAATATCCAATAAATTTGTAGTAAAACCGACTAATGTGTTGAAAGTAAGAAAGTGCCTATATTGTAGGTAAACAGGCACAGAGGCACACGAATAGTTGTAAATCATTGTTTTGGAATCAGGGATATCAGTCAGCTCATATATTTCAGAAATATTATGTGGGGATTAATAGTGCAAAATTTTTTAAATGAAAAGAATATACTGCTATCATTCATAATAGGCCTATTTTAGTACAGGATATATACATACTGTCTTGTTTCCATCATGAATGAACTATACGTATGAAAAGGGGACCATGGCATAAAGTGAGAGAGAGCATAGAATTTCCTCCATCAGAGCATTGAAATACCAGCCAAGGAATAGATAAAACATGTGATTGGGAGTGGTAACCATTCTTGTTGAAATGCTGCCTGAGTTATTGAATGGTGGGGTAGGGGGACCTAAATGTTTTAAAATCATTTTGCAGTGTAGAGTTTGGTATTTATTAGTTTATTACAAATTAATTTCACATTCCAACTCACCGTTTTATGAAAAAGAGGGGAATCTTTGGAAAAGTTAGTCGAATCAGGTGATTTTTTTAAAACATCATTTGATTCAATCGCGATTCAAATCATTGGATTTAAATCACTGAGTCAAAGCAACGAACCCTGAATTCGCCCACTGTTTATTTTAACCCCATGGTTTTTATTTTTTTATCAATTGGTTTGAAGCTAACAGGCTGTCGCTGAATTCCATTAAACTACTTTATAATGTTATTATCTGGTAGCGTTACCGCTTCCATTACAATTTTACTATTAACAATCATTATCATATATGCTTGTTAGAGTCATAATGCAAGTTCTTAAAGGTATTTTTTTTTCGTGATTCTAATCTGAGGCGGAAGATCCGTTTACCATATACCTAGGTGGTATATATGTGACCGTGACAATACCCCTAGGCCTATTGCGGTTCATGTAATATCAGACTAGTTGACTCTCTGACCATGGGCGGCGATCAATGGGGGGGGGGGGGGCGGGGGAACCTGTCCCCCCCCCCAATATTTTTGGTGGGTACATAATCGCAAATGGTCCCCTCCCCCCCCCCCCCCAATATTTTGGCGGACTGGTGAAAAAAATCCTATGATCATATGTCCATAACCGTACGGCCATAACACAAAGTCCCTCATATTGCCAAATCAATATCCTGCCTTTTCCCGTACTTATAATAACGTGGGGCCCATGTATACAATACTTTGTCAGATTCTGGCAAACATGATTTTTTGCTCTCCAACAATTCATCTTCAAGTGTGGTGAACATATGGGAAGGCCACTAGGAGAATTTGGTTTGGGATTTGATTCATGTTGCAACCCAACCCCTCTCCCTACTACAACAATGCCGGAATTCAACTGCCCTTTTCTTAACACTGCCCAAAGTTTAGTCTACTTCCGATCCTCATTGTTCAGATGTTCAGACTAGCTCAACCCAGCCTGACGTGCTGTTTCTAAATAAAACTATAACTGAAACAACAGGCAGGGGATCGTGCACATCATCAGAGGTTTACGTGTGATTGAACTAATGGTACTATACAGCTAGGGCGCTGAGCGGGGAGGAACAATTTCTCAGAAATGAGAAATTTTGACGTAAAAATTTGAAGTGACAAATCTGGAAAATGAACAAATTTTCTGTAGACGGCTCAATGGGGGTCTTTAATCAAATGTCCGAAAATGCACACACTTTTTATGACAGTGATGTTCAATCAAATTTTCAAGATGCGGGGAACCTCCACCCAATGGAAGGGGTCCTCGAATGGGGGACCTCTAAAAAGGCTATGGTAGAATGAGGCCACGATGAAGAAAAGTAGGATTAACTCGATCCGTTTTCGGATGTATTGTCACTTTCCGTGGCCAGGAACTAATGCCGCTCCCTGCAATCTGGGAGGGGGGGGGGGTAGGGGGGGTCCTTAAGCTTTTTATCTTGTGCGCTACGCGTCAACTATAGTGACGCGAAATGGTAATGAATAACATAGTCCGTTCCTTAGAGCGTTTCTTGGGATATATATTTCAGAATTTATTGTAAATTTTAGGGACGTTGCGTGACTGTCGTAAGACCTCGGGAATACCGTTGCCTTTCCGGCAATCTGGGAATTCGTAAGGCTCAACCTTTCCTTGTACCTACGCTTCTCTGATGGTGGCTCGAATTGTGAGGAATAACATCAATTATTCCTTCAAGAACGTTTTCTTGCAATAAAATTTCCATCCGGAGTTTATTGCCCATTTTAGGAATATTGTATACTACCATATGACCCCGGAAGTGGGGGGTGGGGGGGTGCCGTTTTTCCTGCAATCTGGGGGGGGGGGGATGGTCGGTAAAACGAAAAAAAAAATTGGTACGCTAACGCCAACCGATGGTGATCTAGCCCCCCCCCCCCCCATCCATATTCCACACAGAATCGCCACACTGCCTCTGACACTTCTCTTGTCTGTACAATGCATTGAATCATTCCCCGTTTCTTTAACTGGCACTAATCATTGGAGTGAAACACATTCAACATCTATCAATAAATGTAATGTTCGAAAGGGTGTTTTTGCACGACCACCAGGTTGAACGTTATGCCCCATACCTCCACCACCAGCAGCGTGTAACTGTTCATTACACAGTTTGAACCTAATTGGAAAACTCGTGATATCCTGATATCCACATTTATAGCTTGGTACTTTCTCGTATAAGTGGGCGATGTTACTCTTCAGCTTACGTGCAAATAATCATTCGACTAGACACAACCCTTTGGAAATGCCACACCCTAATAATGCGATAATTCAGAAGTCTGTTAGATTCTTCCATGCAACCTGTGATTGCCAGAGCTTGGAATGATCTCCAAGATTTTGTCGGGAGCGCAACTTCTGTTTTAGTTTCATACGTACCTACACTTTTTTTCATGGTATTATTCTCGTGTTGGTAAGGTAAACACTGAAACTTAAAACCTTGTGGCGTTAGTAAAGGTTGACCACTGCCGCCAGCCTTAGATGTAGACTGCCTTTTTGTAGATCATGAGCTCAAATTAAGAAAGAGCTGTATGGCTATTTCGTTAGATATTCGGGTATACTGCGTGGTGGAGTGGGTCCCTGGACTTGGCTTGCAACTGCAGCATGCCATTTTAGGGTCCGGGTCTGGTCCTACCGACGATATTTTTTCTTCAAATTGAACATGCGATGCACAGCGTGGCCCTCCACATAGGCCATGCTGCTGGTTAGTGGGTACCATGGCGAATGTTTGGTTTGTTATGTAAATAATGTACATCTCGCTTGATGAAAGTCGGGTATTAATACATTTACAGCTAAGTCGAGGCTTCGAAATCGTTCGAGCTAAATACGAGTTTCCTAGGGATCACGAATATACAGTAAGCCCTCAGATTATGTTGGACGAGTTTACATCCCCATTTTCTCCTAAGATTGTCCGATTCGGTGGTGTAGGACGAGTCCCACATTCGTCACAGGCCAGTGGTGAAGCAAACAGAGTACAGCAAACTGACTGAATCGTGTTCTGAAAATTTGGCATACAGGCCGATGATTTAGACGTTATCATAGACAGTACATTCTGCTTCCATCATAAATGAATTGGCATAATATATAGTATATATTCACACTTTTTGACACGAATTTTTACCTAATATTATCGTTCGTTTCAAACAGATTTTGTTTTTCAATCGTAGTCTTCATATCAGTAATATCGCTAATCCGGATCTC
This sequence comes from Sclerodactyla briareus, assembly GCA_026419785.1. Taxonomy (NCBI): domain Eukaryota; kingdom Metazoa; phylum Echinodermata; class Holothuroidea; order Dendrochirotida; family Sclerodactylidae; genus Sclerodactyla; species Sclerodactyla briareus. The sequence continues at coordinate 25,940 of JAODTK010005554.1, forward strand.
TCAGTTCAACACACATTGTATTCTTATTTTTATCCAAATCAGGTCAATGTGATTTATCTACCGGATACGCATAGAAACGTATCCACTTCTTTCGGTGCCCCTGAATAACATCAAACAACACAAACATACATTAATTCATATTATAATATAATAATAATATTATTATTATTATTTATTATTATTATTATTATTATTATTATTATTATTATTATTATATTATTATTATTATTATTATTATTATTATTATTATTATTATTATTATTATTATTATTATTATTATTATTAGTATTATTATTATTATCATGAGCATCCTGAAGATGCAAGAACTTTATTTAACGACAACAATGCATAGAAATACATGTTCTCTAGCATTGTTTTTCAGAGAATGTTCATTTTCACACCGAATTAAGAACATTTTTGAGGCTGAAAAACAGCAACAATTCTCATCAATACGGCACTTCCATGCTTGTTTCAGATGCTCTTCATAGCAATCCTGCACACACAATTTAGCTCTCAACCCAAGCAATACTGGTACCTGTCACTGACAAAATGTTGAAAAAAAAAACTCAGGTGTATATTTTACAACCCGACATTACTTTTATAAATTGTGTTTTTATTATTTCTATGGACTGAAATTTATGTATGAATGTGTTCTTCAAATAGCCTATAAATTGAATGTGTTCTTCAAATGCCTATGAATTATGAAATCAATGCATTTTCCTGAATTTCCTCAAAATATTGCACACCACACGTAGTGCTCTATACGAGTATAAACCAGTACCAATATTACAATATAACTATGACATGGAATCTAGGAATGATTCCGATTTGGCTGCTTGCGCAGCTGTTCTAATAAACATGGGGACCAACTGCTCTGTGTGCTGTAATTTGTGAGGACAGTGGAGATTAGGAAGGGGTGGGGGAATGGTCTATTCGAACCTTATAGAATACAGGCGGACGGTGTTATAGTATGTTCGTTTGATACGATCCTCCCTTGCGAGAACTCGGCCAACAAATTCAGCCTGATAATCCTGGGGTCAGTCTCGTGCAAACTAACGTAGAACTCGATGACCATCATTGAGGGATAGCAGGAGAGCCACTTGCAGTCTCACCCCAGACACTGAACTCCAGTAATACTGTTCGAGCGAGGTCTATAACCCACGACCTCATGGTTGAAAGCTGCAAGTCATATCCACTGGGCCATGCGCTTAGTTCCTGAAAAGATATGTTTTATTCTCAGATACATAATTGCCAGTAACGTACCACCCTTAGCCATGACGTCTGGAACAAGTGTAAAATCTAAACGCAACGTGTTCAGGAATTTTTGTCTGTGTTTATAAAAATGATTTTAATTCCTAAACAATGTTCCCGAGTGTATCACATTGCATCTCAATTTCCGTTTTGTGTACTGAAATCTGAACTGAAAGCGTTGGGTTTTTTTTTTTTTTTTTTTTTTTTTAAATTGAAGGGATATTGTTTCTGTATGTCTGCGTGCTTCATCTGCTATGGCTCTAGGCAAATCGGCAGGTTAGACATATGATAATGAACATCATAATTTGTATTATGTCATATTATTATGATTTTATTTATTATCATATTAATTTATAATATAATTATGAGAATGAATAAATTCGATCGATGTGGATTTTGTGCGTTTTTTGTTTTTTCCAGCAAATAAGATTTTGAATGATTGTTCGATGAAACTATATCTGCTATATGGTTACTCACTGGAGGATAAGTTCCGACTAATGGCCTTCGTTTAGGCAGACGCTGCAGGAAAATGGTCTCAGCTCCCCGTGTTCCGTGGAATAATGCAGTTTAAAACCACTGTCGATTTGCTCTAAATCAGATTCTTATTATTCTCTCGTGTTATATTATATTCTCGTATAATTATTATTATTATTTTTTACGCTGAACCCTAAACGCTAATTGAATTCCTAACCCTGACATGCCACACAATCAGTTCTATACAGATCGAGCAGCCAATAAAAAAATATAAAAAAACCTTGCAGAAGTGTGAGTTTAAACTGGGTAGAGGATTTTTCAGTTACTAGGGGAACAATGAAGACGGATCCAAGGAAAAATAGAGCACCACAATCAGTCGCTCTACGTACCGCTGCCCCCCCCCCCCCCCGCCTCCCTCTCTCCCTCCCCACGATACCCAGGAACTGCACTTTCCCGGTCACTCTAATGTGGTGCAATCTCATGAATGATGTCTACTCAATTAATAACGAGAAAGCATATATCTATAGGTGCAACACGGAAGTTCTATCTTTCTTCTTCTTGGGCTGTTGTGGTTTCAGGGTCGTTAGTGAGGACTTAGTTCCTTCTAATCTTGACTCTTCCCTCAATGAACTTGTACACTAAAATAAATTAAGGGAAGGGGGCGGAAAGTTTACCCCGAGTTCTTCGAATCACAATGCAGTCTATGTGTTTGAATTCTGACACGAACAGAATGCTACTTACGCGAAAATGTTATGCCTAATACGTATACTGGGCACTGGCATCGAAAAAGACCCTGTTGTTACATTGCTCAATTTGCCAATAATACCTAATATAGCACTCATGTATGAATGTCATATGTTATTTTCCTGCGCCTCGCCTGAGGCCGTGCAGTGCAGTAGTCGCGTCGATTCAGAGTAAGAAATATTATGCCATGTGCTAAAGGTCTGGAGCTTAGTGTGAATTATTGACCGGGGGGCTCTAACAAGGGCTAATATCGAAACGGGTTTTGCGGGGTTCTGGTCAAGAAAATTTGAAGAAACAGTACTGGTCCCCCATGCGCGTCGAACACATTTCCCACTTTCCTTTTCATTCATGTCCATCACTCATCAGTGATCATCTTTCGTCGGTTATCTCCGCAAGGATTATTGCACAAAGGTGAACATAGTCAAGCCAAATCATATTAATGAAATAATTGGTTTATACGTTAATACAATCTGGGCCTGAGGGCCCTCAGAAACCCTTCCAATGTTGCCCAAATGTTAAAGTTTGCACATATTTCACTGTAAGTTGACAACCCCGAGAAGCGGCGCTAAAACGTTCACACATTCTTTAGCATTTGACTTATTGTTTTATCCTCTCAAGTTTCCCCCGCAAAGAGTGTGCATACGTTCATCAATTCCTTTACCCGCCTATAACACTTAATAAACATAGGCTAAAACATATTTTATTGCAAATTTCCACTCAATAAAACGTTACGGTTTATTTTTTCATAAGATCCACACGTTAAAATATCGATTTTTCTACTTCTTTTTTTATAGTAAATTCCTCATATGCCTGATTTTTTCACGACAGTTACCGAATAAACAGCCCGCTGCTGCTGATAATTTTAGAGAAATAAAGAAATTATTGGTGACAACTCTCCTCCATACCCCTACATTTTGATTGTATTATCAGCAAACATCATATTCAGACACTCAGTAGATTCTTCAGGATAATATCTTGTCGCTCTTGTCTTTTCTCTGCCCTACTCATAATATAGAGTTGAGAGTAATTAAAACGAAACTGTAAAAGCCGCATTCATATTTCACATTCTTAAGCGAAGGAACACCCATGTAGCTCCCTGTTCTAACCACTTTCGTTACATAGAGTATATGTCAACCAGGCAGTTAGATTAGTAAATCCTGTCACACATTTGCAGTTAAATAGTCCATTTTGTCCATGTAAGTGAATATTTTTAGGCCAGAATTGTTTTTACACCCACAGCATCTTACATACTGAGTCGCATCAACGTTCGGACGATAACGGGTACTTACCAAGCTAAGTGGGTGAACGGACCCGCCTTCAGGCTCGTTCTCCAGCACGCCCTGTAGGGCCGAATGTAGCAGGCAGCGAGTCTCAGGGTATCCAGCTTCGAGAGCTTCGTGTCCGCCGGTACCCAGGGAAGACTGTCTTGAGTCTCGTGAATGCCTTGCTGAGCACTCGCATTCGACATCGCTCCCGCGCGTTGGCCGCGTTGCGCTGCGACGGCTTTATCGGCGTCCGGTCCGTGAGCGGTCCGGCCGGGTGCGTTCTTCTCGGGGGACCCGTCCCGAGCCCGTTCGTCGCATGCTTCACCCGCCGCGCGGCTGAGCTTGGTTAGTTCCTCGACAGTAGTCATAGCTTTGATGGCCTTATTTTCTTGCCCACCCCGTTTTCCCATCCCCTCGAGCATCGCTCTGTTAAATCGGATAGTCCGTTTTTTCGCTTGTCCCTCTAGGAACTCGAAGTCAGCGTCGTACGACATCTCGCTATCGCAATCTTCCGCTCCCGACGAGGACGGGCTTCGAAGGTCTTCGTAGCCGTCTTGAATCGGGCGAATGAGTGTAGCGGGTACACATACTCTCAGCCGTGCCTACGGGGTAGCGACAGGATCCTTGTGATGCCATTTTGTTTTATCCAGGGACTAGGAAAAAATTTCCTCAGTTTTTATTTTTTCAATTTAAGTTCCAGTTGTCCCAGTATTTGTTCCAAGTACAAATAGAATATTCCCTCAGCGCGAGTGTTCTTGAATTGGCACCCGACGGCCCAGTTTATTTAATTCGCGAACCCATCAATTTCCCTCAATCCCCCTCTGCAAAAGGCGAGCAACCTGAACAAGCGACATTTCTCATTTCATAAAAAAACTCTAGGTGCTCAGACTGAGCGTTCTCTGCCTGTTCTGCTGCCTTAGCAGGTTTACATCTATAATGAAAAATCATTGCACAATACAGAACCCAATTCGCGTCTTCGTCACTAACGAACTTCACTGTGTACCAGGATATTATGAGAATAATTCCAATTGAATTGCTTCATGAATATTTGAAAGCCAAAACAACTGAAAAGTTCTAATACTCTAATACTAGGAAGCAGAACTTTGAAGACTATCGCGTATCGGAATAGACTAGAGTTAATATAACTGCCTTCGTAGCGAATTTTTCCCGTCTTTCTTTGAACTACAACTAGTTGTGAAACCGAATAGATCGGATTGTTATTCCACATTTAAAAGAGTACGTCTTACTGTGCCGGAATGATATTAATATATTTATGAATATTCCACCACAATGGACACAAGATCTAGTAGACGTATATAGAACTTAAAAATTATTCAGCCTTCCAGGACACCGACTGTACTAGTAGTAGGCCTCAGAGTTCAGACCACATTCCAGAATCGAACGACGACATATTCCACGACTCGAAGACGATTAAATATCTTTGAACGTCTGGAGTGCATGAATACGATCCTATATTTATTTTTAACTAAATAAACTGACATTTATTTTTAACACAAAATGGACACGATCTGCTGATCGCAGTGTTGTATGATAAGAAGGGTTTTTTCCTGCAGTCGATGCCTCCAATAAATTCTATAATGTGTGCACAAACTGCGCGGTACCACTACCAGTACAATTACTAGTACTACCAGACAAGTCTCGCAGTAAAATTCAAAATCTCCAGAGATCGAGATACGGTCTCTTAGAAAGCCATTAGTATGAAACTCCGCACCCTAAAAACCAAATATAAATCAAACAGATGGTTATCTGAGTTCTTGTCCCAATCTCCACAAGTAGCTCCTCTATCTGCGAACTTTCCCTTGTTTCAAGAAAAAAATCAAAAATGGCAATGCACATAATTATTTATCCTGCTCTTATGCCTTTTGTTCAATTTCAGAAATCCATCCTCTGTCTGAGAGGCAAGTATAGCTTCTCCTCGAATACATACAGGAATTGAAGAACGAACAATTCCAGCCGCTCACTCAGTCCAGTTTCAAGAAACGGTACGAGCCATCGTTCCACGAATTAGTATACCAGACTCGCGGCACCATATGCCACAGAAAAGAAACTAGATATATATACTGTAACTTTTTTGAGGTCGGGGTATTAATCCACGAGGGGTTGACCTCTGATTGGCTGATCGGGCCACTGGTTGACGTGCCTCAGCGGCTGAACCAACCCAGTCATGGGTGATTAATGGGTGGAGGCGATTGCGGGGGGAGAGGAGGGGTTCTTGAAACCGAGGGAATTGGAGTGGGCGAGGTAAGGCAGTGAGAATTCTGAACATGGAGCCTAATCAGTCATTGTTGTGAATATTTATCATCTTCTCCTTCTTTTTTCTGGGGGGGGGGGCTTCTCCCGGGGTATCGTCTGGAGAATTGATCAATAGCTGTGTAATTGGTCCCAGAAAACTACAAGTAGTAAAACCAGTGCTTACTAATTGAACACTTTGTAAAACACCGCAATTTTGCGATCACGGATTTGAAGAATGGACAGATAAACACATTTGCAAATGCCCACAAGAGCTGTGTTCAATTGCTGGACGTATGGTAGGTATTGGTAGGCATGTTTACAGGATGGATTGTTTTCTAATAATGGCAAAATAATGTGTTAGGGAGGTGGTCAATTCTCAAACGCTCATGGCTGTGGCATAAAAATGGTTGAGTTTGCCTCTCATTCTAAAACTCCAGGTTCAATTTCATCCTGCTTATATACGATTCTGACACTGATTTATACACTCGGTCGAGGATAGCACCGTTAATTGAGGGCCAATTTTTATGCTAAATTATGGTAAAATTGGCAGTTTGTCTCTAATAATTGCAGAAAGGTTGTGCTAAAGAATGCACTGGCATGTGCTATGTTTCCAGAAATTTGTGTAGACCTAATTATTGCCCAGCTGTTCTAAGAGTGTATACGCATCATTCTATAAGCGCTACCGGTACTTTTTAGACGTTACTAGTGCAGTCAAAAAATAATTCAAAAGTGCCCCGTACACTCCCAGCAATGCATATTAACGGATTAATCTAAGATTGAAAATAGAAAAGGGAGTGCGTATTTTTCGAGTTCCGCAAACTCATTACGTCCACCTCTGTGGACTTCCTCGATGCGAGTCATTATATATTTGCGACAACGTGAATGCTGCATTTTTGCACCATGATAACAGAAAGACGGAACAAGTTATTCAATTGGAAATGAATGTGACTTTTCTTGAAAAATGAATATCCTATGAAAGATGTTATGACTTTTTAGTCGATCCCATATATAGTTGGTTTGTTACGGGGTTTTCAGAAGTTACACGTTTCGTATTGGTTTCGTATTACACAGGAACCAGCGGTTCGCTCTGTGACGTCGCAAGGTGAATTTTGCAGTAGCCGATTGTGATTGTGAAAAGTCAAGTCACATTTATTTGGTCATTAGTTTCTGAAAAGAGCAATGCTTTCTGATAGCAATTTTCGGAAAAGCGACAGAGACTTTCGCATGACGTCCACAATGGAAAATCGTCCCACGGTATTCTGCGTATCGCCACAATTATAAGCCAATGTAAAATCAGTTACGACTCACTGCGAGACGATTTTTGCCGTGACGTCATGTAAACGTCCCTCTGTCTAGCATTTGCCTGGTTTTGGCGAGATGCTAATGCGTCTTGAGAGGAAAAGCAAAACTTCTTTTTCGATGGGAATTTGCAAAGATAGTTATCGTTCCAGATGTTTGAATCGATAACTGTTTTAGGATCATGACGGGAACTCATCTATCTAAGGATGCTGCGGCAAACATTTCATTAATTGAAAGGCTGTCTCAATATCGGAGCGGCGTTTATTTCTGGATTTCCACCTTGGTTCCTGTTAGGGGGGGTGCACGAGCAATATCGCATGACAGTGGGCGTTGTTGTACTGTGGTGTGTAGGTTGTATGTATTGTACTACTTCCAGTCGAACTCAGCAAGTTTGGAAATGCCTTCGGCGTTCGAAAAACCTTACGTATTGAAATTCGAAAGTGATATGGAAGAATTATGTCAAATAGGATTGAACCATGCCCTGTAAAAATCTATAAACATCATCATATATTACTGTGAAAACTAGTTTACAGTAGGCGTGAAATATTTCTTGGTTTGCTCTCATTTGAGGGAAGGAGAAAATGTTGTCCGTCCATGTAACAGTAATTTCGTATTTGACAGAGAGACTTAACCTTCATGGTATCAAAGGAACAAAAGTATATTAGTATGGTGTTATAACGTAATCTAGTATAGGAAGTATACAGATCGGGAGTCAGCTGAAATTCGCGTTTCGGTATTTGCTTTACTTTAGATATTGGTACATGGCAGCATTTAAAAGACAACTGCAGGATGATTTATACAGATGCAGATGGATAAAAGCTGAATGCGTCAGTCCAAACTGGAAGTTCATAGGAATTTCCGTTACTGAGTTATAGTCATTTGAAGTTTGTGTATTGTGAAATATGTGTATTGCGCAAATGCGAAATGCATCCCATCATAATAATAATAAATTGTATGTCACTACTTGCTAAAACCCTGCGCACAATCTTTGTTTTCCATTGAAATTCAAACATTTATTTCACTTCTAAAAGCATTTAGTTTACGGGAGAGGGTTGCTTTAGTGGGTGGTAGGTGTTGATGGTTACTTTGGTGAGAGAAGACAACAGAAATTCTACGAAATGTTTGACTTATTCAACAAAATGAAACAATCAATACATGACATAATTTCCTGTGTTGTCCATGTGTGACGTCATGCGTTATTGGCGCATTCGGAATCTCCCCAATTTCTCGGCTTAATGGCCCAGACTTTGAAGGCTAATAACTTCAAATAGGAAATCGTATTGAAATGGGTTTGGACCTACATATAAGTTTTCCATTCTCCACAATATGACTGCTGGTGTATCCAAGCCTGCAGTTGCTCTTTAACGATTAGAGAACAGAAGGATGCGGACTAAACTTGTGAGGTCCTTATATGACGCACGAAGTTTCAGTAATAGGTAGAAAACGTTCTCTACAGTTAACAGTATCAATGACACGTTAACGTTACTCAAATATCATAATAATGTTACAAGAACCTTCAAAATTATTGGGAATATACGGATTCGCCGTAATGATTTCCCCTAATTACGTCCATGGTATATCTATTTAAAAAATATATATATATAAAAAAATTCAGACCCACAAACAACAGTAACTGAATTCGGAAGCAAACCTAGACGGATTAAAAGTAATATAAAAATAATATCAATTAATGACTAGTTGATGAAACACACTCTAATACACCTGAGTCAAAGTGGGTCGGATATGAGTAATTTTTAGGGTCACATGTTCACTCAACTTGGGTCAAACGTCGACCTTAAAGTGTGGCTTGGTTATCCCTTCACCCGAATTGGAGTAATATTCTGACCCAGAAGCTTCTAGCAGGGTCTAGAGTGTATATTAATTGATTCAAAGAAAAATAATAATCCTAATATGTGATTTAGTTCAATGGTTAGCTCAATTGGACTTAAAAAAACCTCTCGTTCAGTTACCTGCAGAATAGAACGAGTTAGCATCACTTAGATCCAGCGCGCTTGTTAACTTGATTCCACGCCTGGTCTACCCTGCATTCCATGACCCGGTTGGTTCAAATGGCGATAGTTTTGCATGGGATAATTATATAATTAAAAACCGACCATTAGCGGATAAGTGCAAAAACAAGGTGATCAGACTATTTCCGTTTTCCTCCCCCATTATAACGGTGCATGAGTTATAACAATAGTCACGTCTAGCCAACCGTGCACGCAGGAGAGTGCGAGTAGGATCTTCGTGTTTGCTTGCATGCATGCCCAGTGAGTCGTTACGAACATGATCTGATTTCAGTGTAGTGACTTTTGATACCAGTTCACACGACTGAATATTCCCATTTCCTATTCTTCAATAAACCGATAAGTCCGATTGGGTTGCATTCCCTATCCCAGGAAATTCTCTACTGCTAATTAATGGATTGTATTCAATAACGGGAAAAATCAGGGAGTTGGATAAGTGCAGGTATTTTGAATAAAAAGAGTCAGGGTATTTTAAAAAATTGTAGATCAGTTGCTCGCATTACACTTGTGTAGACGCGATTTTTTCATTCCTTTGCTGAAGGCAGAAGAAATCAATGTCATGCATTGTGTATATGGTATTGAGGGGGTAGTGTAAAACGTTCTGTACAAACGATATCTGAAGAACGCAAGCTTCCGTTAAGTTCAAATCGGACCTATAGGAATCAGGTCGGAGGTTTCATGAGATCAAGAAGGGTCAAAGGAGGTCAAAGTCGGACAAACTTGGAACACCATAAGTCCATAACTGCAAACGAATGCAAGCTGTGAGCTGGTGAAACATTGAAAAAATGGTTTTGTGTTTGAAAAATTATTGATCACATGGGTCGAGGGGGTCTGAATCCCCCTCCCCACCCCCCTTTGCGTACGCCACTGACATCAGGCGGATTCAAGGTACAGGAGGGCCGATAACGGCCAATCAGAAAAAACACCCTCGTTTAAGGGTGCCTTAACGGAGGCAGGCAAGAAGGTAAAGGTGAATAAATTCTGAGATTAACATAGCCTATATGGAGCGGTCTATTGGCAGAAAAAAAACATGCATGCCAGTACCTGTGTCACCACGTAACCACCTATCGCATGACCCAAAACATCGGATATCGAGTTTGCTTCCGATTGGTACGGCCCATTGACTGCGGCCACTCGACCATGGCGAGCAAACACATGTACTAGCAGTGTCGCGGTTATAGGTTACGTAATCGACGCCGTCCGTAAACTCTTACAAGGGGAGTCGGTGTCGACAGCCCAGCCTCCGTCCTCGACAGTGACATTGAGAATCTTGTTGTTGACTGAGGATAGCCAGCAGGCATATTATCCTGATGAACCAAGGATTGTTGTATCTCAGCCTGTATGCATGACGGTTGTTCGAGTAAGTTTCCTGAATTGGTCAATTGATGAAATCGCTCTTGTTTAGTTCAACAATTCACTGGTCTCTCCACTACCCATGCAAGTTCTGCCTTTTGGTGATCCATTAAAGGCAAGGCGTGGAAAAAGGTTGATATTGCAACCTACACAAGCTTTGGGATGGATGATTGGATATTATATATATTATAATTTTGAGGCTGTACCGTGCAAAGAGGGCACTGTCGTCTGGTATTTAGCAACTAGCGAACAAGTGACGGGCGTCGTCATATGACGTCACGACGGAGAACCGCTAATCCAGTATCAATGGGGTACAATAGGTCAATGCGATTGTTCTGATGTGCCGTCAAACAATACTCGCTGCAAAATCGTTATTCATTATTCGTTGGGTATTGTGAGACGACGTCTCTTGAACACGAGAAAAGGGGGACCGTTCACTTCGTTACTTCTGTACCTAGTTAAAAATAAAATACACGTTTATCTTATAAACCCCAAATAACCTCTCAATTCATTAATCACTCCATTTTATTTATGTATTTCCCCTCTACTTTTCTAAGTTGATAAAATGCTTGCATTGTGCTGAACGGGTGTATACACCATGGGTGACCCCGGCACAACCACACACACATTCACACACTGCACACACCACACAAGGTACCTCTTCGCACTGTGCGTGACTGCATATACGATTTTTTTGCATTCGGCAAGGAATCATAATTTTTTGGACTTAGATCACGTGATCTACTCTCCGTGGCTGATGAAAGGAGTTTTTAAAGAACTTGTTTAAAGGACCACTGAGGCTTGAACAACAACAGAGGTTATATGTGGAGAATGGAAAACTGTATCTATAGGTCCAAACCCCATTTCAATACGATTGTTCCTCTGTGGAGTTATTGGGGGGCCCTTCAAGTTTTCAGCCATTAGCCAGAGAAACTGGGGAGAATCCCAATTGCGCAATAACCGCATGACGTCCACATGGACAACACAGTTAATTATGTTATGTATTTGATTGTTTCATTTTGTTGAATAAGTCAACATTAATCAGAAGTTCGGTAGTCTTTTTCTGACCAAAGTAACTATCAACACGAACCAACCCACCACAACCCCCTACAGCAATCGGCTCCCATAGACTAAATGTTTTTCGAAGTGAAATTAATGTTTGAATTTTAATAGAAAACAAAGAATGTTTGCAGGGTTGTGCAAGTATGACAGCATTTTATTGCATGATGGGATGCATTTCGGTCTTGCGCAATACACATGCTTCGCAATACACAAACTTCAAATGACTATAACTCTGTAAGGGAAGTCCTATGAACTTCCGGTTTGGACTGACGCATCTAGTTTTTATCCACTATTAAATTAGCCCCTGAATAAATCATCCTGCAGTTGCCCTTTAAGCACTTGTTCCGAGTGCTTATTCCCTCATTGCTCTAAAAAAGTGACATGGGAAAGTAGGAACCTGCTATCTCCCGGAATTAGTTTATAAATTGTCAAGTTTCGCTATCGGCTCACCAAAGGGTATGAAGGATTTGGTGAGTGGCAACGAGAAGTGGCGTAAAGAGGCTAACGACACCCTAGAAAGACTAGCCGCCACAGGAGACCACTTGAAAATGGATCACGCCACTTCACTCGGCCGGACCCCTGGTAATCCCGCTATTGATGGAATGCCCCGCTGCTTCGATTTGGGTCAGCATGGGCCTGGCCTCAAAGACGTATAGGTCTATGCCTGTTCGTCGGGAGTATCTGCGCGCGAAGAGTGAGTGAGTGAGTGAGTGGAGATCACCAGTAACTGCCAAGGAAGAGAATCTTGAAACTGCTTCAAAATTCAACTGGTTCGAGTGTTTGACTATTTCAGTCGGTTTCGACTAGTTTTCCACCTCGTATCAGTCAAATTCAGTTAGGTCCAGTAAACTTCAGCTGCCATGTGAATTCATTCGTCGTTGTAAATATTCAATTATAGGAGTATGTAAATATGTGCAATATTGGACTAGTGGACTAGAGGGCCACTTTCGATAGAAAAAAAAAACTTCAGTTGACCAAGTTGAAATAGTGGCCACAAATTAGGTAATAGAGATTCATGATTGCGGATGCGGCATGCGGCACGATATCATTGGAGTTCGGTTCACCAAGGCACTCCTTGTCCTGAAAAGGCTGTGAATGTCTCCCACAGCAAGTGGTCAGACTCCATCCAAACAGTATATCGCAGGAGCAATGCGTAGGCGAGATTATCCGCACGTGTCGGTACAGATGCGACATTGATGCCGCATCACCGCTGATGATTTCACGGAAGGTCTCCTCTATAAAGCAATTCTTACTCTATCTATACATGAGTCGCAAGATAACCGGGACATTCCTACCTATATTACCGCTTATACCCTCTTAACAATTACCCTTCCTCGCGAAACTCCGATGTTGATATTCATGCCGCTTCCCGCATCCACCCGCAACAGTGAATCTCCAGTCAAAGCCCTGTTGATTTCAGGTGGTTTAACTGACTGAAATGCAGTGGCGTAGCAAGAGTTCCTTCACGGGATGATGCAGGTGATAATTAGGCGTAGAGGAAAAATTTATTGCCACGGGGAGTTGTTTTTTTTTTTTTTCGGGCGAAATTATTCTCCTCAAGATTGCAGGAAATACCCATTGATGGACCTTGCATCACTGCTTCTCAAACTGAATATTCTGACGTTTGATGAAAGAATGGAAATGTCAGGAGTGAAAAATGGCAACAGAGGAGGAGGGGGAGAGGGATGACCAAATGCAGCAATTCCCCCTGAGTACGCTACTGCTGAAATGATCCCCTAGGTGTTGTTTCACACACGCGTTATGTTCCGAATAGAACTTCTAAACCTAGCTATTCGTGGCCCGCTAGTCTAGTTTTTTCTCTCGTAAAATTACACAGACATAGATAACCACACAAAGTAGAATACAGTGACGAGGGATCAGTACCGATAGGTACTAAACTCTAACATGAATGCAATCTCCTGCCATGGTAGTTTATACAGTGCTCAAGTGTTTCAGGCTTCGTGTGGACATAGTTGTAATAATTAGCAGGAATGCGCCGCCATCCTTCCGGATTGGACAGATCCATCCTGCATATCGATTCAACATATGAATAGGTACAGTCGCATTCGGGCATATACAGCTAATTGCTTCATGAGTTTGACCCAGGGCACCCCATAAATTTTGGAAATGTCTTAGCAATATCAGAGAGGAAAAAGTTATCGTAAATCTTATTTTAACTTACTACTTTTTCTTAATTCGTCCTGCCGAGTAGTCCAATTTTTGTTCATTTTTTTTTCTTTTGAACATGATCTAAATTATTGCCTGCCACGACGTGACCTCCGTCACATTAGTCATCTCCCAAGCAAACAAATGAACTGGCAATTCTGACATAATCCTAATCAGCGCAGTAAATCTATGTTCTTGCGAGGCAAGCAAGGCACGGGGGTTTTTGTCATTCTTCAAAACTGGGTCACTTCGCCGTTTATCGTGACCTCATATCGCGGTCGCTCAGCTAACGACCCAGTGACAGCCTAGCGACAGTCGCCTCACCCAATTCTGACTGTCTAAATGGTCCCAGGAGCCAACGATATGGCAGTTAGCTCTCCCCCGTCAGTCGTTCCTGTACGTCGCCATAAATTACATTAATTATTGTACTGATGATATATTCAATTTGTACTCTGCCAGGTTTGATTGCTGTCGGAGATCGGAGGCGTGCAATCGAATTCACTTCTCTAAATTGGGTCACTTGATAAATATCCTTCCCGTAAACGTAAACTGCTAATAGAAGAGGCGGGTTAGCTCAGTTGGTGGAGCCCCGAGCTTTACATCAATAGAGAGTTCGAATCCCACTGGAAGCCGGGACGTTCCGCGCAATGCTCCTACGTGTAAAAATAGTATATCGAGGTAACGGGTAAAGGCGCCGCTGCGTTGGATGCCAGTGATGTAGTCAGTTTGGCGTACCCCCCCCCCCCCCCGCCCCCTCCACAGGACCCAAGTTGTCAATAATATGTAATACAAAAACTTGTTTTTGCAGCTCAGTAGAAGTTTTGCAGCTGTTATTAGCAATTATTGCAAGACAGAATGTGCAGGGGCCCTAAATTTATTATTTGCCAATAGGGAGGGGTGAGGTTATTTATGAGGGGCCACTTTCCCTTGGGTTCCGACCTCAACCCTCACCTAGACAATCGCTCGGTAAGCGCCTGGATGTAGGTCATGAGTGAACGTGATCCGGGTTATGCATAGTCTTTTGTAGGACGTTTGTGTCCTTGACGCGATACGTCTTACACAAAATCTAATATTGGCCTTCTCGTTCCCTCCGTATAGTCAGTGGTGAATGGCTAACAACAGCGTCTTTTCCTCATTCAAACGGTTTCAAATTTAGCAGAAATCTTCATGATATGACGATCCAATCATGTTATGTGTTTAGAAGCTCCTACAAATTCCACGTTGTTAATGGCGACTGTAGGACATCGGTGGACTCGCAAATTTAAAACAAATTTGTCCAGTATTCACAGTGTTATGGGTGCTAAGATGACACTCTCATTGGCGCAGCGCGTAAATGCCACGCCAATGAAGGGTAAAGTCAGGTTAACTGCAGACAGTCAAGTTCACTTAAATAGTAGCTCATTAACGTTGTGTTAGTCGCCGATGGTGACGTTTGCTTAGCTCTCGTACGCGTATACGCAAAGATTAGCATATTCTGATCCTTCCCACCTCCCCCACTTCCCCCCGGACAATCAGAAGAGTGCTACAAGACTATTTGATAGACACAAATCACAGGATTACACTGTAAAGGTTCAACGCATTGGAAAAGCGAGCCATTTGATGATTCGAATTAAGAGGCGCATAAAACGAAATAAACATCTTGCACAAGACTATGTGTGCAGGAACAGTGTTTCACTAGGTTCCCACTGCCGAGATCGCGTCGCTAGTCCATGCTGTATCATTTTTATTTCTGACACTTATATGTCTCTATTTCCATCAAAATGCTCGAGAGCGCCTTTACAAATGAAAAAGAATGAATATAAACAAAAACAACAATACAACCCCACAACAGAAACAAGAGAAGGTAAACGAAACCAAGCACACATAATGATACCTAAACATTGGGTTTTCAGCTGTCGTTCCAGCTGTCTCATATGAGGAGGCGCCGTCTGATACAATTATATAAACCCCAAAAATAATAAGTGTTATCGTGCTCGTCTTTTTAAACCGACTTTGTTGTCCTGAAGGCTTACATATTCTGTCATTGGATACCGGACGTTCCTGTCTGCCTCCTTCACACCAACATTCATTATTTAAATGATTGTCATGTTTCTTCTTCCGTGAACGGCTAGGCTAGCGCTAGAGAGGCTGCACATTCGGCATGTGATTAATGTGACCCGAGCCTCGATCTGGCCTTCGTCCCATCCCACCCTCGCCATGACATGTGATCACCCCTAA
The DNA here is from genome assembly GCA_026419785.1 of Sclerodactyla briareus. NCBI lineage: Eukaryota > Metazoa > Echinodermata > Holothuroidea > Dendrochirotida > Sclerodactylidae > Sclerodactyla > Sclerodactyla briareus. The sequence goes on from JAODTK010005554.1 coordinate 42,051, forward strand.
CCCCCCTACCCCACCCTCGCTATGGTATTTGCTGCAGGAGGCCCGCATAGTCTGTACTAGATAGCTGGACCCATTTGGCAACAGTGATCCATGAACAGTGGATTATATGGACGCCGAACGTTTCACTGAATGTTGAACTGTTGAATTGATATAGCTGTGTATGCTACTAGGTAATTTGGAATGAGACCAGTACTCCATGAATGCCGGTTACGGGATGGATGTAAAGAAGCCGCAGATTTCCATTATTTGGTGTGGGGGGGATGCACGATTACGTAAGGGAGGACATATCAGCAAAGCATGTAAGACCTTATGAGGGGGTAGTTGCTTTATTGGGGAGCATCCATTAAAAAAAAATTCAGTAATCGGGCATCCGTGAAGCATTGGACTTTGGTAATTTTGCCTACTCGATGCTCGCTCCGTAGATATTATTCGGATGAATGTTCTCCTTGCAAACCATTTAAAGCGCATTCAGACACTTCCGACGTTTTTGTGCTCGGGGATCCGACTTTGATAATAGGATTCCTAGTCCAACGGTATTCTGGATGCCGTGCATAACACTATTGAGGGCGGATTCAATGCGATTCAAAATATACAGGACTAAACCAGCTGCATTCATTTAAGAGAATTGGCCACCAACAGTTCCGTAGCGATAAAAAGATTCGGCAAACAAAATTCATTAACGTGCCGGAGAAAGGGCGGCATTACGCTAAGCCGCACCACGGTAAAATGATTCTATGGATTATGTTCCTCAAACAACAATTTAACGCTCATATTCTCTGTTCGTTGGGTTGCTATAGATTCCTGCCCCTTTACCCCGTCCAACAGTTTAATTCCTTTGGGAAAATCAACCTTAAAAACGACAATGCCAATGATCATAAATGTTGCTAATTTAATAAGCTGAGTAAAAACTGGATGCGGTCCGTCCAAACCGGAAAATTCAAGGACGTTCCGTTACGGAAGTTATAGAGGTCATTTGAAATTTGTGTTTGTTGAAGCAGTGTATTGCGCAGAAATTCGGAATGTATCCCCATCATGCAATCATAATTATACTCCCCGCTTGCAAATCCTGCAACCATTTCTTTGTTATCTATTGAAATTTACAATATATCACTGCCTAAAGCTTTAGTCCTAATAGGAGAGGATTGCTGTAGTGGGTTAGTAGGTTTTGATGTCATGGTTACTTTGGTGGAGAGAAAAGCAACGAACTCTGCTAATGTTGACTTATTCAACAAATGAAACATCGCATACAAACATAATTTCCTGTTTTTGTCCCATTTCTGACGTCTACGTTATGGCGCGGATTGGGATTCTCCCCAATTTCTCTGGCCTAAGGGCCCAACCTTTGAAGGCCATAACTCCACATAGGAACATCGTATTGAAATGGGGTTTGGATCTATATATCCCATTTTTATTCCCACAACCTTCGTTGTATCCAAGCCCCTGCAGTTGTCCTTTCAAGATACGATTCATTTTGCACCGCAAACTGCATCCATATCCATGGATTCGTTAAAGGTAGAATGTCATAATTCGGCGCAGATTGCGACATGATCCATGATTCTGGCTCCAATACCCCAATTCACGTGAGCATATGGATCATAAAGTGTTCTTATCTATCATGCTGTGGTCGTCTTTGCTGAAAGGGAGAATTCATTTCGACTAGAATTGAGGGGAGCACTGCGTATAGCCGAAATGACCATTGTAACCAAGGCGGTGTGATGCCCTCATCGCAATGGATTCGAACGATATCTCCTCTAATAATGAATAAAGCTAACCATCGCGCTTATACAGTTATATATGACCTGCAAATTTTCTGGTCTCCTCGGCTTCACCATACAGCTTTTTTTTACTTTCATGCGCCTCTGAGTTTTTGATCCCCGTGACGTTCGCATTTTTACATTCATACGCAAACCCGCAATCCGCTTAACTCCCCAATAAATAGTGGCATGTTATTCCACATACCGCAATCCGCACATTGTTATCCTAGCCTTACTCAACAAAGAGAAGTATTTAGAACACTCACATTGGTGAGTAGTGTTCTGGAATTCCTGCTTCTCATCTGTGCTAGTTGATAGACAATATATATGCTGTATCTCTCTGACTTCGTCTCCGAAATTGTTATCAGCCTATTGTGTAAACTAATTGGAAAAAAAATTATAGAACAAATAAGGTGTTAAATCAACATTCCCGTGGTGGCTAAGGGAATGTTACTTACAAGTCAGTTGGCTGTGTTTTCACTAGACAACTTCAACACTTTAGACCAGGCGTGGCGTAGTCAGGTAGCCAGCCTTCCGAGTCGGAAGGAAAGACGGTTTATCCCCGATTTGGACAGCTCTTCCCGGGTGTCCCTCTGCCGACGAAAGTGATGAGTGGGAGGGGGAGGGGGTGGATGCCCATGGACTTTATGAGGGTGTCGGGAAAGCGGGCTTCCTCGTACCTCACCCTACCCCATTACCCTCGATGCATTTTGGGCCCACTTATTCTCTCAATCATTCAATATATTCACTATATTTATTTGCTTTCCCATATTTTTTCTCGCTTTTCCCCCTTCTCTCCTTCTCCATTTCCCGATTCTCGGCCTCCGATTTCCCGATTTGCACTCTCGATCTTTTGTCAGGGGGACCCCCTCCCCCCGCGCCAACTCCACAGGCTACGCTACTGCTTTGGACAGGATGTCTCTAAGCCATCCAGAAATTGTTTATTTAACACCTTATTTTTTAGGCATGTCGTCGCCAAAATAATTCCTCCAGAACAGAAGGATCGAGATCGTTAATTTCCAGGCAACATTTTTTCCTAAATGATAATCGTTAGAATGAAACATGGACGTTTGACGTAAAATAATAGTCTCTCAAATAGGCCAAATCCAAGTAAAATGGATGACGTGATGAAAGAGCCTTTAACATAACCTAATCTCCAGAACAATAATTATGAATGGAATAGTCACTAATTTTAGAATGATTGTTCCATGTCATCGTCAGACGAATGGCATGCAATCAGGGTCATATACGGTGTTATGGGCGCAGTATTCCCTTGGGTGCCGTAAAATAGAACCTTTAAACGTAACAGTGGCGCCAGACAGAAGCTCCGAGTCGATCCCTGAGAGTGAATACATGGGGCTGCCGGTTGTTCTGTGCGGGTTTGGGGAGTTGAGGATTTCAAGTTTCAAGTTTATTCACCACTCTTGAATTCTCAAATCTCAATTTTACTACTACATTATGTTTATATTACACAATTAAGAGGGAGGACCAGAAATAGGTTAAAAACTTGAAGTCTTTCTCTTTGCTTCGTAAGTAAAATTGGCATTTTTCGTACACCCCACACGCTCCTCATATGCTATGCTACAGAAAGACGACAAATGTGTTTGAAGTGCACACGACTGCTTTGTCAAATTACCCACAATTCACTCTAAAATACTTCAATAATTCTGTTCACGGTTGTAAGGGCGCCTGCCGCATTGCTCACCACTGAATCTCCCCATAGCTTTACTGCTCCGTCACCGCTTGTTCAAGTATCACCAATTACTGAAAACGGAATGAATTCATCCCATTTTTGACGGCTTATTCAGAAATGTTCGATGGGCAGCGGGAAAAGCCTGAATGATCGCCACCCTGGGAAATGAGTCTAAGGCAGTAAGACCAGTAAGGTGGTGTGCCCTTCCCAAATGTCACTTCTGCAGGAGGGGATACAAATGGTGGTATATGTGAACGATTGTCGAGCCTGTTTATTAACATTATTTCATTTTTTGTGCTCATTTTCTGTTGTTGTTATGACTGCCAATAGACGGGCGCTCCCTTGGACCCACCCCTGTTTTTTTACTCTTTTATTGTTGATGAGTGTGTGTGTGGGGGGGGGGGGTGAGGATAGGGGAGGATTATCAGAAAAACTGGTAGGATGTGTGGTTCTCGTCAAGGGTTAAGTTTCGAGGTTGCTTCTTCACACAGTTTGTGCATCATCGGACTACCAGTGGACCCCTATGACCTTTGACACCATAGCATGTCCATCTCATTAACTGTAACCCTGACCGGTCACTAGGATGTTGTTTTAATTTTCTTAAAAATGTGGTGCAATCATGCCGTGAGGTAAATGAAGGCGGGTAGGAATTGCATTGCTTATGGAAAAAAAAATTAACGGAACTTTCAAGTGAGTGCCCAAATGTTGGATAAAATACCCAAAAAGGCAACGTTCCGCACATACTTTTCCGTGCAATTTAGGCAACTTTTCGAGGTCAGGCATTGGGCATGTGTCATAATTTTCCATATAGACCAATTATTTTTCCAATTATTTTGAAGGCTAGATATATACAGCCTAAAACACACAGGAAGTCCATTTCCAGCTATCTGGAGGGGGGTGGTTGGAACCTCATTTCTAGCGCTACGCGCCAAACTGATGGTGACGCTTTGCTCTGATTGTCTTGAAGTCCCCCCTTCCCCCCCCCCCCCCCCCCCCCCCGCTAAAACCGTCGCCGTCTTTGCATGCCTTGTGCCCCGACTGAAAAGTCCTACGACGTCACTGACATATTCTAAATAGTACTATTCTCTGCAGGAGGGGGGGGGGGGTTGGGAGGAATGCTAACGCAAGCATCTGAATATAATCTGAGCCTGAAAGGCCTCTGGCCGCACGGAACGGTACCCCTGCGTCACGAACTCTCCCTGCATTCTTCTTACTCCTATAACAACGGTTTTAGGTCGGTTCCACGGAATCCAGAACCGACAATATGAGGGCATGAGACTATTCTTCCTGTCGCCACAATAATTGTCCAATATGTGGAAGAATGGGATATGATCCCCTCCCCACACCCCAAAACACTATTTTCTTCTGTCTCTCTCCACAAATATTTCTTTTCCATTCATGATATAAATGTACAACAACGGTATCTTTCCAATTTTACAAAGCAATTACATTTAAAAAAAAAAGGCATCTGACACACCTATCTGCATATGCAGGGTATGCTCCTTTTTATAAAAAAAATCCACATCTATAAATTGGCATGAAACTTTATGATCAAATTCATGAACGTCAGGAATTTACAATGAAAAATAACATATTGGAAGAAAAAATATCGAGTGCTCAGGCTCATTTGAATAGCCAAGGTAGATACCACCTCTTTACGGAGTATACTCGTGTCTAAAACAAAGAGGTACTGCTCCTTCCTCATACTCCAGTTATTTCTAATATGTAAAAATCACAAAAATATATATTCATACATGATCCCACATTGCCAGAGGAGCAAGTGGGTGAAACGAAAACAATGTTCGACTGTGAACAGTGAATGCCGAAGATGACAATGTATTCAAGATATATGAAAGATATTAGGGAGCTACGATTCCACTCTCGGAAAATTCTCGACAACAACACTAATTCACGTCAATTCCGCGGTCAGAAAACATCGCAAGCTATTACCAAAACTTCAATAGCTCATATACTTCGTGAGCTGGTGAGCGAAACATGACTGAATGTACCTATTGCAATCGGCAACCCCTCCACTGATGTGGATCTCAAGAAAACCAGGCCAGCTCGTGACCTCAGTTCATTGACCTGACGGCTGGCTAAGCCGCGGCGTCATCCAGAAATTCGTGTTGGGATGGCGACGGCTCCGGCGGAATTCCTAGATTATCATTTTTCGATTATTTTTGGCACCGGTTGAAAACAAACAGTTCGTGGATGGTGATCATGTGATTGGAGACGGTGGGATATCTTCACGAGATCACATCAACGGCTGATTTAAGTGCATCTTCGGTCGGTCCAATTCGGGGCAGTTTCGGTACCTTGCTACAGAAGGCTTCACTGTTATTTCATGGCCTAAAAAAATTGATAAATGAAGCGGCTCTGAGTATTCGTATTCAATCTACGGTTACAATATGAACATCAAGAGGGAACGTCCTGCGTGTATCATTCAGGCTAGGACTCCGTCGATGCGGATTCGTTTGTGCGTTATGAATGTAGAAATCGCTCTGCGGGTTGGGAGGATGATTCTTAGGATGGGATGGAATAAACTGTACAATGAAATAAAAGCGAAATATCATTATCTCATGCCTAAGGACGCCAAGTTGCTTTATGAGGAAGATATTTTTATAATATGAATGTGCCGTCATGCGGCATCAATGCCGGATTGTTAAACATTATAATTTTCGCCTATACTTCTCATTTTATTCGGATATTTTCTCCTTGCCGCTGCAGAACGCTACTGTCTCTATCTAGCAAACCAACTGTGTCTCATTTAGAGACTTCTCATGTTTTAACTCGCGTGAATCTGCTACTTATGCCGCACCCCGCACCCGCACCTATGGAATCTATAGCTTAACTGCGGATTGACATCAGACAATCGTTGAATGGAGTATCAGACAGCATGTAGCCTCACTGTCTAACTGTTATCTCGATGATATCATTATCGTTTCATCCATCCATCACTGCCCCGATCGCTTTATTAAACCACGGAGGTAGGTATGATCTCATCATGACTTGAAGTTGTTGCAGGGCCCCGAATGACTCACCTCTGGCCTTCGGAGCTTCATTTCTGAGCCCGTCAAATCATTTATGTTTGTTCTTCGTCTTCGTATGTGGTCAATGAACAGTCAAAAATTATGTTTTCCACTTGGTTTCCACGAATTGCAGCATAGAACTTGTATACCATGCGGCTGGGCGGTGGGCTATTTAGAAACTGAATACACTCTGAAAAATGTGTTAGAATGCCTATACACAACACCTGTGTGACTCTGAATATACCCAATATTTTATTTTAGTCAGGAGTGAATTGATCAACCTTCCGATGAAACGGGACTCGGTAATTGGATTTAGGTGATGACTATGACTTAAAGCAGAATTACGTTACCTATTAAGTTCATTATTGAGCTGCAGCAGATTATTTTTTTAGGGAAATTGAAGGTCTGTCATGATTTTTCGTTATCTATAATTAAGGAATGTGTTTGCCATCCATTTTGCTAACCCTAACACTACGAAATACTATTCAGAATAGGTCAGTGAAGAACAGTAACGGTGATGGCGCATGCTGTAGACTCGGCGTACACATTAGTTCAAGAGTTGTTTGTGGAGCAATTACGCAACCTGTGTAAAATTACACAACACTTGTGTGTGATATCGGTTCACACTTCACAATAATGACACAACATTGTCGTGTATTTCCCAGCACACGTGATAAGTGTACTATGTGCACATGAATTGTGTAATTTTCTAAACCCTGTCAGCCTGTGTTTATGGTCTAAATGCACCAATTAACAATCAAACACTAATTACAGCAAGTTTAGGTATTTGAAAGAAACGCGGGTTGAGCTTTCAATCTGTATATCATGATGGGTAATGTCAGAAAAAATTCCCTCCCCAAGCAATCTTCTTTTTTTCTGAGTGAAGGACATTTATAATGATGAGGCATTGTGGTCCCTAGCTTCAACTGCTTGACTCAACGACCGCGGGAAAAGCGACGGCGAAGTTTGTAAGAGTTCACGAAGAAAAATTGTCCAAACAGTGCAATGCGTTATCGATACGCTATATTGTGATATAGTGATATGTTAATGTCAAATTTAGTTCCAATATCCCGAGAGACAATTTTCGTCGTGACGTCATGCTAACATCGACGGCGCTTTTGGCCAGGTAATAACGATGCCCATTTAAATAATGTCGGGAATTTTCATCAGAGAACAACTATAGGCCTATTGTGTTGCTATTTCCTAATTTAAATCATAGGCCTACTTTTAAATCGAGCAATTTATATCATCAGTGGAAACGTCGAAGCAACAAAAGAGAAAACAAGAGGGCAATCCACGGAGTTGCAGGATCTCATCGGAAAATGTGAACTATTAAGTCGTTTCTACCTGCACTACTATTTTGCGAGTTGCAAATAGACAAAATTTATCAAAATATGTCAGAAAAAAGCCAACTATACTTACCCAAAAAATTATTCATATTCATATAAATTTCAAGATATTTTCAGCTAAATACTGGGAAACCCCTCATTGTGATACTTTATACCTTGTCCTAGAATTTGGAACCATTCAGTCCTCCAAGTCTCTAAATATACTGGAAAAACCGATTTTAAAAATTCCCAAATTTGGCCCAAAGTCAAGTTTCTCGCCTAAAATCCATATTTTTAGTAATTTTTGACTGATTGCATTGGAAAAGTTTAAATTTGTAATTTTTTACACTGCTAAAAAATGAAATCATTCAGCTATTGGAATCAGAATATATCTTGAAAAATAGTGAAAAATTGGTCAAAATAAACAAAATCGCCCGAAAATGAGTTTTTTTCCTCCTAAATTCCACAATTTTGATAGTTTCTGCCTGTTTCCGAGAAAATATGTGTTCTGTGACTATTCAGGCGTGTGCAAAATTGTACTCTGTTCAGCCACTCCAAAGTGGAGATATTTGCGAAAAACCATTAAAAACACACACACACACACCACACACACACACACACACACACCACACACACACACACACACACACACACACACACACCACACACATAAAATAGTTACCATTGCAACTGTTGCTATGGCAACCAGCTACAGTGAATATAGGTGAAATTGCAAACTGACTACAATATATTTATATATATACCTTCGGGACCGATGAGATAAATAACATGAACGGTCAGCACGGACCTAGTCAGAAATATTATTTTGAAGGGACTTTCCATTTAAAATAATAATTAAACTCGATTGTTTATTGTAAAGGTCTTGCAATATCCATATGTTTCCTAGAACGCACTAATACAAGATATTTAGCCGTATATTTTCAATCTCTCATAGTTGCGACGACTATTCTTCAAGACTACTTTAAAATGACGAGATGCAATGTGATTTGAGAGGAAAATCATCGGAAGTATTCAGTTGCTTAGTCAGTGTAGTGCAGTAAAGTACGAAGGAATCAGGGATCTTGGGCGCGAGGCTCACCTCTGCTATCCCAGTGCATAAGAGATTTGGGGACACACGTATCATTCAGTCCCCACTCTTCGATTCAGAAAAGTCTCTTCGTTCCCTGGGCGAAATTGGTGGGGCTGGAATGAATGGGGGAGGAGGGACTGAAGATTCATATGCTATATCTTAATAAATTGCGTCTAAAGCGACCTGGAAATTTATTTTGACCCCCCCCCCCCCCACATGAATCATGGCTACTAAGACCAGGTGAGAATGCAAATTAATTTCCAAAACGGGGTTGATGTTTAAATGTGCTCTATTGGGCCAAATTTCATCAACGGTCACTTGGAATTACCTGACCCCCCCCCCCCCCCGCTCCCGCCCCCCGTCAGACAGGTTGAGTACGGTACGGACTTATTTTCCAACCGGAGTGGTTGTTCAGGTGTGCTATAACACACCAAATTGCACACATAGCCAGACAATACTATGCTGTCGTTGAACGTGGTCACCCCTCCCCCCCCCCCTGCCCCTCCCCTCCCCCTCCCCTCCTCTTGAAGATTCCCTAAATTTATGGTATTTCGCTCATTACTTCTGCAAAACTGGCTGTGCTTCGCGCTATTCTCTAGCTATTTACCATTTTTTATCCACTCAGAAATCCCAATGTTTTTTTTTCTGTTACACCCTGGTTCTGCGGTCGAGTGGTGTTCATTACCATTTCAGGCCCCGGGTTGGCCAGATAGATCTAACCAGTTGGAGAATTGCATCAACTCAGGAGTAGCGAATGAGTCTTGCACAATTATCCATTTTTCCCGACAATTTCTCATTCAGAATGGAAGATCTCAGATCTACAGAAAACCCAAGAGTAATCAGTATGTTCAAGAAGAAAACTACTGATAAATCCGGTCCTGACTCTCATGATTATTCGAGGTATGATGAGGCGGAAACAAAGACCAAGAAATATGAAAATCCGACAAAGGCCTAACAATGGTTGTTGAGAAAGTGAAATTGGAGAAATGGGCTCTAGAGACTCACCTGATGATAAGTCAGAAGATTCATAATTACAATATTGGACAAAATTGGGCACTAGAAATAGCGTCTTCGAGGCTTACTACTTGTACTAGATCTACACCCCCCCCCCCCCTCCACCTTCCACCGTACAATGTAGATTTCGACCAATAATGTTGAATGCGACAGTGTTAGGGTCTCAGATCCAACATTGTGAAGGGGAGCTGGGGTTGCAGCCAGCTCTTCAGGTATGAGCGGGCAGTTCCAACGAATTTTGTCCCAATATAGTAGACCTGTGATTGTTTGATTTTTGGATGATGTGGCTTCAGGGTCTTTCAGGAGGATTTTGTCCTTCCTTACCCTTTTTCACTAACTAAAATGTATTCTTCAGTACATTAGCTTTCAATACATCATGACCAATACTCTCGTCACTGCGTCATCTTGATAAGTCAGAGGGAAGTGATGGCGCACTGCATGAATAGTGATGAAGGCAATATGTGTTGAATATGAGAAGGATATAATTTCTTCGTTTTAGCACACTGCCACAAGGCTACCTTGAACATAACGAAGAACAGCTCACCAAATCCCTAACCAGAAAGCAGTGCATTCATACTCGCGATGAAACGAATTTCGATGTGGAAAGAATCTAACATTAAGAGTGAATTTGAAGAAGTGAAATGGGGTTTAACGTTGTTCGATATCGTATGGTCCGTATACAACTTCTTTTCAGTAGTTATATCCTATTTATAGGCTACCTATATATATATACCAATAGGCCACACCTTTTCGTTCACTAGCTGTCATGTTCACAGGGTGTTGAGTTCTCATGTTTTTACAAGGTACCATCATACACATACTGCACACCTGTGCATCATCACATAGATTTCTCAAATTTAAATGTTGCATGTAGATAGCAAACAGGAAGAGGAAGAACCTTTATTGTTGTAAGAATAACATTTTTTCCTGTCTATAAACTGCTTCTCCAAGAATTCTACCTTTGAAACCACATTGATCAAAGAATATCGCTAAATGTTACAACACAAACATATGTGGGACGAATTATGCATATGTAAAAGGTAACATAGGCCTTACTGTAGTAGGGTCTGCTCTAATGTTCTCTTTTTACAATAGAGGTCATTTTGTGGAAAGTGGACTGTCATAACATGTTCTAACATCAGAGGTCATCAGAAGTGCGAATAACAGCGAACTAGACATGTACAGGTGGGTAACCGCTGACATGTATATCTCCGCAGAAATGGCCTTATGGACCTCGTTTAGAGGAAGCACATTAAAATGATGTTTATTCGACCTTCGGCTACTTCGAATTGCCCTATCTGTTGTTCAGAACCCAGTGTAGTCCATATTCTCCAAGTTTTGTATAGATATGACAGAGTTAGAAAAAATGACATGATTTATGCCAATTTGACCTCCAAATTTGACCTCTGGTGATTCTGAAATCACCGTCATGTTTTCAGGATTAACTCTGGCCCATCCACCTAGTTTCGCGTAAATCTCACGAAATCGACCTTCGGTGACCTTGAAATGATCGTCATGATCTTCGGGACCAACTTTTGTCCCCACCCACCAAGTTTCGTGTAAATCTGTGGAATAGAGGGCAGCAGTCATGCAGTGATGCTCACTTTCGAACTCAAAAGGAGTTTTCACGGGGGCGGACATGTGTACTAAGTTTTAGATCAATCTGAGAAGCGTTGAAAGAGTTATTGCGCTAAAGCCTAAAGTTTCTGGCTGCGGCGGAGACGACAACTACACCCCCAAAACCATAATATTCCCAGAACACTTGAAAGTGTTGCGGGATATAGCTATGTCATTTGATTGCAGTCCTCAATGTGTAGGTGACAGGGCATGGTTTCACAATTCTAAAGAGTAATGGGTTCACAGCACTGATTTGAATCAGGAGTTGCACTGGGTATACCAGTACATCAATTGGTGGATGGGGTGGAAAGGAGGGGGTTGCTAGAGGAATTACGAAATTTCAAATTATTGTGACCTCAGATAAACTTGGATCAGACTAAAAACAATAGGATAAACCTACTCGATTAGGGCCAGGCCCCTACCAAGTATGAATGTTTTACGTTTGCAATGGTAGTTATGAGATTTGGAAGGTTTCAGATTTTAACTTCACTGACCTCAGATGACCTTGGACCAGAACACAAAAACTAGAGCACCAATGGTGCTGTAGCTTAAACCGCACGTATATACCAAGACGAATGTACAGGACATGATTCCGCGGGAGGAATGTAGAGCGGTATCAGTGGCGATTGCATGCACAGGTCCCGGGTTCGAATTCCAGCCCATCAGCACCGGGACCGTTTTTTCAAGAAGTGGCTGTATTTGCAGTTCGACTGGCGTGTTCCTGGTTAGGGTCTGGTCTGCTGTTGAGCAGTGGGATTGGTAATTTCGGGGGAATTGTTTAGGGTGCACTTGCAATAGGTCGCGTCGGTCGGCGGTGAGCAGTAGCGTCGAAACATATTCTGCTCCTCCATGTTCTGAGAAATTGGTCAGGTCATGGAGTTCACTGATCGTCCGTCGGATGGGACGTAAAATTGCGGTCCCTGGAGCAGGGCTGGTGTCACTCCTGCCTCGATATCATCTGAGCACTAGTCGAGAAGAGAAGGCGAGTTTGCGCCGGTGCTCATCCACGATCAAAAATTCGGTTAGGGTTCCACGATGAGTCAATTGGCTTCCTGAACCCGTACAATCAAATCAAAATCAAATGAATTAAATGTTCAAGATCAGAGGCCAAGAAGGCAGTTAAACAATGTGCCTTAGGTGCCCCTGTAACAACTTTTGACCTTGAACTCCATATGGCCAAAGATTTCTAAGCACCAATAAACATTCCACATGATGGGCCTAGGGCCCACACTGAGCCTTGGGTCATAAATCCCCAGGTACCCTGAAGAAGGCATTAGACATCATCATGGACCGACATCCGCAGGTGCAAACATAGTTTGTTAGGAGATACAAGATTTGTGCTAACCCATATAATGGGCCCAATCCCGAAAACACCCCCAATGGCTCCCTACCCAGAGACCATACGTGTAACTTTCGGGCCCGCGTGGGACCTTGGACCGAAAATTCCTGAGCACCCCGAGGGTAGCCTGGGCTAGACCATCGTTATGACCGAATGTAAGCATGTGCACTACCTTTCGTAAGAGGAGAAGCATTTTGTATAATTACACATAATGGGCCCCAGGCCTGACTGTGTCCTGAATCCATGGCACCTGAAGGTAAGTGGCAGACCATCACTATGACGGAATGTCAGCACTGTGCAACAAATTTGTAAGAGAAACAAATGTTGCGGTATTTCATATATCGGGCCCTTGTTCCCAAACTACACACGGACACCCAAGCGCAAAATCCCCGAACACCCCATTTGCCCTCTACCCGAGGAACATTACAGGTTACTGAAGAAAGGCCAACTGAACTTATGGGGAGATGCATGCAGGAGTACGATTGTGTGAAATTTCACAAAATGGGCCCAAGTGGGACTTTGGACAAAAAATACCTGAATACCCGAAGGTACGGCTCTTAGACTATCATTATGATCGAATATCAGCACTGTGCACTAAATTTGTAGGAGGAGATACATTTTGAAATTTTTTACACATACACACATACATACACACATACATACAATTTTACACTTCACAAAGTCAAACATGTCTGATGAGTTAATAACTATTGTGTCCACGTTTGTCGACATCCATCAACAGATGACTGCTTGCGCTAAAAGGCAATTTGTTGCCACACTGATAAGTAAGTAGGCGAAACAGAGTCACGAGAATATGTAATACATCGTTTGAATCTCGGTTACTCGCGTTTTATCTTCAAGTTCTGGGGAAAATATGTTGTATTCGGGGCAACGATATACACACTGTCACTCTTACATTTATGGAAAGAAAATGAAGCAGCTTATCATACCTTAAAAAGAAATCTCTGCGCAACGTCGTTGCCGTTAAAAATACATTGTCGCCACGTAGGGAGAAATGTCCAAAATCGTTACCTATTATCGCGGGAAAACAAATCCACTAGCGAGTAACATGTGTATTCGAAAACACAAGCGTTTTAAAAATTGAATGTCTTTAGTAATACAGAGAAAATGGAAGAATAACTAATACTGCTTCTTCAGCGCAATAAAGTTCATATTGGAAAGTTACATTCAACCACCAGGACAAAATGGTAACGTCCGGGTTTTCCCCTCAGTTTCCAAAAACCGCAGGCGTTTTCTGACAAATTGACTACTACTCGAACAAAAACCTGAACTCCTTCATAATAACTTTATCCAATTATTTCTATTTATGTCACCCCCACTCAGCTTACTCACAGATTTTTCATCGGGATCCCGAGAATCGTACAGATTGCCGATTGTACATGACCATTGCCACCACTTATGACTCACGAGAACGCACACAAAATCTTAGACCGACTCCTATGCATCCTATTTCATCGCTCGCGAAAAATTAGCGATAAAATATACCCGGGCCCTCCGCTCAGCGAGCTAAAATATTGTCGTTGACAATAGTGATTTCCCCGCTCCTCATTAAAATAATGAGGGCGAAGAGTTCACCCCCTACTTGGGACGATTTATGCGAGGGAGCACTTCTTCTCGGAAGATAAAAATGTGTCATACTGTTAAAATAAAAGAATACTCGATTCCGATTTCTTGATTCGGCGTCGGTGCCCCCTAGCGAGTACTCTTGCCCCTCCCCCTACTCTCTAATCCCTTGGAGTGAAATTAGGGACAACTCTGAAATTCAGAGTGAATATCGACTCTTTCTCAGAGTGATATTTACTTAATCACTCTGAGTAAGAGTCGATATTCACTCAGAATTACTTAATCACTCTGAGAAAGAGTCGATATTCACTCAGAATTTCAGAGTTGTCCCTAATTTCACTCCGAGGGATTTAGAGAGTACCCCTCGATGTCACCAAAACACGTTTTAGTAGCTATTCCTGCGGTCATTCCGAATGTGAACGATAATCGGGCCCTCCGTCTTGGAAATGTTGTTCTTGGAGTTAAGTAACCTCTCCAGAATAGATTACATATACGACTATACCTGAGATTCATTTCAACTCATTAATATATCGAGAACGCATTATTATTATTATTATTATTATTATTATTAGTATTATTATTATTATATTATTATTATTATATTATTATTATTATTATTATTATTATTATTATTATTATTAGTATTATTATTATTGACCATAGATATGGAAATGTAAAATGTTGGCAAGGTGGGAGGATTGATTGAGTCTGCGTCCCGGAGTATGTGAAATGCAATCCACCACTAACACGCAATTAAGTACGTAAGTATCGTAGCCATGAGCACGAACCCGTCTCATATACTCACACACAAACCCCGAGAAGAGAGCGAGTGCGGATAAACTTTTGTTATGGGACTTATGTTCCCAAATGGGCCACCGTATATTAGACAATGAGGCCCAGTAATACAGGTCTATAGCGTATGGCAATGAAGTCTGAACACACACTGTTGGGTATATGTTTTATATAATTACTTAATTACTAAAATACTTGAATGAGTTGCATCAAATAACGGATCCCGCCCCTAAAAGAGCACCCCGGGTAAACAGGCACAGGCGTGACCGGTGACGTCAGTAAACGACTATATGGCAAGAAGAAAGATAGCAGATTTATGACATGGATTCTAAACACACACTGATGAGTATAGTCATGATATAATTACATTTTTTACGTGAATTAAAATCGCATAAGAAACACTGAAGCAAGTCTACAGAGGCACCGTATACACGGCTCGGAAACGGACGACTTAGGGCAAGACAGAGGTCACAATCGTCTGGAGCTCCCATTTCTTCGTCAATGTGGCAGCACATACACTTTGTATGCAATCATGATTGGGGGGGGGGGGGGGGGGGGGGAAAACTCGTGCCTGAATATCATTTCGCAAGTCGCATTTTCATATTGATCAGAGTTTTATCTGCTACATCAGAAGAACTCGTGGTGAGTACCTTGTATTATTGGTTTGTTTTTTAGGAATGATCACTGGAGTCATATGTGAATCTAGCTTTCCCCTATTCCTAGAGGAAGATAAACTATATCCCCCTTTGTACCAATTGTTTCTCTTCACACATTCGACAGTAAATCAAGGTCCCGTTATGGAACAGAAATCACATCTTATTTTAGGTCGTTCCTCCAGTGAAATCATTTTGCTCGAATTAGTTACAGTCCACAACCATATCAGTAATTGTGCTTTGCTTCCAGTAGTTAATTGACACTGAATAATACTTCAAATTCTTGTAAACACTGCACAAACTCTGTTACAAATTCGTCTTGAACATGTTGCTAAATAATACTATGAGCCTGTGCTCTCTCGTCATCGTGCACAATGATGAATTATGCGATTTACTATACACGAGACCTGTGATACATTTTCTCGGGTAACATTTTTTTCAAGGGACAAGTGGGAATGAAATCAACAAGAGTAATAACACTTTAGTTGGCGAAGAAAAAAAAATGATTCCAGATGATTGTAGGGTATCATGTAATCGCTCATTGCTCAATGGCAACTTAATTGAGTTGACTATGATGCAGAATTGGAACCTTCGCAAATCAAATCTCCGAAATCAGTGAATAAAGATGCTGGGAAATATTTCTGCTCTCAACGTTCGATAGATGAGAAAAACGTAAACTATTCAACTGTTCAAACACTCCCTAAATAGAGAGGTTCATCAAAGTGAAACGAATTCAGTTCTGTATAGTGGCTTGTGTTACATGTTTTGTGTCTTAGGGACCAATCTGTTATTAGGTCAAGTTTCAACCTGAAGTGACCTCATCGTCTGACACAGCTATTAAAGCGGCGGCGACGTTCGTACGACGTCCCGACGGAAATCCGTCTCTGTGCAATTCTAAATAGATCACAGTATATTGTAAGTGTGATAAGACAATACGATGGTAATCCCGATGTACCTTTAAACGGTTTCTCGTTCTCAACGTAATAACGACACCATCCATTTTTTAGTATCAGTTGACATAGACGAACAGTCTTGAACCAGGAGTCTATATATAGTACTGTACACCTGACAATATTGAACTATTGGATCATGTGGCCTACAGCCAAAATTTGTTGATTTTGAACTAATTCCTCTGAGATTTAAAAAATGATAGGCCTAATTAATACTGGATTGACTGTGGTCAATTACATGAAGGTTTCTATTTCATCTCAAAATTCTGGCTCCCGTGAATAACAAGAAAGCTGGAAATATTATTTTCATTGGAAAAATAAGTTGTTATATACCAAAACAGCAATACATAAGTCAACTGATGTATTCCACACAATGTTTAACATGCCAAACCAAGTACGCTGTATAAAAAGCTTCACGATTATCTGTCGAGATAATTCAGTAAATATTACACCCCCTCATATTGACATTCTGCCAGAGTTTTCATAATTGAATTGACTATATTGAAAGATTTGGGGGGGGGGGCGTGCGGGGTTTTACGCATCAAACAGCAGACACATTAATGACAGAATCGACGCATTGATAAATCTACTTTTGACCTTGTTACAGAATTTTAAACCATATTCTCCAAATATCTTAGATGCAAAGTACGTATTAACAAATCGTAAGGATGTGCTTCAATTCTCATTTTAATTCTCAATATATCATAACGAAAAATTGTAGTTTCCCAAAATCCATGTTTGAGTTTATTTACCCTGTTTTATATGTAATGAACAACTTGTGCTATCTGTTGTTTAACCTTGTTGGGAATTTTGAAACCTTCCGGAAATGCTGTTCCCTAAATATCTTGAAAATTGCGAAAAAATGTCCTACATGATGGCTTTTTGACACTATCGGCATTTGCTATTGGTAGCCTAAGAATTCACCCACATGCCTAGAAAATATGGTAGAGTTCAATTCGGGTTCATTCTTCAGCACAATACCCATACTGATATTGATCAGGGGATGGTTACAGCTTGGATTGCTGCCAAAATCAAGTTTTGAAAATGCAACTGCGAGAATTCTCTTCACACCCGTCAAAATAAAAACAGAGGATGAAAGTATAGTTTGCTTACTGTGGAGCCGCTGAGTATACCAGAAAATCACGTGATTTAGGCATTTTTTGGTCTTAATCAAGTAGCTATAATATTTTATCTATCAGTTGAATAGATATCTACTATTTAAACCATTTTAGTTACTAGTGCTAAGCCCGATTTTGGGAGACATGCAGATTTCCTCTAATATAAAGGGCAACTCGTGCACTTTTCTCCTATGTGGGGGGAGCAGAAAATCCCAAAAAGAATTAGTCCATGGTTAGTTTCCGATTCCGGTATACTTCAGCGATAGGCAGGTGGTGGGTAGCGTTCTTAGTAACTATTTTTCGTCGGTATCCACTCAGGAGAGCTTGTATAATAATCATCGCCCTCTTGGTTTGTGTGCCTCATAATACTAGTGGAAATATAGTATGTTCGCCATATGTGATAAAGAATAAACTACAGAAACTGCAAAAAAGTGGTGAAAGCTCATGGCGACGAGTTTACCTCTTCTTATTGAAATCTTTTGCCGGACCAGTGTCTGTTCCATTAACGATTATTGTTCAATTAAAACTTGTCAGATGGTGTTGTTCCGGATGATCGAGGAGAGCGAATGTTTCTCCTATTTTCAAGAAGGCCACCATACGGTCTATTCTGTAATGCAGCAGTGAGTCTTAATACAGGACTAGTGTTGTCTGCAAGTTGTTAAAATCCATTAATCGGGATCATTATTGTCAATCTTTTTTCAATAAATATAGTCTAATTCGCGTTCTCCACGTGGTTTTTTGGAACATTGTGAGTGTTTGACTAAATATCTCAGCATGTATGGGGGTGTCACTAGTGCAGTTGAAAACGGCCGAGTGCGGTTGAGTAATTTTCTTAGACTTCCAAAAAGCTTTTGACAACTTTCCTCATGAGCGTCTCTTGTTCAGATTGAAAAGGTTGGCCATTAGAGGGATAAAGCACCTTGCTGGATTCGTCAGTGGTTCGTTCATAGGAAACAACGAGTCGTTATCAATGGGCGTTCGTCTCCCTGGCAAAGGTCACTAGTGGTGTTCCCCAAGAATCAGTTTTGAGGCCATTACCTTGCCTGGGTATATTGTCGATCTTGAAGATTCGGTGCATTCCAGAGTTGGAAAGTTTGTTAGACGATACCAAGTAGTATCGGAAGGTTGCTTCGAACGAAGACGTTGCAATTGTCCAAGAGAATCTTGATATGATTTTCAAATGGTCTAATGGTTTCAATGGTATATTTTTCAATGCCGATAAGTGCAACGTTATGCATGTAGGTTTCCACAATCGCCAGGCTCTTTCAAGTTAATGGGGAAAATATTCATCAGGTTAATTCAGATTGAGATCCACCACAAGCAATGTGCTGAAGCTGCGAGGAAAGACAGTTGGATTATTGCTAGACGTCACTCATTCTCTTGATGAAGATGTGTTCAGGTGTTTAAGCAGCTGGGGAGACTCATTGGAGTATAAGTTTGTCAAGTATTGAATCCTTACCTCTCGAAAGATAGGCAGATGATAGAAAACGTTTAGCGGTGGGCCACTAGGTAATTCACTGTGTTGGGGATTTACTTTACGAGGAAAGATTAAGGCGTCTCGGTCTAACTTCGGTGACTGAGACGAATTCGAGTGATTCGATTCAGGTTGCTTGACAGCGTTCATGGATTAGATGGCCTTTCCTTTCACTAATTCTTTGAGTTTCCCAATGTTACCACCAATAGGGGTCATTGCCTCAAGCTTCGTGGCAAACGCTTTAGATTGGACATTCGAAATAATTCTTCGCGCAGAGAGTATTAATGAGTGGAATAGCCTTCCTGAAGATATTGTTCTGTCTAAGAGTGTGAATGCGTTCAAGAAACAGTCTCGATCTATTTTTCAAGAATTGTGGGCGAATTCTTTAGGCATCTGGGTTATTCTTCTCTCTGAGAGTTGTGGCTCTTCGTGAGAAACTTGTCTCCCGCCTCTTTTTCACTAAACTTAACAAAACTAAACTAACCAACTGAACTAAATGAATATAATTTTAAACACCACGAATATGTATTATTCAAATCGATGCAACTTCATTGAATAATGGCGACAGCGTATCTCATGTAAGCAATATTAAAAATATTTAGGGCGCGCCGTCGCGCGTTGTGGTCTTTGTACTATAATGTACGGAACATGTGAAGAAATTCAGGTCTTCAGGAGTCAGGACCAAGACATAGTCTGCATTCGGGAAATTTTGCTCGAGTGGTAATTTGCATTGAGGTAGTAAACCCAGGTTGAAATAAGATGATATTATTCCATATAATATAAATATATCATTTTTGGGGGCCTGTTTGTAGGTTGGAATGCAAGAGCGTCTCTTGTGCTACCTTCGCTTCCAGCCCAAATCTTTTCGATACTTCTACTAACAGATGACATTTCACTAGAATAATCAGTCGTGAGAATAAAGTATAGCGCGGATTATACGGTACAATTTATTTTCATTTTCAATTGGTTTATTACTTGAAGCTGGAATTCACTACTGGCCGAGGTGCATTCAGTAGAATCGTTACTCAGTGTCAAATGTTGGCATCATATCCGAGTTCACGACTGGCATAAAAATGACTAAAGAAGAAAGAATTTTCAGTTTCATTTTATCTATATATAGTTTCACAGACTCAGTGTCCAATCTGTTTTCTTCTCTTTTCTTCAGGATCTAATGGAAGGAGTCTTGGTGAGTTTTTGGTCGTCCATTTTTGTTCATATCATTTCAGTTTTCTCTGTATGCGACACTTGAGAATATATAATTTAGAAATCTGAATAAAATCTCTGAGTAAAATCACTTCGTTTTGCGAAGAGAATCAATATTCGGTCTACTGTACTTCCTGCGTTCACGCAACATTTTTAGCTGAAAAACGTCCAGGTAAATTTCAAGCATTCGACTTGCTCTTTCTGTTTTCGGTTGTTTTTTTTCTAAAAGAAACGCGAATTGCTGAACGCGCTCAGCTTACTTAGTAAATCTAGTCTCTGAACTTGGAATATTCGAAGAGATATTCTAACACTATCTATAGAAACTCGGCAATGTCATTTTCATCGTTCTGATTGATGTAACGATAACCCGTTTAAACGATCAACGCCTCGCGCTAACATAATTGCATTTTGAAAGTTTTGTTGCGTGTTCCAACACCCGTGTATATGACAACCCCGGACATGCTGTACTGGAGCACCTATACAAAACAGAAGTCAGTGTGGAACCCTGTTGCTATCCTGTGACAGCGCCCTCAAATATCTAGTGCTATAGTGCCATGTGATTCGGGCGACATGGTTCGCATTTCGTCAGAAGATTGGAATATTTCCGTTTGACAGCCTCCTTCAATTCGAGCTTCACATTATTAGGCTCTAGTTCACTCCGTGATGTCATATTTTACGTCTAGATGGTGAATTCTGCCAACCGCATCGTTTCGTATTCCCGGATTATTCATGTTGTTTCTGTGCTTCCGTAATAGATCTCTGATTTTCCCGCGTTTTCTGAAACAGGGTAACACTCACTGAAGATGTTTGCAGATCTTGCACAATGATATACCATCTTTACTATGGAGCAACGACGGTATTTTCGGGGGTTATGGGTCGAAGAAATTCGCGAATAGAGAGTAACAAACCGATTGTGTTTTACGATGTTACACGCAATATGGTGCCGCTTCACTTCGAGTTTGTGTTCTCTGACGGAAATTTGGACAGGGCACACAATACGCGCTCTGATGTCCTCTTCCAGTTAATATAATAGCTCCATGGTATATGAGCGTACTAACAAATTAAGGATGGCTGCAAGAAAAGACAGTTTTCGTCCGAATCAAAAGGATCTGCCCGCGAGTAGAGTTTTTTTTTACTCTCTCTTCAGGCTCTCCAAAAAACAAAATAGGCACACAGTAGAAAATCGTATACAACTATTTCATTCTTGCACATTCATTCCTGCCCACATCTTGTGCGTTTTTCCCCCAGAATTTCGATATCAACTCGTTTAAAGGGTAGCCTGCCCGCTGCCTGTCTCCGAGTTTTTCGTTCGTTGTATTAAATTAATTTTGATGTTCTTTGGATGCTATACAAGGCCTCACGGGGCGCACATTTCGATTCCTTTCCAATTTCCCGCATCAGCATGGTTTTGTTCTCATCAGTATAGGGATATACAGAACTGTCTTACTGGCTGTTGATGAATTTGCTACGATTCGATAAATATCGATACGTGGAAACTAGCTGTGATGATGTGATTTCTATTGTTCGTGTACTACCCAAATAATTGTGTACTACCCGATCATTAGTGGTATTCCGATTTCACGTCGCCGTATGAACTTGAGTTAGACGTTATCACTGCTGTTATTCACATCTATCCCGCGAATAACAAAATAACCAAATTTGGGCGCTACCTAGAAATGATACAGCCTTCATTTTCTGAGGAAGAACGATCGCTCCTGTTTCCGTCACATCCGCTGAAAAAAAAACAGTCGGTTGGCCTCAAATACAAACCGTAATATATGTGGTTCCTGATTCACTCGCTGGTACCACTTCATCTTATTCTTCATCATGTTCAGCAGATGTCCGATCCATCATTTACGCCCTGCGCCAACAACATGGCAACTGTTGTTGAGGATAACCTCCATTAGTGAGGGAAAATTGTATGTATGTATGTATGTATGTATGTATGTATGTATGTATGTATGTATGTATGTATGTATGTATGTATGTATGTATGTATGTATGTATCACACGCTCACACGTGAATCCCTCATAACGGTCCCTATTCTCTCAGGTCAGGTCAAAGGTCATATGCGGTCGACAGAAATCAAGGTCGACATCCTTGTGAAAGTGATCGGTCGGGATGCAGAGGGGGGTATACAAAAATAGGATATAGGGGCAAACGCAGGAACCCAAATGTCGTTTGTAGAGATTGTGGTAACTTTTCATAGAAATATTCCACCGTTTTGGTTTCCACTCTTCATCCTAGGATTCCTATCTCTTCTCCAACAATTTGGATATCCCAGAGACTGCGCAGAAGTGATGGAGCAATGTTCAGTAACTACATCCAGTGGTGTGGAACTCGATCACCCGGATGGGCCTCGAGACAACCATTCGAACGTGGAAACTGTGATCATGACGGAAGCTGGACGGTAATGTGACCATTGCTCAATTAAGTACTCATTTTCTTCTTCTTTGTGCCATCTTCATTTTTCTAGGACTACACGTTCTTCGTAATCACTCCCACTCGTTCCAACCGCGTTCATACCCAGTGCCCGAGCGTGGCGCCAGATCCACGTTCAAAGTGGGTAACTTCTGGTCGACGTTAGATGCGTGAACTCGGTAACCACTGTCCTCATTCAATCGGGTCCTCTGGAGATGCAGTGTCTGCTCAGAAATATGAATACTGTCAGAAATTTCACGAGGTGAACGGCTGAACGTTCTACATGAAAGCAGTTTTACCTATCATTCCAGATAATACAACGTCGCATCTCCAGGCAAGGAAGCTTCAACCGCAGTTGGTCAGACTTCAAGGCGGCTTCGGCTTCCCGAGTGGTGATTTTTTGCTCGGTAACGACGAGTTGTGATCTGACTAACCAGAAGAATTATCAACTCCGCATCGAAATAGTGACATCGAATGGTCATCGTACTATGTGGAACTACGAGAGGTTCAGAATTGGAGATGAGTGGAGCGGGTACCAACTTCTCAGCTTAGGAAAATACAAGGAACGGCAGGTTTGTTCGTCAATAAGCTTGGTGAGAGCATTTCTCGTGCGTTATAGTCGGTAGTGAGCGGAACTATCGTTGTGCACCAATATGAAATCGTTCAAGCATCTTTTGTTAACTCGGAAAGTTGGTGGTGGAAAAGGAAAGAGGAGTTGTTAGCCGGAGACGCTGGAATTTCAGTATTTCATCTACATCAAGCAGATCAGTGACTGGATGTACTCCGCCACTGGAACTGGATCTTCAGAGGCTACAAATCTAAGGGGATCAAGAGCAACCCCGTCAATATGTTGGCACTCTATCCATTTTTCGAATAACGATTCGTCATCGTTCAAAACGATTATTCGATTCCCATGCATGGTAATCATTCTGGGACCACGATCCCAGTTTCCCTCACAGTGAGCAAGTGTGCCCTAATAACAAGATTTTGACAAACTGTTCGTGTCAGGCATCCTGCACCGAGCCCCATATCTGCGAACGGATCTGCACGATGTGGAGAATGCACCTGTCCGGAGGGATTCCTCCTGAACGGCGATGCATGTGTGTCCCCGGAAGAATGCGAATGCTTCGATCGGCTATTGCGTCTTATCCCAGTAAGTGATAGATATGGATTCATATAATACACTCTTGAGGTGTGTAGAATTTACTAGCACTATGTAAAAACTGGTACACCTATTCCGAATTGTGTAAGAAATTACACAACAGTGGTTGAAGGTGATGTGGAACAATCAATGGTTGTGCAAAGTATACACAATGCACTTGGTGTTGGTTATACACAACCACCCTGATAGTTCTGTAACCAATAACACAAATTGTGCAGATTATGCACAATGATCGTGTAATCGGTAACACAACACCATAATGTTTATTTTAAAAAAACACAATTGTGCTATTATACAGCAATGTTCATGGGATTGGGTACACAACACCATGAGAGGTGTGCAGTTACACAACGTTTCTAAGAGTTGCACCACCGAAAAGATAGTAACCACAGTCGGCCTGACGTCCCAAGTCACCGATCGAGTCATCAGGATGGTCTTATGATTAGTTTATTATATTTATTATTATTATTATTATATTATTATTATTATTATTAGAGGATGGTCTATCCTAACTGTTAGTCTATCACCGATAGGGATTATCTATTGTATAGTCACGATCTAATGAGACTGTATGAACCACTGCGGATCATCAGTTAAATAGTAGTGGATTTTACTTCAATGTCCATGACGTGATCCTTGAAACATCATGAACAGATGAATTCTTATGCTACCTGGTAAATTTTTGTCCCAGAATAAAGTTGCTCACTGTTCTGTGTGTGAATGTTCCGCATACTGAGGCAATGAGTATATACATTTTAAACTCTTTCCAAACGATTGTGAACTCTAAGGCTCATAGTCACATTGGTTTCTTGAGCAGAGGACAAGGACGGAATAGGTTGGATATCAGATGGGAAAGTGTGTTCTTGTGATACCATATGGGTATCGCCAGGTCAAACACCAGCTGTTCAGGCGCTGTTGGATGATCGCCTGAACTAGTTTTGGGTTTGAATTTACCGTGTGATCTGATCCGAGATACAGTTCTGTTTTTCCAAAATGCTCCGGTAAAACATTATATATAAAAAAATATAATCATGCTGCCAAAGGTGACTAACTCCAATCTCCTATCAAAACTGCAATGCGATCCTATCTAACACTATACTCAGGGACAATTAGAGCATGGTTTCCAACCTGGGTCGCGACCCCGAATGGGGCGTGAGCAATTTTGTAGGGTGGCAGGCTTGTTTCAAATACTTTTTTTTAATCTGAGGTTACCCACGAATTACCTCGAATTTGACCCGTTGAGTCAAACTCCTACAAAAATTACTCTGAAAAGTCATAATTATGGTTTGTTAGCTGCCGATCTAGCGTTTTTTCCTGGACACAACGGTAAGTGGAATGCCTGCATAAAATACCATTATTCGGAGACACAACCTTAGGTCCGCGCTCGGATGGCGCTTAATGAAATGGGGTCTTGCCTTGAAAAGTTTGGGAAAACCACGGAAAGAGGGTACGTATGTTATTCAGGATTGTAGTATTTTGTCCAATTGCCTCCCATCAGGAGGGGACTAGGCGCCTCGAATGTAATGCTACAAACGCTGTACAGCGAGGCAACGCCTGACATGTGACGACAGCTACCGATGTGACGCGAGCGACCTCGGAAAGAGAGGAAACAACAGAAGTTGCTACTGCAGGTCTGGGTTCGAGGGAGATGGAGTTACCTGTACCGAAGTAACTTACACAGACTGCTACGACGTGTACACTGCTGGCTTCAACAACAGTGGAGTCTACAGAATTGAACCCTCTATGTGGTCCGGGCCAGGCGTGGATTTTTCTGCAATATATGTCAATGTGGACGGATGGCTGATATACTACTCGCTCTTGATATATGGGTTGTGGTGTGCGTGAGGATAGTGATGACGTTCAAAAAGTGAACTCTAACTGGTAAAATTTGAATGAAGCAAAGATATTAATGGGAAAAGCACTAGAAGAGAAGCAATAGGCTACGAGAGTCCGGCCATCTCACTTGTCGATACTGGAATCAATATTTGCGAGTGGAAGTAAGGTTATCATTGACTAAAATTACAATTTTCATCTCATCTGATCTGTAGGTATTCCAGCGTCGCCAAGACGGATCCGTCAACTTTTATCGAGGTTGGAATAGCTATAAGAAACGGTTTCGGAACACCAACCACGGAACTTTGGTTGGGAAACGAAAAGCTCTATTCATTGACAAGGCAAAAGAACTACGAGATGCGAATTGATATCGTCAACCGTGATGGTGTTAGTTACTATAATGAACTATGATTCTTCAGTGAGAAATCTCCAAGCGATTACCAGCTATCCATGGGAGGCTTCACAGGAAATAGGGTAAGTATACATGTACCTACTCACTCACTCACTTATTTACTTTACTATAGCTGAGAGTGCTTGGCATATCGAACAACTGTAATGGACTTTCAACAGGGTCTGTCTGTTATTGTTATAGTATAATAGCAGTTAATATAGTACTTTTCCCTTATATGGTCGCTCATAGACACGTTGTGTAGCAGGTGGCCAGCATTGTTTCCTCCTGGAACAGAGATAAAATAACTAAAGCTCCGTATTGGTGACGTAGTTGTCCTTGTTTATAATGATACGGCTAGTATCTAACATATACTTGATGGCCCTTTTTAACGACGGTCCATGTTTCACAGCAGTGGAACATTCAGGCATATCTCGATTACAGAATCGCAGGGTCCCTATAGAAACTTTACTCTTCATCTTGTAATGGGCATGTCATCCTGCGAAAGCAATTTTTTTATTCGCTGAAAATACCACTGTTTTTTATCAGGGTAAAGGCCTCGCTGAAACCCTCAATTATAATACCAACGATTTTCACCGCATATCCGAATAGCTCAAAACCTATGAACCTAAAAAGATTTGGAATCAAAACGTGGGCTATTCGTTAACAGAATTCGTAACACGGTAACCATGCCTGCTACATAGGATGGGGTGCAAGGCTCCCCTTTTTTAGGAATATATGAACACATGGAAAAAAACATCTTCAGGTTCAAAAAACGGATAGTGTCATAAAACGACCGACATCTCAATTACCACGGACTGACGAAGTACTCCACTGACATGTATGACCATATTATACACTTGCGTCTCCACATCCCGACTATGACATTCTTGTGTGGAACGCACAAATACAATGTTGATCAATTGTCTGAACCACACGAGCGGGTAGGTAATCTGTGACTTTACGACTTAGGCTGTTAGGTGATGGCTCAACTCAGAGCAAATACGGTGTTCAGGGAACTGAAAATGTTAACTTTGCCTGACTTGGGTGATTATCAGTATCTTAGAAGAGAAACACTCTTAGGCGCTTTCAGGAAATTGTCATCCATTTATTCAGATACTACAATTGTATACCCTATAGGAAGTATTTAGGGTAACCATAGGCCACGAAAAACACGTCGGAGACGTCCGAGAAGTCCGTAGCTTCTGGTGTACCTCTGGGAACTTTCTGGATCAGGGTTTAAAAATTGAATATAGTTGAACTTTCGAGAGGGGAAGAAAAAACTGCGGAATGGAGTTGTTCATGAAGCGACTGCTAATTTGTGATCCCTTCACCTCCTCAGATATCCACACAGCATAACAATAATAAAAAATATATGGATATTCGATGGTGACCAAAAATGATCGTCAGAATTATTGAATGCATTCTTTGAGGTAGTAAATAAAAGTGATTGAAAATGATGGAGAACGATCATTCATTATAACAATCTTATTTCTTCCACAGGCTACGACTTCATGGCCTATCATCAGGGTAGGCTTCTCCACCTACGATAACGACAACGACGGCTAAGCTGCGCAGAGGAGAGTGTCGTGGTGGATGGTGTGGTCTGGTTATTGTTATAGAGCCTACCCCACTCTCACGGGGACTACAGCGAGATCTGAATATGGCGGTTTATCGTCCTAACGCTGACTGGGGAAGCTAAAATCCATTTCAATATAAGATACACAGAAATGAAGATACGGCTACTTAGAACAGACAAAAGCTTTGGCCACGATGATGGAAAACGCGTACCCAGCCGGCTACTAGGGGCATCAACCAACAGCTGCGCTCCTACAACATTGGGTCGCACGATGATAAACAATGGATTAGGAGGCAATGAAACCAAACTTGAAATTCCGGACGGAGTTTGACCGAGATCGTGTTAAAATCCGTCAAAATTTGAAACAGTTGTTTTTGGAGTGTCTGAAACATGGTCATCGTCGATTTCATAAAGATTTCTTGGTCTAGTCTCAGTCTACTACGAGCATGGGGGATTTGTATTATGAGAGCATGGCAATAATCACCTGCTAAATAGCTGTCGCGCTCAATTATTACAATCTAACATTTTGTCGAGGAGAAAGAAATGGAAATTTGGTCTACACACGAGCACCGATAATATAAAAATGTAGGCATGGATCTTGGGGTACTATAGCATCAGTCAGGTCAGTAGTAACCATATCAGTACGCTATCAACAAACTCGTCTCCCTATTCCGCCCGAAGGAATACCGCAGAGAAGGGGCAACTTTGTACGGAATAATCCACTGATATGTAGTTATGGTTTTATCATATATTTTTCCCCTTTTTTATTCTCATTTTTTATGAATTATTTATTTATCTATTTATTTATTCACTATTCACTTATTATGTACTTAGTCATTTCGCTTTCCGGTCAAATTATCAATGATAAAACATGAATTTAAACTTCTAACATACAAAACAACAACGATGGGAAGCATGGAAAACTGAGAGGAAGCTTGTTCAAAGCAGATCACCAATAAAGCAATGCGAAATAGGATCAGTGGCGTAGCTACGGGGGTGAGCCCACTGGGAATTGAGTGTCTGTTGTTTGTTGTTTTTATATGTGAAAAATCAAAATCTCTCACAAGACGAGGCATGCTTCGATGTTAACACGAAGATGGCACCATTTGGTCATGAATATTGTGAGAGAAGAAAAAATATAATACATAATAAAAATAATAAAATATATAATAAGGTATCCATTTCTGTCATAGGTGTCTATCCATGAGTCATAACTGAGCAAAAGATGGAAGGCCTCAAATTTTTTCAATTTGATTTATTTAAACGGATATACGGTGTTTCCGTAATGATAGGCGCAAAGTATTGGGCGCAGACGACGTACATCGCATCGAAAAAAATCGCATAAAAAAGGGCGTTTCGAATAGGTCTGGAACCGACTCAAGAAACGGATGATAATCACGAATTTGAGGAATGGGAAAGGGGGCAAAGATATAGAAGGCCAGGAAAGCCTGGAAGGTGAACAGGCACTTCCCGCCTCCCATTGAAAACGTTTGACTTTGCCAAATTGATTTATCCAAATTGAACCGAGGTAGCGGATCGTGATATGCTACAAAGCCCCGCATGGTCTTCCTTCTGCGCGTTACAGTGTCCTATATTGCACAAATTGCCTCAAAAACCCACCTGAAAGTGCCAAAGGTATATAAGAATCATGCAGGGTGAAACGCAAAATAATTCCCGAAGCGGACTGGATGTTTAGGTGTGCTATATTGCCCCGTGTGAAGTTAAAGCCCCGCCTGCAAATGCGAAAAAAATTAGGAGGAATGGTTTACTCGGACTTTGGCAACGGAGTAAGGATAGGTGTTTCGGTGTTCTTATTGCCACCAATTGGCATGTAACAGGCTGCCCGAAATGAACATTTTCCACAAGATGCTATGAGATAATTCGAAGTTAAGCTTGGACAAAGCAAAAAGTGAAAGCACAGTAGTGCAGTACCTTAAATATTTAGCTATACTGTGTGCATAGTCTTTGCGTTGATTGTCCTCGAATGTGCGACTTACGCACTCCCCGCGCAATCGTATAGTAGCCGGCTTTCGTGGGCCTACTTGAACGTGAATTGCAAGGAAATTACTCTGGCAATTTTCCGAGATGGGGAACTTCCATGCCCATCTCATTTTAATGACGAAAAACTGTGTGGATGCCAACTGCATCAGCTCCTGGAATAGGTCAGAATGTGACATTTCCTGCCATCTGGGAGGTCTATTTTTGAAATTTCTTGGACGCTCCGCGCCCACCTTGTGGCGCTCCACTTTGATGGTGACATGTAGCTCCCCGTCCCCCCCCCCTATAAAATGGTCCCGCTTCCCGCCCAGCGCCCCCTACTGGGAAAATCCCGGCTACGCCACTGAAGAGGATACTCCCCCACCCTTCCACTTTCTACCTTACAGAATCCTACTACATATACAGACAAGAATCGCTTATTTTATAGCAACAAACGTTACTCAACTTATTTAGTGATGTTCGTAATAGACAGCATTTCAGTGATTTATGATAGTGAACGTTGTCTGGTGCATTCTTTGCAGTATGTCAGGAAGTGATTCCAACATGAGCTCCAGTTTACTCATTGACCTAATGAAAAAATTAATGTTTAACTTCATCTCATGTGCCTCGACATTATCCCGAGAACAGGCATTCCTTATAGCCGATCCACTACAACTATGAACCTCCACTGTTTGCATTGAACAGTAGTCACGTGGATAGGTTTCATACTCTGGCCCCTGTTGACCTCAGGGGATATTAGCCATTCTTTTGCAGGATGTCCAGGATTTTTCCAAAAGTGAGCTCCAGTTTACCTCATTGACCTAATTTGAATTGACAATCGAAGGTTAATCTTGATGAATTCCCGTAAATTGCCGTGTGCACATTCATTATCACATGGTTATTCAGATTGTAGAATGTGCCTGAATACAAGGTGGGAGTAAATTTGAAGAATAAAACTTGAAGTAGATCTTCTTTAATTGCAGTTGTGTAATGTCAATACAGTATGAATTACCTTTTTAAAAGCTTTTAAAAAAGCTTCTAGAATGCTTTTAAATATGAGAATATGACTAGATATGGGAGTTGTATGAGGCTTACTGCCTTCGTGTTGCAGGATTAAGTGTCTCTTCCAATGAAAATTGCAGCATTCCCCCGAATGTTACAATACGAGAGATGGGGATAGACCAATGTATAATATAATATAACATAACGCGAGGGCGATGGCAATTATTTTTAGCTATCTACTACCATTTTTTATCTATTGTTTTTCCTACTCAAGCATGGAAAAAACACATTGATCACATTTCGTAAGCGAAGACCAGTGTTTGTATATTTGCAGTGATCGATGTCGACATTCGTGTACATTATTCACTGGTTGAATGAACTAGCACCAACTGGTACACGTGGGGGGGGGGGGGGGATTGTTACCTGGTGTCAGGGGTTCTGCACCTCACCTAAAGATCGTGTCGATCGAGGTTCACTTTTTAGCTGCGGGTAAGCAGCTCTACAAGTCATCAGGTCTCTCCGTCGTTCGTCTGTTAGTTCGTTCGTTTCGTCCTTCTGTTCGCAACGTTCCTCCGTAATTTTCGAATTGTACATGGCGGACAGGTTGAAATTTGGTGGGTGGATGAGCATGCCACTGGCTAGCGGATACATTTTTTTTGCCTAGTGTGAATTCGATTTCCGATAAATCCAATTAATTACCACCCCAATTTGTCTACACACATCCCTTCCCATTAAACTCTTTGTGTGAGAGTGGTTTGGGTTTTTACATTATTCCTTGAACTGCAGACTTGTCTGCTGGTAGTGGGGCCTGTTGAATTTGTATTTCAGCAATGAGGTGGCTGCAATACGGGGAATGGGGGGATTTCCCCTGTTCACTGGCTACTTAGGCCTAGGAGTTTTTGTTGTACACATGACTTTTTTGTTGGGTACATTATAGCAAATATACAGACCTAGAAGGGGTTAGTTGGGTACTTCGTGCTGGGCACTGATAAGCAATTATTAGGCTAATGTTTTAGACATGCTCCAAGCCATTCCAATGTTATGACAGATGTCAGTACAGGGTCCATTAACATGTGAACACACCATCAAATTGTGGAATTGGTGAAGAACTATGGCAGTGATTCGCCACGCGTGTTCTTCTCTCAATTGCCTCACTTTTGTCTGAGCCCTTCAGCGCTGGTTTTAACTGCTCCCACTTGGGATGGTCGCTAGGCGGGCCAGGGTCCGAATGACCAACGAGAAAAATTAACGGTGTGGCAAGGATTCCTTGCGGTGGATGTGGCATGCTCATAAATACTGATCACGTAAGGACAACTTGGGGTTGTATATATAGGATGCATTTATTTTCTCAGAAATAGAGAATTCATTGCCGCCTTACCCCCATGGTAGATTTAACCTCTTCCAAGAGCCCGCCTTCGCCTCAAAAAACTACGATTTTAATTCGCGCCACATCCCGCATCTGCCTTAATGAATCCAAGACTGAAGCGGCGTTCACCTTTCCTGTAACGGCAACGGTAACGGACTAAGAAGCTAATGCTGGGATTCCATATGTGCGTATTTGTTGTCCGGACTTGATGTGAAAATCACACATTCACGAAAACGAACATCTGTTTCAGAAGAGGAAACGCTGCAAGTTTATGTGAAATCCATAAAATGTACCAGTCCTGCTTTATTGTCAATTGGCCTTTTTTAAGTGAATATTCTTAGAAATTCATCGCGGTGGTACGCATTCGTATCGCATTGGTATATTTCTTATTTCGCCTATACGGGGTTGTGGTTTGTCTTTATTTATAATTTTTTCTGCCTCCGTTGAACATATCTATCTTTGCAAACTAAATAGGAACATATTCAGAACATTTAAGTTTGGGAAAACTGTAAATGGTTTCAAATTTAGCACATGGTACAAGTATCAAAACAAAGATTTCCCAGCGATTTATTCTGGAATCTCCTGAAATTTCTATGACTCTGAACCTTTTGAGGAACTGTCTGTTTTGAGACATATCCTCGACTAATTAACGTTTAATTTCAGTTGCAAAGTATGGCAGATAGACCGACTGATGATTTCACATTTGCCGATGAGATCCTACAACTCCAGGGATTACCCTCTTGTCAATGGTCGACAAACAACATACGCGGGCCAATCTTAATTTCCTAAGTCCGGTCCATTTTCTATGCAACATATTTACTTCACGTCGCTCAATCGCGGTCACACAATTCCTAGGTTACGACTGCCAGGTGTTCCTCGGTACAGTGACCAATAAAGGCGAGTTCCATAGTGCGGACGCGGGGTGCGGTATAATTTTGAAATATCGCAGTTATGCCGATACAGAACACTTTTTTCGAAGGAAAAAATATATAGGGTGATCCGAAATGACTGAAACTATGTAAAAACTCACAACAATTGACATAAATTGACTTTATGATCGAAGATATCCACTATAATCCTTTTACGGATGCGGTATAATGCGCGTTGGTACGCGTGGTACTTTTGCGTACTCGTGTTCCGTTCCATTTCGTTCGAATTAATTTTTGCCGCTATTGCAACTGGTTTTATCTCTGCAATCCGAATACAGCTTTTTCGGGCACTTTCCACATTATTTTACCGTGAAAACGTGCTCATGTTTTTTACCGTACCCCGCATCCCGCATATATGGAATTTCGCCTTAACTGTTCACGTTTTCTGTTCTTCGTCTGAATTGCTCAAATAAGGGATGGGGTTGCCATCGGTTTATTCTGGCTTAGAGTAAACATGGAGAGTCCACCTAAATATCATTAGATAAAAAACTCATTCCAGATTCTCTGCCGAAGGCCAAAAAAATATATGCATTCACACAGGCGTGTATATGTGTACATGTATGGTGACATGATATGCCACAAAATGATGTAGATAGCTCATACTTAGCATGACCGATGCTATGATGAATATGATGAATAGATTACTCTTATTGTTTGTGGGGTTAAGCTGAAGGACATCTAAGGTCAACAGGGGTCAAAGACTGTGGTAAATAGAATAACTTCTTGACAAAAAGATGAAATAGGGTTCATACTGACCTGTGGAATTGCCTGTGGAGTAGATGCTCCTATAGCAAATTATAGCTTATGGTGTCAGGTCCCATGAGGTCCAATGGTCGAAGTCTGAAATCCTTGTTACCACGATCAACTATTCAACACAAAGAATAACAGTGCAGCATAAAAATGTTATGTTATTCATACTTGCCATGTAGGTTGGCCACACGAGGTGAATGTACCTGATTGCTTGCTGCGGGCGGCAGGCTAATATCACTGAGGTCAACAGAGGCCAGAGTATGAAACCCTTATAACGTGTAATGTCAATGCAAATCATGTGGAGGGTTTCATAGTGTGGTATGTGGATCGGCTATCTGGAATGCTGTTCTGGGATTTAATGTCGAAGGTCACATGAGATGATAGTTTAGAACACATAATTTTTTCATACTGTTCCTAAATATTTAACTTCGTCAGTGCTTCTCGCACAATAAATAGGAAATATAGAGGTCCATCGATGAGCTCAAGTGGCTGTGGGGGAGTTTTCAATACAGATGTAAGACAATAGCTTATATTTCAGATTAGTGTCACGATTTAGGAAGGAATCTTCGAGCTGTGCGGTGTTCCTGTTTATGTTTAGCTCGCGAAACACTTTCTGCATCTATTCCTCCAACATTTGTTCGGTCTTGTATTGTCTTGTCGTCTACTATGCAAACATTAACTAGTGTTTATCACTGCATAGGGTCAGCATGTGCGTTGTCCCTTCGCATATAGGGAAATGTCACTACTTCAGCAAACTCGTTTCGCTATGTAGCCTCCACACATATTCCACAAGGAGAGGGTCCTGGGACCACTCCGCTCTCTTGAAGAGAACGATTCGTTCGAAGAGCTATTATTTAGTTGGAAACAGAAAACATACCTTGAACTGAAATGTTTCGTGTTCAGTTTTAACGTTTTTCGGCCGTTCTGTGGCTTCGAACTCACTGTTTTGGTGGCCCCCACCAGTAATGTGGCCATGGTTATGAATCCTATTGCTGCATACCTCGTCAAGGGGGAGAAACTTGTTTTAAAGAACACATTGCTTCATGGGAATTTCCCCTTCTGGGCTTCCGTCGCTTTCAGTCTGGCTGAGTTTACTGGTGAGGTACCGTAACTTCTATAGCTACATTATTAATTAACAGTGTGTAATGTGACATTTCTATTATGTATATTCTGATTATCCATCCAGCTGCGACTCGGACTGGGTTCGATTTTTCGGAAATTGCATAAGGTCCCATTTGTGGCTGTAGATTATTCGACGGTACCACGTTATGCGAATATCACAAATTATCGCGGAAAATGACTGACTGAAATATGTACTACGGTTGTGACAAGGAATCGTAATCACACTTATTATGATTATTGAGGCGTGGACCATATCTTCAGGCAACCGTTTTGTAGTCCCTCAAGGAACACCATACACGACTCACCGCGTGCCATGACTTCTCTACTCTATACGGGCATGACTACAAAAATCTCATGACCATTTGCAGCAGTCAATCGATCTTGTCAACAAGAAAGAGTAGCATACAATTCGACAGTTCGAGGCACTAACTATGGGGACTCTTAATTCAGTCATTCCACAAGTTGTGTTTCATTTTGATCGGAGTGATGGACTAGCACATCAGGAAAACTGAGTTTGAGTACCCAATTTCAATTTTTGTAAATTTTGTCACATAAATCGCTAGAAATAAAATTATCACCGTGGCATCCGCCACTTTCCCTTGTTCTTTTATTCATTTGCTCATATCGAACAAAACTTTTAGGTCGTTGACACTCAGATAATTTATTGTGTTTTATTCTAACGTTAAATTAGTGTAATTTACTGTTATAACAATTTGCCGAACGGAAGAAATTGTTGCAAGTATCTTGAACACGTTATCATATCCTGCTTTATGGGTGGCTATGTTACTATTATCACTATTATCACAATGTCTAAGAGGAAAGTTCAATGTTTAGTTAGAATGTGGTTTCAGAAACCGAGGGTAGCGACTTTGCGTGTCGATTTCATTTGCTGCTTAGGTGCGGAAATATTGATATTATCAGCCATCTCGCAAAGATTCGAGAGTGGCAGCAAATTGTGAAAATATACGCATGAAGCTTTGCCTGTATGCCAGACGTGTTTCATATATCTTATCAAGGGTGTCGATATCTGTGTTTCAGTTCACAATGTAGTAAATAACAGCTTTGGTTTTTTTCTCTTTTTAGAAGCACTGTGACATTGCCTTTAATTTTTAATTTTAAACTCATTTTGAATTTTGGGAATTTAAAGACATTACTAACCTTATTGGATTAATTATGGGCCTACTTTTGTTGCGGTGTGAGAAATTAGATATTAGGTGCGCAATTACAGCAGTTTTTTTTTTCATCAAGGAACGCGCCAATTTTAATTGGGATTGTTACTTTAAGACTCCCACTACGTCAAAACTCCATATTAAATGAAACTCTGGCAGGCCCCTCTGTCTTATTTTTACGTACAGCCAGCAAACATTTTTCCTCACGTGAGCCATGTCCTCAATAGCCTCCACTTATTGCATTACTATACATATATATACCGTGGTTCTTACTCGTGGACCAAAAATCACTCATATAATTTTTTACGTCAATCGAAAGAATTCCTCTTTGGAAAAAAAGACACAAAAAATCTCTAGGGTCACAATTACAAGAGAAGAAAAATAATTGTCATCATGTTTAAAGTATTCAGCAGCCAAATTTCATGATTTATTTTGAAATAATGCAGTACTATCATGTGTATTCTTATCGAGATGGGGGGGGGGGATTTGTAGGAATCGTAACAAAGTCAATACTAAACCCTCACCACTAATGGTGAACGACGGTTGTATTGCATCTCATTGCAGAGAAAAAAATATTTCCTTCAGTGAAGTACGTCATTACCTGCGATGCGAAAATGGCTACTTTGTCTCTATTTGGCGTGAAACTAAATCACTGTTCTCGCTCTGAGAGTATGGTGATTTTATACTAAATACTAAAACATCAGATCACGTTATGAATATGGGTGCGTTTCAAACTTTTCTTGGAGGATGGAAAACAACTTAATATTGCCTTTCAAAAAACATGACAGGGACTGACATTGCCAAAGTAATACACGACCTTGATCCACAACATTTGGGTGAAATTTTATATAAATATTCGCTGGGGGCTTAATTGTGTATCATGTAAATTTTACTAAAGAAAAGTAAAATTCACCAAATATATGTAAAATTGACATATCTGCTTACATTGACATATACGAAAGGGTGAGAGCTTCTATATATAATTAATTGTAAACAGTATATGTCAATTTCATTAACATTTACATAAATTTTCATAATCTTTCGAACATTTCCATCCGTTTTCAAGTGAAATTTGCTAATTCCAAAACGCAAAGTTTCACAAGAACTCCATGAATTTTAGGCGAAATTGTATATGTTTATTTTTGTCTCTATGTTAGGTGTACTGAAAAACAAATGTAAAATTACTAAAGTTAAGCAAAAGTAGGAAACCGAATTGACAAATTTCATTCGGAATTAGAAGAAAACCAGGTTTCTCGCTTTTCACCACCTGGTGTAGATCGTAGAATTTGAGAAGTTATACACCCCCCCCAAAAATTTTCCCAAAAGTCATTCGAACGCCCGTCAAACTATCTTTAGAAAAGCAGTTGAGGCCCAAAATCAGTTTTCTTCGTATTTTGATGTCATTATTTTCATCTCTCTGCAGACTATGTAGGGGAAAGGTGTTCTCGTACCCCGTAATCTCTATGTAAAATTTGAACGAGTTTTGTCATTCAAAGAAAGCATCAAGATATGTACATACGAAACAAGTCCACTCGCCCACACGCTCGCGCGAACACACGAAGGTACCGGAACCTTCGTAGTGACCACAAAATATTACTGCGACACGAGGTACCCCCCCCCCATATAGGGTCCCCAGTAAATTATTTGAAGAACTGTTTAAAAAATTGGAACCACAAAATAATGAGCTGAGAACAAGATGGAAGTCACGTAATATTCTATTCACACTTGATAATCCTAATTGGTGGAAGTAACCCATGAGGGGAATTGTTTTGCTTATGTATTCTGCACTTTTGCTCTCTATGTCAAATTGGTGCTTCTTATGGAAATGTTGCTTTTCAATGTAAAATATAAATAAATAGATGAAATAGTATCAAATTCGTTTAATGTTGAAACAGAAGGTAATATTTTCTGAAAGTTTTCCCGAAAACGAAACACAATCGGATTTGTGCCCTGCTGGTATTGTTGAAGACTGTGAGGGCGGGTCCCAATTCGACGATTTTATCGTCAGGGGCGTTCGAATAAATCAGGGGGAGGGGGGTGAATCATTTTGAGACGACAAGATTTTCGTTTGAGACCCGATCTTATTATCGGGATTGTACCAGAGGCGGCGCCATGCGGTGTGGGGGTCTCTGGGCGGGGCCCCCGACCGGGCGGCCAATTGATTTCGTTAGTGAACTTTTGATAGTGATCTGGGGGAGGGGTGTAAGGGGAGGGGGTGCTCCCCCTCCCCCTTTTGGAATTTTTGCAAAACTAAACCCCTCAGACGCAAATGAGTGCTATCCTAGTACGATATTCTAGCATGAATTACCTTTTGAAAATATCATTCTTTCTGCCAAAACATTTTTTTCCCGCTACGTAACTTGCGTGTGATTAAGAATAAGTGTGTCAAAACGGTCTGTAACCTAGGAATTTTTGCAAACCTGAAACCCCTCGATGCAAAATGGTGCATCCTAGTACGATATTCTAGCATGAATTATCTAATTAAAATATATCTTCTGCCAACATTCTTTTCCCGAAACGTACACCGTGTGTTAAGAAATGTGTGTCAAAACGAGCTGTAACCTAGCTACATGGATAACCTGTGCAATCATAGTTGGTGATCATATAAGATTACCAGATACTAGATCCGC
This sequence comes from Sclerodactyla briareus, assembly GCA_026419785.1. Taxonomy (NCBI): domain Eukaryota; kingdom Metazoa; phylum Echinodermata; class Holothuroidea; order Dendrochirotida; family Sclerodactylidae; genus Sclerodactyla; species Sclerodactyla briareus. Next base: position 81,018 of record JAODTK010005554.1, read on the forward strand.
TGAACGCTGGATATGAGTTATGACACGTGATGTGTCGAGTGCTTGAACATAATTTCACATAATGATGACTGCCGTACATGGAAGACTGAGTAGAATTGGCATTCACGTCATGGTCTTGCATAGACAAGAGTTGATACCGATATTAATAATTGTCCGATGGGGCGACAACTTGCCACACATGTCACCTCATAATAAACCCATTTCCTGCACTCCTCGGACGTGCGCAACGCACCTATTTTTTCTTACTTTTCTCCCGACGATTCTCCGCTTTGTCCCGACGAGGGGGGGGGGGGGGGGGGGTACTGCATGCTCCCCGCTGGGCCGCCCTGTCATGTACGTCGATTTTTCGATGTAGTTTACAGGTGGGTACGAATATATCGTAATGATGATTCAATGTGAGGTGAAACGAGTGTCATTTTTTAATTAACTATTGTTTTATACCAGGAATTCCAGATGCAACATAAACTACAGTTACAAAAAAAAGATTTTTTAACAATCTAACGATTTAAACATGCAGGTGGACATGCAAATTAGTTGGAACACAAACCAATTGCACTTACGGTATATATCCACATAATTAATGTGGGAAAAAGCTGCCTATTTAGGCCGACCTCCAATCGGGGACCCCGAGTCAATCATGATAGGCGCCAATTAGGCAATTCTGCCCACCTATCAACAATTGCATCCAAGCCAATGCCAGCTGTGAGATCACGCTAACAAGCCGGTGTCAATAGGTCCAGTAGTCGGTATTGGCCCATGAAGAACATAAGAACGTCTTTACTAGTTTAAGCCTAGAGAAACTTCTCTCACCCGATGCCGAAGTTATTGGAACAGTCATCATCAGGCAGAGGAACCTCTTAGTTAGAAAATACTAGGTCTGCTCTAAATCAGGGGCGGCGCCACAGGGGGGGGGGAAGGGAAGGGAGGGCGATTCCCCCCCCCCCTATGGGTTTGGGGCCGAAAAAATTTAATCGACAGAATGATGTTTTAATGCCACAACGTTTTCGTCGGGCAGTCGGGGGTGGGGTGGGGTGAAGTGTCAAAATACGGTCATCAACTTAGGTTATTTTCCATTCGTTCTAATCGAGACTCAAATCGAGACTCAACTGTTGCTGTGATATAGCATTCGCACATGTAGCGTATGTTTACTGTTTTGAGAACACTGTGGTCATTATGAGCCACCGTTCGTTGATATTAGGTGAGAGGACTCGATGTTAACTTGCAACTTCGCAGCATTTTTTTTTTAGTGTACGGCTGAAGGAGTAAAAATATCTTTTTTTTTTGCAGCTTGAATAATGTGGATTTTCTGATTGAGACTGCTTCTAATTGCTTTTCTGGAGTGATTCTATTTGGAATTACGGAAAAATTAACTAACGACTGGTCATTTTGCTTTTATTTATTTACCACCATCTTTAGCATACAATACATGCATTTTTTTTCTAAAAAAGTAATAAGTCTGCCGACCTGTTCAGACAAGTAGATGCGGCGGCGATCACGGGGGACGGGGGACGGCGGGGACAGGTCCCCACAAATATTCTTGGTGGATGGGGAAAATAGAAATGTCCCCCAATTTTGCGGACACTGGTGAAAAAAATCCTATATTATAAGTACGGCCATAACAAAAGATTCCAACTCATATTTCTTATTAGAATGATATAACAAAAAAATTCGCGCCTGCGCGCGCGATATCCTGTTTTTTTCCGCTACATGTATAATGCATAGGCCATGTATACAATAACTTTGTCAGATTCTGGCAAAGATGATTTTTCCTTACGTGTCATCTTCAAGTGTGGAGAACATATGGGTAGGCCACAATGGAGAAAAATTTGGTTTGGGACATTCATGTTGCAACCCCCCCCCCCCCCCTCCTCACTACAACAATGCCGGGATTCAACTGCCATATTCTTAACACTGCCACACAGTTTAGTCTACTTATGATCCTGATCCTTATGGTTTCAGATGCTTTGCCAGTACTGAGTCTGTTGTTAATAAAGATGAAAGCTAATGTCCGGAAAAACAACAGGGCAGGGATCGGCACCATCAGTATGGAGGTTTACGTGAATGGCGCATGGCACTATACAGGCGCGAAGCGGAGGAGAAAATTCTGAGACGAACAATTTGAACGGACACAAATCTGAAAAATGACCAAATTGTTCTGCTGACTGGCTCAAATCCTTTTATTCAAATGCCCGAAAAATGCACACATTTTCCATGACAGTGATGTTCAAGCAAATTTTCAATCTGCGGACCGCAGAAGCCTCCAACCCAATTGGATGGGTCCTCGATGGAAGATCTCTAAAACATGGCTATGGTAGGAATGGAGACCACGATGGAGAAATGTACGGATAAACATCGAACAGCTTTCGGAAATTTAAGATCAATTTCAGTGATTGCTTCTGCCATAAGTCACGGGAAGTGCCGCTCCCTGCAATATGGGGGGGGGTTGTCTGTTAGGCTATTTTCTTGTACGCTACGCGTCAACTTATGGTGGTGCGAATTGTAATGAATAAGCATAGATCAGTTACTTCAAGAGCGTTTCTTGAGTATACCATTTCAAAATGTATTGTAAATTTTGGGGATGTGGCTTACTGCCATAAGACATGGGAAGTACCGTTTTCGGCAATCTGGGGGATTCGTAAGGCTCAAAATTTCCTTGTACCCTACGCGTCCACTGATGCGGCCCAAATTGTAAGGAATAAACATCGATCAGTTTCTTCTAGAAGGTTTCTTAAAATATAAATTTCTGAAAATTTATTGCCAATTTTAGGAAAAACGGTGCTCACTGCCATACGGCGCGGGGAGATGCCGTTTCCTGCAATCTGGGGGATCTGTAAAACGAAAATTTTCCTTGTACCCTACGCGTGCACTGATGTGGCGGCTGCCCTGAATTGTAAGGAATAGACATCGATCAGTTCCTCAAGGACGTCTTCTTGAAATATGAATTTTGAATTGATAGCCAATTTTAGGGACGGTCGTACTGCAAAACGGTCCGGGAAGTGCCGTTTCCTGCAATCTGTGGGTCTGGAAAACTTACATTTCTTTGTAACCCTAAGCGCTTCAACAACCGACGGGGGCCCAAATTGTACGGAATAATCATTGATCAGTTCCCTCAAGAATGTTTCTTGAAATAAAAATTCGGGAATTTATTGCCATGTAAGGGGGATGTTGATTATGCCATATGGCCCCGGAAGTGCCGTTTCCTACAATCTGGGGGGTCTCTAAACCAAAAAATCAATGGACAGCTGCGCGCCAATTGATAGTGGCGCTCCGCGTAGATGATCTCGACTCATATTGCCCTCGCCAAGATTGTGGTGAGTTACCGATATTTAACATAGATCGCCGCTCCTGGAACGTAGGTACAATTTCATCGGGGGATTTTTGTCAGGTGTATCGAATGAAATTGACCTGCCTGGAAAAATTGTGTCATGCATTTTAATTTTTTCCAGAAAATTATGGATTTTTGTCAAAAAATCGTTGACGTAGAGAGCACTTCAATAGTGTATCAAATGTGGCACCATTTTGCACCTAAGTAGTAATAATGACTGAAAAAATCGCACCCCCTCCCCTTTTTTTAGACCCCTCCCCCATGTCAGACACCCATGCCAAATCTGACCCCCCTATCAGTGTTGTAGTGTCTCGAGACCGCTCGGTCTCGAGACGGTATCGAGACCAGCTTTTGCTGGTCTCGGTCGCGGTCTCGGTCTCGACATCCTGTGGTCTCGGTCTCGAACCTTCTGGTCTCGGAATTCTTCCGGTCTCGCTCGAGACCAAGCAAAAATATTGGTGTCGTCTTTTTTCTTCGGCAAATTTCTAGTTCAGCAAAAATCATCCTGCAATCCATGTTTGAGCTTTGCTAGGAACTAGCAAGTGGAGTGGGCCTTTATGTACTTGGTCAATGTGGGAAACAGCCCAGGGCCTAGTACCAGGGCCCAGTATTGTTGCTAGCTTCAACTTGTTGGCAGTCACACACAGTGGTTCCAGCAGACCGTAGGCAAGGAGGGAGTCGAAGCCATAACTGGTTCATTCGTGCGTGTTGCTTCCACAGACCTATATACGTTGCTTCATTAAGAATGCCTGTATTTGACAGTGGATATTTGGCATTAGCCGATCAAATTGCTCCGCATAATTGTTATGTGTCTGTCCGAACCTGAATATTATCCTGTTCTTCCACGATTTTGAGCCGTCATTGTTAGGGCTATTCAACTCATTCTTATCCACCCTAATAATTGATCCCGTGAAAAACAGTGCACAGTGGGGCCAACTGATAAGAAAAATGTATTGAATAAAAAAGAACCCGTGCCCAAAAACATAGAACCCCGTTACGTATGTCTATCCCGATAAAAAACTCCAGCATGCACTGAACCCTGTATACTGGACAGAAAGAAGGATAGGTGAATATTTTAGTGATTTCATTTACCAAATATTTAGTGAGGAGAGGGAACAATATTGGTAATTAATTAGGCTATAACTTGCCGTAGCCTAAACGACATCAATATCAATGTTTATGAACTGTGAACATGAATTTGGTTCCGTTTTTCCAGATGGGTAGACGCTTTATGACATTGGTACGCGATTTCGCGAAGTTGATCTGACATTGGCTGCACAGTCCTTGAATGAGGCCTTGTTCTCATTAACTTATTACATGTATCCTTTGTATCTTTCTTGCTACTTTTGTCCATGAAGTAGCATGTCCTGAGCAATCGAATTGTAGTATTTTTAAGAGCTTTATAGCAATTCAGGTCTATAAAAGTGAATACATAGCTAGCCGACCACAGGGGGGTTGGGGGAGACACGGAACAAGGCCAGTGTGTGCATGTGGTTTGCCCCCCAGGGGTATTGCTACTGTTGATTAGGTTGAGAAATGACCACCTCAAACTGTAAACTGGTGGTGGGAAAAGGTCCATAATTGAAACCTGTGAGGCCTAACTCTACGTACCTGGTATATGAAATTGGTCAGCCAATCATAGGACAAAGGCTATGGTAATGCATTGGAAGGGGTAAAGTTTTTGGTTATTTTGGAATCTAGGGATGGGCTATGGATGGAGACACAATAGCTCCCGACCTGGCACCTAAGAGCGCGGGTGTCCTGGGGTGGGAGGGGGGCATGCATACGACATAAATTATGATAGAAGCTATTCATACAGAGACCAGAATGAATCAATAAATTTTCCTGGTTTAGGAAGGCGTATATTCTTAAGGGCTTGCATGAAGGATGCAGAGAAAGAAATGCTCCCAGACCAGAAAGAGGTGGGAGGGGAAGGGGATTATCCATGGAAGTCGCAGTGGCAATTGTTACTGTGTATCGGCTGCCATATGCATGTAGTGGATGACATAGAGGTCATTCTGCATCCTGCGGGGTCTTCCACAATCTGATTTTTACATTTTATTTTAAATGTGATGAGCCCATGAGGGGTGTGTATTTTGGTTCTTGGCTTCACCAATAAATTTGGTGAACTGGGGGAGGAGGAGAGGGGGGGCGACGGGAGTGGGCGGGGGCGACGGGAATGGGCGGGGGGGGGGGGCGACGGGAATGGGCGGAGGCGTGCATGCTCACATGGCACCACCCTTGATTTATGCTCTGTGGTTACACCTATTCCTCGTCGATTGTTGAGAATGATCGGAAGAAGTGTTGACTTGTTTTGCAGATCGACGAAAAAGCAAATGTATCAATGAGCAGAGGTTGTCTATCATGTTCAAAAATAGAGCATGTGGGTGTAAATAGGCCTACAATACAGTTCGGACTTTGAATTGTTGCCCTATACACTATATACAATTTCGTGTCCGGTCTCGATCTCGGTCTCGGACCTTGCGGTCTCGGTCTCGAAGTTGTGCTCCTGGTCTCGGTCTCGGTCTCGACACCCTCTGGTCTCGGTCTCGGATGTGCCGGTCTTCGACTACAACACTTGCCCATATCGTAAAACCCTGGCGCCGCCCTGCTATAAATCAATTAATTTTCCACCTAACTCGAGCGGAGACCGGGAACTTTTTGCATAAATGCTAGTTTACTATCACATTATCTTCCCAAAATCAAAAGTGTTTGAATCGAACTACAGTCCTAGGTCACGTCTTATCGAGAAAGCGATGAAAATCGATGAAATCGCTCAGGTTAATGTTGAATATAAAATATGAGATTAGCAAAACGTAGGGAAGAACTTGTAGTATGACCTCCTCTTAAATGTCCCCTCTATATCTATCTATCTATCTATCTATCTATTATCTATCTATCTATCTATCTATCTATCTATCTATCTATCTATCTATCTATCTATCTATCTATCTGTCCGTCTGCCGTGTGTCTACTTTGGGCCCTTGAATGTTTGTTCTTCAACCAATGTTGAGCATGTTCAGATACTCACGGAACAATTTTGACTACTTATTGGTCAATGTCAAAGAGGCAGAACGTGTCATTACGAGGAAAACTACAGAATGTCTTTCCCCTTTGAATTAGGGTAGTATATTACGACTAATTTACCACTATCAACGCAATCGTTACTAAGTAACCTGAAAGGAATGTTCAGAACGTTGCGACTGAAACATACCCCAAAAAGCCTTGCTTCAGTAGCCATGGCTTTTTTAACTATAGTTCTACAGACTTAGTGAAAAATCTACAACTTTTCTTCTTTCCAGGAGAATGGGGTAGGGAGTTCAGGTAAGTTCATTAATCCCCCGTGCATTGATAGTTTGAAAAGTCAGTTGCATTTTCCATCTATAGGCGTTACATTAAATTATTCTGCAATCTGGTAGAATATCCTTGAGGCCATTCAATTCTTTCGAATGAATCTATTTTTATGGAGGAGGATGAACCATTATATTATCTTTCATATGGGTGGGTATCGGAAAGCGAAAGGATACTGTCTCCCCGACCCCTGGGCCACCGGCTGTTATGGGATCTGCTGCGGTCAGATGAGTTAATAATATCTATCCGCAAACTGCCACAGGAGCTCTGCGCCGGTCATAGGTGGTGCTCCCCTTCGATGCTGCCGAAATTTGTATGCTAATTTTGGTATATATACAATTTTGTTTGACAGCATCCTAGACATAAATTAAGACCAGTGACCTCATGGATCGATGAGGGTTCCGAACAAGGGAACGGGGTGTGATAAAATATAATGTTCCATTTCGATGTATCACATTGCTCGCCGTTTGTACCGGGGTCCGAACCAACTACTGTCATTCTTGATTACAATCGGGGTCGTCAAAACCAATGTGCTATATCTCATTCTGATTCGATTTCTACGGGTTCCGGGAGCCAAGTAGACTCATCGAGGGAACCCTGGCTGTATTGGGCAAGGGTGAGAACCCATGATAACTCGCCATCGTTTGACCAGTGCTCAGATGATATCATAACAGAGGTGTAACTATCCCAACCTCGTCCAAAGACAGCCATTTTACGTCACCATTCGAAAGCACGATCAGTGACTCCAGGATCCGACCACTTTCTCGGAACCTGGAGGAGCAGAAGATCAATGTCCAACGTGACTGCTCATAGAGACCAACGAGACCTATTGCAAACAAACTTTCGAAACCCAAAAGTTCCCTGCATTGTCGAAGTGATACCACCCCCTCGGCATGTTATGAAAGATTCCATCATACCTTTCCTTGTTTTTCAGTTTTTAATTTTTTTCTCATTTGCATTAAATTATTTTCAAGTTATACGCCAGCAAAATACGTTCAATACCATCCATGCTATCAATAAACAGTACCAGTACATTTGAAAGTTGAACGCTTGGTTGTGGTGGGTAAGGCCGTTTTGTATTGACAAAACTAACAGACTGTATTTGAACAACGTAAAAACTGTAATGTCAAAATCATGTGAAATCATGTAAATTTCATTGAGAGGTGAAAAACTTGCACACCTGAACTTCGAAAACGCCCTGGTCAAATTGAACAGAAGAGAACGACTCAAATGGGCAACCAGCAGACAACTTCTAGATTCGGGTAAATTCGAACAGGAAAGTATTCATTTTCAGTAAAAACGGTCATATATTTGATCTTTCCCCCAGTAGGTGCTATTTGATTCGATTCCTGTCCATTTGACTGGGTTTGGTTTGAGTTTGGTTTCTTGTGGCAACACAAGCACATTATATACTCGAGAATGTGCGTAGATAAACAATTTCCAGATAGAATGCCAATAATCCCTCATGTTTCCATCCAGACGATGAATCCGAGTATATTCCGCCATATTTTACCTATTTTCCACTCAGATTCTTCGTATTTCTTCAACGAACAATCTGAGCACCACAGAGACTGCGCAGAAGTGATGAGGCAGTGCTCGGGGACAGTTCTCAGCCGTGTGTACTTGATTAGGCCAGATGGGTTCGAGACACCATTCGACGTGTACTGTGATCAAGGCAATGATGATGGAGGATGGACTGTAAGATTCGCTCAGTAAATCTCAAATTTCTGAAAGTTCCTGGGACTGCCTATTTTCCCCTAATTATTTCCAACTGCAGTCAACGTCTACATGTTAATGATGTTTACCTACGTATATTCGATTGCATGGTTCGTAGATTTATTTTGCCATACCTCTTCCTGAAGAGACGCTATTTCAGATTTTCATGTCAACTGGGGTTGTTTATTCACCCATCATTTCAGTAAAACAACGACGTAGTTCCGGACAAGTAGGTTTCAACCGCAGTTTGTCAGACTTTAAAGACGGCTTCGGCTTCCCGAGTGGGGACTTCTGGCTTGGCAACGACAAGCTGGCGTATCTGACTAACCAGAAGAATTATGAACTCCGCATAGAGATGGTGACATCGGATGGCTCCTCTTACACTATGAACTACGACAGGTTTCGAATTGGTGACGAGTGGAGCGGGTACCAGCTTCTAAGCTTGGGAGGATATAACGGAACGGCAGGTCTGTTCGTCAATATATTTGAATGACATATATTCCTCCGGCAGTCTGGCGTGCACTAAATTTGATAGTGAACTGAAGCTAATGCTAACGCTAAAAGCATTCCAATGCACTTTACAATATCCCAAAGGCCAAGCTGAAGAAATGGGTTTCAAGCTTCCGCTTGAACGCATCCAATGTCGGCGCTTCCTCGATGCTTCGTGGAGGGGAGTACCTAACCTGCGTGGCACTGGCTCTAAACGAACCGGATCACCCTAACGGACTGCATACGATCATTCAATGCATAGTATTCGACAGTGGCCTAAATCTCTCTCTCGCCACTCAAACTGGAAACATCTATACCGGCTGCGAATTGAGGCGACTAGAAGCCAACCCGTTTAGAATAGTTGACACTCTACCACTTCCAAAATAAGTATGATGATCGATTAGATCGATTAGACTTAAATTTCATTTTTCTCTCACAGAGTATCACAGTGCCCTACTAACAAGGTTTTGGCTTACTGTTCTTGTCAAGCAACTTGCGCCAATCCACATGTCTGCGAGCGGATCTGTACGAAGAAGAAGCATGCACCTGCCCCGGGGGATTCCTCCTAAACGACGGATGCATGTGTGTCCCCAGAGGAATGTGGGTGCTCCGACCAAGAAATTGGTCTCATTCCGGTAAAAATATACGACTTCAACCGACCAGTCCCACTATTGGAAGTAAAACCCGTCAGTCTTCCAGATCGTCAAATATATAGTATATATATAAGCCGTATAAGCAGAATTGGTTCTCTGTTTGCCTTTGGTGCATCAGGGCAAACTCGATGTGATTCGATTCAGGTTTTCAAAATCGGCTTCTATCGCCCTTTCCTTCAATGGTTCCCTTGAATTTTAAGGTTAGTGCCAAAGCCCCGTAGACAAACGCTGTAGATTGGACATTATTTTATCTCCGAAAGAGTGATCAATAAGTGGAGTGAGTTTTCTGAATATGGTGTTTTTTGTTTGTTTTCTCTAAAAGTGTTGATGCCTTTAAGAAGAGTCTTTTCTTTTCTTTTTCAGGAAATTTGGGAGTGTATGCTTCTCCCACTATCTCTCGTTCATGATAATTCATTTTTTACCAAACTTTTCATCAAACTAAGCTTGATGGCGGATGTAGTGTTTCCATCAATTGAAAATAGCAATTCGATTTTTGTAGCGCTACTAACACCTTACGATTTGGACGATTGAAACAGATTTAAGAGTTTTTTTACTTGATTCCATTTAGGAGGGGACCAGCAACTATCCAATGCTGACGTTTTTCCAACACTGCTCGATGCGAGAACAACCGCTTTACATTGACTCCAGCTTACCGCTGTGCGCGAACGTCCTCTGCGAAGAGAGACGACATCAGAATCTTACTGTAGGTCCTGGTTCGAAGGGGATGGAGTTACCTGTACCGAAGTAACTTACACAGACTGCTACGAACGTGTACACGCTGGGGCTTCACAACTGTGGGTCTACAGATTGAACCCCCTGTGTGGACCGGGTCGACTTCGAGGTCTTCTGCAATATTCAAATGGTGGTGCTGGACGTGATTTGTGTTACGAATTCCATTGTAATGTGATGGGAACAATATGGGGAATCGCTCCAATAAGGAGAGGACAGGGTTTTTATCAATCAGACCCACCATATACACCTCAATGAGCCTAACGTCAGTTTTTATCAACACCCAGCGGGAATTTTACTGCCGCCAGAGTGACTGAGTGATCCCAGAATTGATTGATATTAGCTCAACCAATGGCACAGATAGGGACTACCCACTGGATTTTTAGAATGCAGAACTCACCCGCAATCAGCGGCTACCCCGCTGATTGTTGTCGTTTGATGAATTTTTTCTTATTATTATTTCTCCTCGAAGGTGTCCAGGTCGCCAGGACGGGTCTGTGAACTTCTACAGAAACTGGAAGAGTTACGAAGCTGGATTTGGAACACCGCTCACAGAGCTTTGGTGGGAAACGAGAAATTGTATTACTTGACGAGGCAGAGAAGGTCAATGCGAAATCAGATGTCGTAACGCTGATGGTGTTTATCTACTACATGACGTACAACTCGTTTTTAGCATAGGTAGCCGCAGGAATGATTATCGGCTGACTCTCAGCAACTTCACTGTAAATACGGGTATGTTTTTGTTCGTGTTTTTGTTTTTCCATCCCTACGGGTTCATGAAGCCTTGTCGTATCGATCGTGGATGACACTGCGAGGTTGCGCCCCCCTCTTCTCGACTATATATTGCTGAATGATATCGAGGCATGGGCGTAAAGCAATCCCAACCTGCTCCCGGTACAGCACATTTACTTTCCCTCCGAGAGGATGAGCATCATAGTTGAACCATGATCAAGATGTAAGTCTTCACCTCCTTCCCGCATTATCCCAATTTTAGTCACCCAAGCAAAACGTCTGTTTAATGGTGATAAGTCTAACTCGGAATGTCTGCTTGCGAAGTGGTCACTGATACCACTCTTGCCATCTCCTCCAGCTAAGAAAATGTTGTATAGATGGATCGCATCGAACCACTCGTCCCTCCGTAAACCATGAAACAATCCGCGTAATAACTGAGGTAGATACGTACAAAGTGAACTAGTGAATGTCAATGGAATTCCATCAAATGATGGATTAAGGCGAGGCAATGCTGAACACACAAACAACACTATAAATGTTTATGAAGAGCTTAGATGCAAAAGGTCCTTTAACCACTGTTTTACCGGAATTGAGTTTGATATCCATCAGGTTACTATCGAACGAGTCCGCCGATATATGCAGCGCTTGTTGAAAATTATACCTCAGTAAAAAACGTATCTATAGCAAGATCTAGCTCAAAATCTCGTCGAGTTTTAATGTGTGGCCTAATCTGTTAGTCTGAACATTGAAATATGTAAATTTTCCAATGATATAACTTCTCACAACATAAATTCAAGTAATCAATTAAGACCGTAACTAATTGAATGCACCGCTTCAGGAAATACATATTCACAGATACGTATGTTTTGTAGCCTAATAGATGCCTGAAATGTCGCTTGTGAGACCATCTGGCGGCAAAAGGACCATATCCTCGTTTTGCAAATTGCTGATTACTAATAAATATTACATGGACATAGTCTGTCTGCCCATGTCAAATCCCACTAACTTTGTGGTTTTTACCAGCACTATGAAACAATTTTTTAAACGTATAATGAAACTTTTGGCATTTGTGTTTTGGCTTTGTGGTTTGTTGGACGGTTGAAGACGGTCCCGGACAGGTAGTACTACCCGACAGTGTACTCTGACTCTGCACGCTGACTTCCATGGAGTCTACAGAGAGGGCTTATAAATAGCGTATAAATTCTCCCTCTCAGTTTATATTGTAGTTGAAGTACATACTAGAAATTACCGTCACTGTTTAGAGCTGTAGCCTCCATTTGGCGCATAAAGTGAAAAGTTATGATAGAAATACACACCCTACATGGTAATTGTCTGGGAAGTCTATCGTTTGCCTTGACTTTTATGCCGTGAACGAAAACCTAACCAGAAATGAAATGCACGTATGCCTAGAATATTACCTCGGGGATGGCGTTTTGCGAGATATAACATAGCGAAAGCTACGGCCAGGTTGGTAGCTTTCCCGGACCTACAACAAAAAGAACTATAAGGAAAATCCTTTCCCAAAATGAACGAACAGCGTCATGATTTCGAACCTAAAGGAATAACATTGTGTTCTCATATGTATATAGTTTCGATTATGGCAATTATGGCCTAGCTTTCATGATTTACCCTCCACAATTTCCTTGCAGTGATTATACTGAAGCAGCTGGTCTTTGAGTGAATTATGAGTACGCTACATCACTAGTAGATAGCTGAACTCTTCATACACCATAAATAGATAGACCTATGTGACTGTCCATGGGCGTTGGCTAAGAGTGGATTCACTTGTACCTAGGCCCTCTCTTTGATAGTCCCACCCCATTAACACTGAGTCGACTATACTCTATGTAGTTGCCCTCAGACCGCGTAGAGTTTGTTTCGCTCATCGCCGTTTGAGAAATCATGAGCAGTCCGCGGAAAGTAAACTATATATATATATATTATATATATATATATATAGATATATATATATATATTATATATATATATATAGATATATATATATATAATATATATATATATATATATATATGATATATATATATCCAGAGGTCCGCGGTTCGGTTGAATCCACGGTGAGTCGTGCGCTTTACATCACTTCTAAATGTCAATGCAAAATATGATTCTGTTAACTTTTTTTCTCTTTTTTCAGGCTACGACTACATGGCTGCCCATTCAGGTCAAAGCTTTTACTACTTATGACAACGACAACGACCATGCTCGTGGATTCAACTGTGCTTCTTATTTATGGTGCGTTGTGGTACGAATGGGTTACAGTAACCTCAACGGAGACTACAGTCAGACCGGTGATCGTGGAATTGTGCTTTTATAACGGTGATACATCCCATTACAGGATTAGATATACAGAGATGAACAACGGCCCTGCTCAATAGCAAAATGACGTTTCTCGTAAATGGGATGCTGAGAGGAGAGCACCTGGGCCAGTCGTTCAAACTACATCAATACATCGTTACAATGCATTCATTACTCGCGTATACGGCAAATTGCTCTCATTTGTATCTGCTCTTACATCGCGTTGAGCGCCCTGCGTGGTCTCACCTAACTGAAGTTGTCAGGTGGTGGATGGGCTCAATGACAAGCATGCTCCAATTTCAAAGTTACACGTATTACTATTTTTCTAACATGCCATTTTTCCACTGGAACATTATATCTCTGACTGTTTGAGTATGATCCTGACTTCGCGATAATGTACACAGATCGGTTGGGCTTGATGCAAGTTAGCATAAATTTTACTTCCGATGTTTCCTGGCATGTCAGTAATCCACGAGCGTGGAACTCGTCCTTCTCTCTCGGGTGACGATTGTATGGAATTTCTGGGTATCTAAGCCGCAGTATCTGAGTGTTGAAGTCAAGAGGATTTATTTTCCTTAGAAGAGGCCGTTGCAACAGGGAGAGGTGAATGCCAAGAGGCGTAGTGATCCCTTGACTGACCCCTTCCTGACCAAGCTAGGCCACTTGTCGACTCGTGTAGGCCACTAATTATCAAGGAACCCACCATAATAAGTATAAGCTTCATCAATCTGGTGCTATAGAGTTTGTCGATTAGAATCTTGGAGAAAACGGCCAAATAAAACTTACAAAAAATGATATTTTGTTCCAAGAAAGTAACCATTAATCTACCTGAAAATCAATGGGTTCATATCCACTCTATAAAAAAAGTGAGGAGTAATATTTCGACTTGGTGATTGGACCAAATATCGGGGCTTTGTGTCAACAATTTTCATATCTTACCTGTCTTGACCTTTGACCGGGACGCCATAAATCGATAGGAATAATGTACTGGGATCAATAGGAATAATGTAGGGGTATGGGGGAACCAACAACCAAGTTCTGTTCCTTTGTTTTTTCTCAGGGACATACTTGCCGAGCCAGAGGATCATCACACTCGCTTTGGACTGAGTCCTCGAGTCCCAGCGGCCGAGTCCGAGAATGAGTTCTGAATCTGAATCCCGAATCCGAGTACTCCCAAATTGGTCTCGAGACCGACTCGGAGTCCTCCCCCCAGTGGTTATTGTCAGTGCGATATGTTACCGGTACACCGAATAAGCAAGTCTCTCCGCGGTAGTTATTGTGGAAATGTGGGGTTAATCACACGCAGACGCGACTTACAAATTTCATACCCTGTTGATCCTTGTCCAATCCCTTCTGCTGAGCGCCCAGAGAGAAAGCAAACAGTTCCATTTTGTAAGTCTGTGGTAGACCCGGACCGCGATTTGGAACCCGGAACTCCAGAGTGGACTGAGGGGAGGACGAAGCTCTACAATTGGGCCATGCCACTGGTGGAAGTATGTGCCTCATCCGTAGTACTGGGGGTACTTGGTGTGTCGAGTTATCATATTAACAAGCTGTAATTTTGCCAATATATAAATTCCGGCGAAATCGGCAAATTTTCTCGAAGAGACCGCTCCCTTTTCTCTGTTTTGGCAATGTGCATTAGATACGTTTAGGTCTTTTTATCGTCATTATTGAAGAAGCATTATTTGTCTCAAAACACCTCGCGAATGACTAGAAAGTGACGTTTGCCCGTGAATTTCAAACTCACAATCGAGCAGCACATGCTTTGGAAGTTACATAGAAGGAAACGTATTTTATAACTCCTGACTCCCCGTGACGTCGCGTGTTAGCCAGTTGATACCAGGACGAACACGCCCTTTAACGAAAATTAGAGCAGACAAAAATACAATCTGCCCGGAATATTGCAAAAAAATGTACAGATAGGACAGTAGGCCTAGCCTTCGAAAGGTAGGCCAACACAATTGACTACGAACACGGCTACCCACGGTTCAAAGTTCACTATATGCAATATTGTAGAGTATATAGGGCAAGAACGCGGGCAACTGAAGGCGATTCAAAGCCAGGGGGTGTTATAGGATTTCTCCAGACGTGTGACTATATACTGTTAGGGAAACATCCCATACATGCCCCGACACGCGTGCCTCACCCTACCACCTGACTATCCCAGGCAAACACGAACGTTTTCGAAACAAGGTTTCTCATATGTTTTTCGAAAACGTTTTATGTTGAATAACACTATGTTACGGAAACGTTTCCATACCATCCCAAAAATATTTTTGGGAAAATATTCTAGAAACATTTCAATTTTACTTCCAATTCATTTCAATTTAGGAGTTAAGCAAACTAGGAACTAAACGATAATATAATATACTTCGGCAACACTAACATAACTTGAATCCGTCTTTTGCCACCAAAACCCTTCTAGAACACTTTCAGAAACTTTTGGAAATGTTTTCAAACGTTTCTTCAAAACGCTTTGTGAAACGTTCTGGAAACATTCACCTAACCTTCTTGTTACGCAACAAAAACTTCTCGAAACAACAGCGAAACATGTTTAAAAAAAAATTAATACGTTTTTGTGTTTGTATATCTCCTATCCGAAAGATTATTTTCATTCCTTGCCGAAAGCAAAAGGAATCTATGCATCATGCATTTGTGTCATATTATGTGTGTGTGTGTGTGTGTGTGTGGTGTACGCCGCGCGCTGTGTGTGTATGTGTGGTGTGCAGATGGGGCGGTAGGATGGTAGAGTGGTACCAGTGACACTTTACAACCAAAATCCGAGTTCGAATTCCAGCGGTCACAGGACGATTTTCCCTAGGTGGCTGTATTGGCAGTTGCGATGGGCGAGATCTTGGTCTTCACTTCTTGTTCCGCTGTGACTACAGTGGGGGGGGGGGGGGGGATTTTCCTGGGTTACGGGAATTTGTTACGGGATATTTGCGTAGTCTCGTCTGTCGGCTGTTAGCACTCACGTTGAACCTGAACTTTCCGCTCCAGTCCGAGAAAGTGGTCGGGACCCGGAGTTCACTGACAGTTGCCGTTCAGATGGGGACGTAAATGGCGGTCCCGGGAGCAGGTTGGGATTGGGTTACATCCCTGCCTCGTTATCATCTGACACTAGTTCGAGAGAGAAGTCGAGTTATACGCCGTGCTCATCACTATCAATACGGCCAGGTTCCCAGATGAGCCTTAGTTGGCTTCCTGAACGCGTAAAAATCAAATCAATCTTTGAAACTTTGTATCACAGAGGACATGTATAAGATCGCAAGTAGCACTCAAGTTCAAATTGAACACGTAGGTTTGTATGTATCTATGGTGAGAGGATCCCTATTGTGTTTAGTTTTCAGTTGGGAGTCATCGAGGTCCGCACAGACCAAAAACTGAATTCTTTAAGCAGCTGTCACTCAGTGTCTGATGCTCAGAGTGTGACATAAACATGGCATGTGGCATGAACTAAATTATTCGGAAAAAAGGTCAGGCAATCTTCTTTCATCGATATCCAGCAAACGATACATTTTAGAGGGATGGCGTAATGGGAAGTTTTGTTCGCCTAGGTAAAATACATCTGATGATCTGCTTTGATCTCATTTGACCTTTGGGTCGTTTTTGTGATGACTGGATTTGCCTCCTTAAGAATAATCGAAGAGTCAATTACGGTTCTCTTGTGTGAAGACTGTAACTCGAGTTACTGCCTTAAAACAGTAAGGCACAACAGTATTGCCTTGCACAATAACTCATCTGCCAGACACTCCATGACCATGACCTGTTCTACTGACACTTACCTAAAATTAGATTGGGCAGACAGTCAAATCCAATGACGTGGGCAGGTTACTAGGAAGGATCCCCGGGCGTTCTATCTCACCGAAAGGTAAACTGACCCTGGTACTCAGTGGAAGTTCCGGGAGATGCACTGAGACGTTCTGCGGATTAACTGGGAAGTCCAGTAATGGCACAGTATTTTGTTATGCTGCGGGAGAGCAGCTCTTACAAAACAAAGTCATCATGTCTCTCCGTCCGTCGTTCGTTCGTTCGTTCGTTCGTTCGTTCGTTCGTTCGTCCGTTCGTCGTCCCTTCTGTTCGTCACGTTCATTCATAACTTCTAAACCATACATGCGTGCGATCAGGTTGAAACTTGGTGGGTTTTGGATGAAGCTTCTATTGGCTAGCCTTAGCTACATTTATGTTCGCATAGTGTTATTAGATTATATTCAAATCCATTAATTACCCCAATTTCCAACTTTATTTTGAGCTCTCCTGCTGCCAGACATTTTGTTACAATTACCCATCCTCTGCTGAGCAGTTGTTACCTTATCTATCAGAATGTCCAGTTCTGCAGAATAGTTGACAATAAAACCTATTGTCCAGGGGGTGTTGATTTGTCTTTCATCGGCATCTCGCCCTAGTTTACATTAGACCCTGCCTCCACAGGATTTGTTTACATTACATCTCGGTCCAAGTTCTCATTGGTGACCTAGAATTGGGGCTTGCGCCATCCCCCCCACCTAAATGCGTTTGATGGTAACTTGTTGATTGGTTCACTATAACTATGAGTGTCAACAGTTTTTTTTGATGTTAGAATTCATTTCGTGGGAAGTGGTGTTTCCACTGTTCACTGCCACAGGCTTAGGAATGGACACTGATAGCAAATATTAGGCTAAATGTGGGGTAGACATGTTCCAAGTCATTCCATGGTTATGACAGCTGTCAGTAAGGGTCAGTTGAATGTAAACAAAACTAAATGTGAAATGGCGAAAAAAATGCAGTGTATTTGCCACGAGAGTTTTGCTGTCCGCAGCTACCAAGACGTTCCGACTTGCCTTGTTATATTAATATGATGGGTTACTATTGGCTATACTTATCATTTGAGGGGAAGGGGAGATAGGGTGTTTGGGTGGTACATCTCAGGAGGGGAGAGCAGACCATTGTAGTTTAATAGTACTGGGGTTGGCGGGTAGTAATGGCGCTGGTCTTTTCCAAGTTTTTGAAGGCTTGCCATTGGCTACAATAATAATTTAAGCGTAAACCAGGCCTAGGAGGGGAGGGGCGTTGGAGAAATGGTGGTAAATATCTAGAGGGAGAAACACAATGGATCAGTTGTTCAACTGCCAATCTGTAATACCCTGGGAGAAGATTATGTGCACTATGTAACGTTCCCGAAAACGTTCCCACTCTCAGACACCCTAGCTAGCCCTCAACCCTCCATTCCCCGACTGCGCAACTTGCATCAAGGTATTATGAGCATGCGTTAAACCGTTGGTTGTTCAGAGGTAGCACGGCAAGGAATAGTGAGCCTTTGGATTCTTGTTGATGTTCTTTGCATTCTTAATAATTTGTAAATCGTTTGTAGAAGCGGCGTATGGTGTGCGGGGAGGAGCGGTCCAGAATATAATGAGTTTGCGCTTAATGAGGTTGCAAATATAGCTACTGTGTCGATCAGCGCGTTTAGCGCAAAAATATATCCAGACAAGAGGTATGACTTCTCCGACGGTGGGAGACAACCAACCCAATCCCCTCCTGTTCAAAGCATTGGTTCGAAACGGCAAGCTTCCTATCCGTGCGGCGAATAACTGCATCAACAGCACACGGACCTCCCATTATTCATAGTCCCGATTCTGAAAGAGCCCCCTAGAACTTGGATATTATAGGGGTCGCTATTCCGAACCGGGTGCCCTACTCCGAATTAGGCATCGAGGTCACTACTGCTATGGGTCGACATTCCAAGCAATTATTAATCGCAGTCCCGAATTCAATTCAGTTCATTGTTCCTTAAGAATATAGGGAGTAGCGACCTTTCAGAATAATGAAAAGCGCACTAATTTATAGCATTTTTATTATTCACATGGGTCATGGGGGTTCCCCCCCCCCCCACCTTCCGTCAAATAGGCCATCGATAGCAGTCAGAAAGTGAAAAGACCTTATAAATCCATGACTGCCGCAGGTCGTTCATGACCAAAAACGTAGGCGAAGTACAGGCAAAAATTCCCTGAAAGCTGTCATCCATCAATGGACAGTCATAACATGAATTCCCCCGTCTTTGTCGAGGAATTGAAAATCTATACTAGTTACCCCATTACTAACAAACTAGTGAGGAAATGGAGAGAAAGTGATTCGCTGCTAACATATGTAAAGAACATGAAAATATGTACTAATATGAAATTGGGTTGCAACCATTCAACTTTCAGATTCCACCAGCCCTCCTATATGTGATCTTCTAGAAGGTCTGAATAGATAAATGAAACTATCACAATTTTTCTGTAAATCATGCTCAGGCCTACTGAAATAATATCATTTAGGAATAATTGTGTAGACTATGATGGGAAACATGAAGCTATATGTCAACCAATACTACTTCATGAGCACTAACAAAATAATTAAAATTGGACGATTTGTGCTCAACAGTACCCGATCATGGGAACTGACTGACTCACGCCAACAACAGCATTAGAAGTAACGTGCCTTGTCCAAAAGCACATTGGGATGGTTGACTTGACTCGAACTCCACCCTACTGATTGAGCTACAGTAGTTCCCGATCTCAAGTGTCCACTAGGACAGGAGGTCAGGAGAATCTGCGAGCGAAATAATCACGAAATACACACGGATGCGTTGCCTCCTCCTCTCCGACGGGCCGTTGAACCCTCTGTGGCTTGGTAGGCGGTAGAACAGATTACATTTCAGTCGCAATTTCGGTGAGATTCCTCGAAGGAAATGACCACGTGTCTGTTCCAGCTAAAAGGTCTCAATAATGGATTGTTTTTCGTCTGGGTGAACAAAGCCGAGCCTCTGACTGGTCGCTGGAATAACTGACCAGCCCACGCCTAATATTTAGGGTCTGGCAGGGGTTATACACACTCTTCCACACGATGATAGTTCGATGATAGTTCGATTTCAACGTATCCAACTCCCCCTCCCACCCCGTCACTCCCTCGCTGGAGGCGGAGAATACCATGAATATAATGATCCAAATCTGCCCATGGACCATGACTATGTTCTTATGGACTCCATCCTTGGTGGCATTGTCGCGCACTATTACGACGAATCATTATTTTTCTCGTTGGAGGGTGTTTCGCTCCTCGTACATGATAAGGAACTACAATCCCCGCCAAAATTGTTGGCACAAATCTTCTCGTAATACCGTATTTGGAGCTGGGACAGTCAATTTGGCCGGAGACCATGTGGCAGACCCCCTCCCCCCCCCTCCCCCCCCCCCCCCTCCTCCCCCCGTTTCAATGTTGGGGAAATGTTCTTAGGATAGAATGACACTAATGACATTCAACATTGAATCGGGGGCGTGGGGGTTTGGCATGAACGTGCAGTTTTGTTCCAACTACTTTTGGCGGGGATTGTAGATTAAATGAAGACCTTCACACAGAGAAATCAGTATTGTCCACATGGTCAGAATGGCTCGTCGAATACGACCAACAACACTTCTGCTCACTCACTTGTATAGTTCATTGTCCTAACGAGGTTCCGGATGTGAGTCACTTGCTCCTATCTCCAATCTACGCCGTTCCTGCTAGTCGTAGAGCCTTTTCTGCCAAGAATCTACCCGCTACGTGCTCTTTGGTCTGCTTCCACCCATTTACTTTCCCTCGAAAGAGTTTCTGAGAATATAAGCCACATACTGCATCTTTCTTCTCTTCATTTCTTGAAGTAATATTCTTCCCTCATCAACCATTATTCGAAATGTTCTCATTCGTAATCCTGTCAGTGTAATATATTCTTAGCATCTTTTTGTGGATCCACATCTCGAAGCTTCAGTTTTTGTCCTGTATCTCCCTCGATAATGTCCAAGTCAACGGAGGCGGTGAGTCTCTCTCTCTTGTTGTTAGTTTCAACCTCTTATTGGTTAGCACACCTTACATGGTGCACATGTGATATTGGCATAGAGCAGCGAACAATGCCGGTGTTAATTTGTTGAGTTAGATGCGCAGTGGAGCGATGAGGTCTGAATGATGAGTCTAGTCACAACTGTTGCGTGGAAACGCCGAATCACACGTCTGGAGTAAACCAGTGGATAGAAGCAAGAACACGGGACACGTCGGGTTATAGGGCCGCCCACCAGGGGCGACGCAGCATTGCGGTTGCCTCGTTCAGTTGATAGAGGGCGTACCTGGTCCTACTCTTGCCAAGTCTGACTCAGGTCTTGCCGCTTGGCAGGAGGACGCCGGGTGATTAGTAGCGGCGAAGAGATGAGGAGGTAGGTGCCTCCAGGCAGGTTTTATGACTGAGTTAATGGGTGAGTTAGGAAGGGCGTGAGCTGAAGTGGCTATTTGTTTGTTTGTTCGTTTGTTTGTTTGTTTGGTAGGTTATCCTTTCTCGCAGCAACGTGATTCATCAAGTGTTTATGAACAAGATTCTCGAGTGTTGTTGTTCCATACATGTAAATTTGTCATTTGGTACGTTTTTAGAATGGACTTGAGCGTAATACGGTAGTCGAATGTAAATACATAGCCTCGGACGCTACTAATAGCAATTGGTGCAAACAAATTTGGTATATGGAGAATTTCCTCCGAGCTTCCCTAGACAACTGAACGCTGAAGTTCGACCACAGCCAATAGAGTAGGCTACTGATATTGGAAAGTGCCGAGTATTGAAAAGCGATTCATTTTTTATTCCTTGACGAAGTCAGAGGTATCTATGCTCATGATGTGTGTGTGTGTGTGTGTGTGTGTCTGTATCTGTGTGTGTGTGCACGCACATGTGACCAGCTTGTGAACACGATAACTCGACCCCACCCCAGGATGAGTACATGAACCCTTTTGTTTTGGGGTCAGGTCAGAGGTTTGATTGAACGTAATTCCAGTTGCTTGACAAATACATTGTTGTTAGGCTGTTTTAGCAGTTGGTAAAATTTCACCTGTCCCCCATGTGGAATCCTTATTTCGCGAAAGATAAGCTCATGATTGAAAACGTTCAAATGAGGGCTACGAAATTAGTTTACTGTCTGCGAGATTTCCCGTATGTGGAAAGATTGATGCCTCCGTGGTCTGACTTCAATTGGGCTAAGGCGAATTTGATTCAGGTTTTCCAAATTGTCCGTGGCTTCGATGACTTTTCTTTCGACTACTTTCTAATGTGACTACTAATAGGGGCCATTGTATCAATTCTCGTGGTAAACGTTGCAGATCAGATATTCAGAAGTATGTGTTTTCGTAAAGAGTGATCACTGAATGGAATAACCTTCCTGCAGATGTTGTTTCCTCTAAAAGTGTCAATGCCTTCAAAAACAGTCCAAAAATAGAACTCATTGAGTTTGGTCTCGCTTTATCTTGGGTTGTTGTGGTTTTAAGGTCGTCCAGGAATCAGTTCCTTCCTACCTTCCTAAACCTCTTCTACTAATACTAACTTGAAACTAAACTGAACTAAACTGAACTAAACAATCGACTTATTTATTTATTTATTCATTTATTTATTCATTTATTTATTCATTTATTTATTTATTGGAGAGTTTGGGTATCACCGGTAATGTCCTGGAGTGGATTCAAGAGTGGCTTCAGAATAGGGCGGCAGAGAGTTGTCATTGATAAGCGCTTTACCTGGGCAAAAGGTCACCAGTGGTATTTTCCGAGAGTCGGCTTTTGGTCCCTTGCTCTTTTGGTCTATATTAATGACCTCGATGATTCTGTGCAATTGAAAGTTCAAAATTTGACAAGAGGTTGATCGAGAAGTGACTTCGAATGGAGGTATTGTATTTGTTCAAAGGGGTCTGAACCGGTTTTCCGATCATACGCGAACGCGTCCTTTCGTTTAAATTGTCAAGAAATCCATGTGGTTAATTCCAAAGAAAAGATCTCGATGAGTATTTCGATTCTACTTCGAAACCTTCCAAGCGGTTGGCGGAAGCTGCTGGGAAAGTTAGCTGGATTCTCAGCTCGTTTGTTCTATTATATCAGCCAGTCTATGATGCGGTTCAGAGTGAGCCTATCACAGAGTTTTGATAATGTTACGAAATATGTCAAGGAACCACTACTCACCTCAGTGTTCTTGTTTTAGTGTTCATATCTAAATTGAGATACTTAATTCAAATACTGGTGGGCAAACAGATGTGTTGTAAAACTAAAATATTTACATTTTTTAAATTCAATTTTTATAAAAGGAAGTGTGCCATCCTTGTTTTGCTGAACCTAAGTGCGGCGTTAGATACGATTGATCATGGCCTGCTTCTGGATATCCTCGCCAGTCGCAATGGGGTTACCGGTACAGTTTCGCATTGTTTCGAGTCGTGCCTACTCCACTGCCAACAGCACATTGTCGTTGATTATATGCAGTCCCATTCATTCCGCGCGAAGTTCGGAGTGGCTCATGGATCTCTCTGTGGTCCCAAACTGTTCACGTGGTACCCCAGTTCGCTGTTTGACACTTCCGGTGCCTATTCACGAGTTCAAGCTATACAGCGTATATCTATCTTTGGATGCTGACAAGGCCACCAACGTGTCTTCTTCACTTCATTTGAAGAATGCTCGAGGATTTCAAGAGCTGGATGACATTTCATAAACTAACAAGAGCGCAACTATGCGCAGTGAATCCTTACAATTTCTTTGAGTAATATCCAACCAAAAGGGGACTTTCAAGATCACCTAAAATATGAATATCATTCTATTCTAAGCAGGCAAGTAGCAGAATAATTAACGTACCACACGCCAAAACGTCTGGACTGTGTTGTCACGTTGAGTTTCGAATAACACGCCCCCCCCCCATCTGTCAATAACTACATGCAAATAATATGTGCCTATACTCACAACTTTTCCGAAATGGTAGGCGTTTTTATCTGCACATGCTTGGATATTATATGTATTATTCAAAAGCTTGGTTCACTCCAGGATTGAAAACAATATTGACAGGAGTCAATGACTGGCGATGTCCCATACCAGGCCATACATTGAGTGGGTACATGAAAAGTTGAGTCCAGTGGCAGCTGAACAGGCGAACAGAACTTCCTGTTTATGGTATTGCCCTCTGAGATGTTTCATTGCCAAGAAGTCAATGTTGAACATGAAAATCATCAGTGTTTCGAAGCTGTTTCACCCCTTTTACAGAGGACATAACTGGAAACAGCGTGTGATAGAATCATTTTTGTACGTCAGGTCACAAGTTCATAAGGTCGAATAAGGTCATAAGGCCAAATGAGGTCAAAGTTGGTCAACAGCTGTGTAGTTTGTCTAGACAAACTTTCCATGACAACATCGCTCTTATGTTTCGCTGCCAATATAAAGAGGGATTGCCCTATGGTGACCTTCAATGACCTTGACCTGAAACCGAAAACAATAGGGTTCATCCTCACCATATGTGCAACCTACATAGCCTACCTAATATGAACTTGATAGATACTTGCATTCATCAGATATCGTGTTGACAAGGTTTATGGACTTTGCCCGTCGTGACTTGAATGACCTTGACCTAGCACTCAGAACAATAGCGTTCCTCACCACATGAGCAACCAATGTGCCTGATTGGAACTTGTTACCTTTTTTAGCGTTCGTTATATATCGTGCTGACATGGGACGTCACACACACAACCACACACACATCCACACTCACGGACACACATGCTCACAGCTGACTGCATAAATTCTTTTTGTCTTGACAAGGAATGAAAATGAATGACAGTATTACTAAAGTGATCGTGTTTGGTTCTAAACACCAGTTATCTGAACTTATCCTCAAAAGCGTGTGTTGTTAGTAATCCAATCAAGATATCATCCTGTGTAAAATGTTTGGGTGCCGGGTTGGACTAAGCACTGTATGACTGAGCACATCAATATAAATGCAACACTGCATACTGTCATCTTCATAACATCAGACAGTGTGTCAAGTTCCTGAACATAGATGTTATCATAGCTCTTGTGAACGCTCCTGTTCGCAGTTGCATTGATCAATGTAATGTTCTTCTTGCGGGTGTCCCTAGATGTGTGATACACAAAATGCAGCGAGTGCGAAACTTCGCTGTCAGTTTGGTGTCCAATGAGAATAGGTTAACCCCGTCGTGGGGCCTGTTTGAAGATTTGCACCGGCTTCCGGTTATCCACAGAGTTGGTTAACAAATTATTCTACTGGTGTAAAGAGCCCTGCATAATATGGCCCATTCTATCTTGCTAACATTTTTCAATACAGAGCAAGCAGAAGCCAGCTGACCAGATGATGTCCGGATCTACCCTCAATCGTTCCCAATTACCGATCCACGTTCGGCGAACATGCGCTTGCAACACATGGCCCCAAATTATGGAAGGAGCTTCTTCTTCAATTACATTTAAATTAGCTCCAGTTGTGCTTTCGACACAGCCTAGGCATTTGTGTAAGACGCATTAGAAGAATTGCTTTCAATTGAACGCCATATAAATTTCTTGAATACCTACGTTAATACCAGACCCGAGGAAGTTGGCTGTTGCATGAGTCCGGACCCAGCGTGCCTCTATCAGCCCGCCAGGAGTGCTAGGGCGCCCTCTCATTCGTTGTTCGCTCAGCGTCCTACCCGTCCTCTTTCCCCTTAGCTCTGTCCTCAGATCCGACATTCCCCCATGGAAGAAAGGTAATAAGGCCACATATCCATTAATGTAGTATTGAGCAACGGTGTTTATATTTCTTCATATACTAATGCGTTCGAAATTGCACCTCATCAATCAATATTAACGGCACGTTCGGTCAAATATCTGACACTTAAAGTGCTTCTAAACATCCTAACATTCTAATCCGTTAGTTCGAGTTGCAATATTACAACGAGTATAATAATAAATATAAAAAAAAACATTGTCCGTGTTTTCACTTAATACATAAATCAAGCGGCATTAATTGTAGCAATGATATCGAATATAGGCGAATAGTCCATCACGTGATCATTTTTTTAAATGTAAATCGTTCAGTCTTACTCCGATATCTGGGACTCAGCTAAGAGATTTTTTGTTACATATATTTTTTCATACGATTAGAAAGGCGTGTCCAAGCAATTAATTGGAATAATTCGGGCACTACTTACACATCAGTGAACGCTGCAGCTATAGAAATCGGGAAAGGCAGACAATTGAGGGATATACTCTGGCTTGATGAACCTCGTATAGTACTGCATACACATACACCGGCTAGGCAGATGAAGAGTCATATATCAATAAGTAGACAGACACACATACACACACCAGAGTTGGAAGATTCCGGTCTCGAGACCGATTTTGAAGGACTCGGTCACGGACTCGGACTAGTCATCATTTCGGATTCGACGGCTCCGCGCGCGGAAGGAAATTGCGTTGTGGTTCGTTGTGAATCGCTCAAATCAAATAACAGTTTCAGCGCTTGCTTTTCCTGTCCTGCGTGATGTCAGAAATTGGTTTGTGAATAAATGTTTCGAAACGTGTTCTCATCTGTTATAATTAAACAACTGGAAGAATATAATCGACTGGTGCATTTCTGTTTGCAAGAGTTTCTGTCTGTGAGAATATGAGGATTTTGTTTTGTTTCGTTGTTTAGAAGGCATACGAGGTATATGCGATCCTCCATAATAAAATGTTCGGAAGCCAATGACTAGACAGGTGCTTTAGAACATCGTGTTCCCTATACTGTTAGTTATATTCCATACCGATAGCAAGAAGTCGCCATTGTGAATATTAACTATCACCGGAAACGGAAGTTCCTCTATGTGTTGCGGGAATTCATGAATCACGGACACGACATATGGGAAATTTGTTTCCAGATATACAACTCTCGTCTACTTTCCGCATCAGTTGAGTCGGTCGAGAAATTGAGGTCCAATCTCTCTGACATTATTGATGAATTTATTTAGTGACAGCAACAATGCGACAAGTCATCATTTTGCTGTTACTATCCTCCTGACACTTGTCCAAGGTTCGGGTCTTCGGAGCGATGATTGTACTGAACGACTTTCCTATGGTTTCAGTATTCATGTAACGTGCGATGGGCGCACCGCGAATGTGACCAGTCTGCCAGACAGCCTTCCCGGGAACACCACACTTTTTCAATTCATTCACACGGATATAATCGCGCTCCAATATGGGTATGCAAATGTTACATACCTGTTGCCAGAAAGCTTAATTTTCTTGATCTTAGTAACAATGGTATACGCACGATGAAAAATACCTTGATAAATGGAGTTGTTCAGATCGAAATCCTCAAGTTGAGTGACAACAGGCTGGATAAGATACCAAAGAACATCCTGCAGAAAATGACAAACCTGACGCTTTTACAGTTGAGCGGCAATGCAATTGTGGAAATAGACTCGTCTTCGTTCTCGCATAACACACAACTAACGCGTCTGTACCTCAACAATAACAGCATAGCTGACATTCATCCGGATGCTTTCCAAGGATTGCTACAGCTCTATGACCTTGAACTAGCTGACAATAACCTCAACTCTCCGCCACCTCTACCGGCGACCCACCTCCCGAAATTACAAACTGTCCAGGTCGATGGAAATACTATCGACTGCAGTTCAATGACCCGCGTACTTCAAACGCAATCGAACGTGAAAACTATCTACTTCCGTAGAAACGGATTACATTCCATGGATGGGTGGTGTCTTTCTGCATTTTCGAAGCTGGAAGATCTGACCTTGGCTGAGAACAACATAACATACATCGATCCTCTGGCATTCGGTGGCACACAGACGTCTTTGACATATCTCTACTTTTATAAGAACAAGATGACCGAGATACAGCCGGGTTCCTGGAAAACCTCCCTGAATCAATACTGCTCTACCTCTCATCCAATCAGATCACATACGTTCCCTCTAATTCATTCCAGAACAATAGCAAGCTTCGCCATCTCCGGTTGGACCACAACCTCATATCCATTTGTGATCCAAGTGCATTTTGGGGCCTTTCCAGCTTACAGGTAATATCTCTTAACCACAACCAACTCCGAAATCTACCCGAAGATTGTTTTGTCGATCCATCCGCCTCCTTGTCCCCAACGACCTTTTACAGGCTCGATCTTGGGGATAATCCAATCCATTGTGACTGTTCCTGGCACTACCTTCATAGGAGGCTGATCCGTGGTCACCTAGTCGTTGACCACGGTTTCGTCTGCTCTTCTCCAGCAAGATACAACATGACGCTGTTTGTTGAGGTAGATTTCGATGAAATCTGCATGAGCAACATCACAACAGCTCAACCCCCGGTGAGTGGCAACACGGTGACCCCAGGAATTCTTCATACCATCAGCATGGAACAGGTGATTGTGATTTTGGCGGTTTTCGGTTCAGTTCTCGTGTTGATCATATGTTGTTGTATTAGGGTTCTGATTAGAGATACTTCAGAACATCGGTAGTCGGGAACGATGGGTTCACTCTCAGAGCTACGAAATAGGTCTGAGATATAATGACTGTAATTGATCAAATACGTTATTCAGACCCCATACGAAAGGTAGACATACATACTTGTGCAGATAAAAACTGAATCCATGGGGTATTATCCCGGGAAAGAATACTCATTGTGATAAGGGCAAAGCCTTACACTGTTCAAGTTACCACTCGCAAATATTATATACAGATATGAATAAACATGGAAATATATCAATATTAATAATAATAAAAAAAAATTAAAATGTATATATAGACGTCAATCGTTAGTTGGTATACACAATTTTTTTTTCTTCGAAAATTGAATCGCAAAATATTACTCTAACTGTAGTTCTTGATTGAAAAAAACAAAACAGGTATAGAGTTGACGATTTCTTGAGTAACTTGAGAAGCAGCTTATGTGCAACACCTTGCAAACCATGCATAAACAGATAGTTTATGATGGTGGTGGATGGTTCGAACGTGTTGAAAGATTCACAAAAAACATAAGTGGTTTGTCTATTGTCAAACCCAGAATAAATGTTATCAATAAAATTCAGCCCGCCAGTTGTAGTAAAGCGATCTCAGGAATTGATTCCAGTATCGTATATTATCTTGGGTGCATATGCCACATTGGTGCAGCCCATCATTTCGAGGGAGGCGCTGGCGCTCCAAGCATTTCAGGAATTGAAGGTAAGAGCGAGATTGGTCTGCATGTAATTCGATTTTTTAGTACCACTAGCTTTGAAGATGGGCAGAGCTTTTGACAATTTTCAATGCTTGGAATGAGAACCCTCCGAAAATAGTTTTCAACATTGGACTGTTGGATGAAGGCTCCGCATTGAATCCACTAGTCGGCTCAGAACGTCGGTGTTTTATCATCATAGCCAGGACAAAGGTGGCGGGATTATTGCATTCAAGATAACTGAGTGGGGAGCCGTGACCGTTTTTTGCTGAGAAAGATTTTGTGAATAACTTTACCCGGAATATTTTGGTTGTAAAGTGCCGCTGATACCACTCTACTACCATTCTTCTACCATTCTTCCGCCCCGTCACGAGAAGACCAATATTTAAAATTCTCTTTAGTAATGATAATTTTGAAAAGTCATTTATAGGAAACAGGTCATCCCTGTTCGTCATCAGTAGAAATAATACTTAGCTCGGATAGAGCCACGAGTAATATGAATATTATATTGAGAAGAATTTCGTCTAATTCCAGGATGGATAATGAAGAGGCTAATTTATTAACTGGAAAAACTGAATGCGTCAGTTCAAACCCGTAGTTAAGTTCAAATACGACTTTACGTTACGGAGTTACAGTCCTTTGAAGTCTTGTGCATGCTGCAAGGGCGTAGGAACCGGGGGGCTGGCCCCCACTCAAAATCGTGGGGGCGGAAATATCATCCCCCCCCCCCACCCCACTTCCCAAGGCAGGAAGGAAACCCCTTTTTTTATTTCAAATTATTAGAAATTTTTGTAGGCTATAATTCAGCATTAATTTAGGTTTATCCCTCCACACTTCACTTTCCACGGGCACGATCGCTAAGAAGCTCAGAATTATATTATATATATATATATATATATATATATATTACATTCAGATTCCAACTAGAATGACGACGTATATTGGGGCAGTCTTCCAACATAAGAATTCTGGAATGTGGTTCCTTGCCATCAGACAGAGTTCCATCTGCCTATGACGTGGGTTTATTCCCTGCACTTTCTTGTTTAATAGACTGTATACTAGATGCTTTCATTGTCCGTAAGCCTATCGGTAAATTTTGTTTTAAGAGAACTGTCTGTGTAAAATGTACCAGTTTCAAAAGAATGTTAAGTAATTGTTCTTCCTCTTGCAATTGGCCCCATGACAGCTTCACATCTTGAAAATCTTTCAAAATTTCAATACTGTACAGATATTTATGGAAGATTAGGTGTCTATATTATGGGTATGAGAACATAGTGGATTTTTTTGTGGGGTGGGAGGTGTTCACTTTTACATTGTAATGTTCCTTCATAAGTGTTTTCAGAAATAATGGTCTTTTCTTGGACTGGACGACTCGCAAAACTCAACTCCACAGGGATTCTACCTCTCCTTATTTTCTATTTTTTTACTGATTTTTTGTTATTATACATTTTCTGTATGCAAGTCTGCAGAGATGTTAACAGAAAATTGTCAGTCTTACATTAAAACTGGGATCAGAACAGTTACAGTATCTGAATCTATTTTTTGTGATTTACATTACCCCAAAAGTTTTTTTTTTTTCTCTTAGAACAATTAACAGAAATAGGTCAAAGATTTTTCTTCAATCCTTAATTGGATCGGAGATCAGATTAGCTCAGTCAGTGGAGCTCCAGACTGCCAATTGCGAGAACATAAGTTTGAATCCCACAAACCCGATCAGCTTTTCCGTCGTGCCCGTGGGCCAGGTGCTCCCCTTCATTGGTCCTCTCCATTCCCAGGTAATAATGGGCACCTGCGAGGAAGTTGAGTACAGTCGGCATTGTATTAGCTAGCTGCCAGTTGCTCTTCCTGTGATTAATCAGATCATCCTCCATTTCACAGACATGAAACTTAATCAAGGATTTATAATCACGCGATTGCCAGATTGTAGGTAATCACCAGCAACCCCTACAGTATAGTGAGTCCCAGAGATGTTATAGGTGAGTGACTGTAACAACGTCCTATCATAGCACTATTTCACTAGTTCTATTAGAACCAACCTCAAGGCCCTTGGTTTTCTTTCACATTTTGGTAACAGAAAAATTGATCACCAAATCGTTATCGTGAAAATGTGATTTTTTTCTTCACAATGGAATGGGTGCATAAGTGTGCTCTATTGCACCAAATTGCATCTAGAAATATCTCCCCCCTTGTCCGTCTACAGACGTCAGCCCCCCCCCCCCCTTCCCCACTCAACAATCCGTTGCCTACGCCACTGGTGCATGTGTCTTGCAGCAAGATAAAAAAATCCCATCATGCAATAATTAAATGATGTCATGAAACAATCTTGATTTTCTATTGAATTCACATCACCATTATGTTCACTTCGAACAGTCATTATTTCTCATGTGGAGGATTGTTGTAATGGATTTGTAGGTAATGGTGGTTACTTTTGAGATGAAGACAACATAACTTCTGCCTAAATGTTGACTTATTCAACAAAATGAAACAATGACATCATCCCTAACTTCCCCGGGTTGTCCAAGTGTGACGTCATGCGTTATTGCGCAACTGCCCTATTTTCTCTGCATAATGGACACAACTTTGAAGGCCAATAACTCCACATAGGAACATCGTATTGAAATGGGGTTTGGACCTATAGCGCAGTTCCCATTTTCCACGATATGACTCTGGTGGTTTCCCAACCGAAGCCTGCAGTGATCCTTTAATATCGTCCACGACGCACAGATTTCAACTCCGTACAAGAGTTGTATATGTTTGCAGAATGCATTGCACCGATTGCAATTAAGCTAGCGTTGGGTTTGTTGGGGAGAGATTCCAAAGACTGTGGTTACCACACCACCCCATGGTTTCCTTTTACTTACTCTTGCCAACATCACGGAATTGGATAGTTAGATAGACAGGCGAAGTACAACAAGGAGAGTATCTATTCAGTCAGGGAAAATGAGAGACTGGAAAATCGACCAACGATTGAGCGAGAAACTGCTAGTTGGCTAGGGGGAAAGACATGAATCAGTGGAACCTCATTTATCCACTCATGTTTTCTAGCCCATCTGACACTCATCATTGAGAACTCCTGGTAAGTCCTCTGTGCTGCATAAACCAGAGAAGTGTGAGAGAAGTGGAATTGTCTCCAGACAGCCTATCAACTGAACATTTTAGGGAATACTTTTGGAAAGGTTTTGTTTTGTCAATTTTAGGGGTGCTGGATGTGTATGTATGTCGCGCGCCAATCTGTGTGGCGCTCGGCTCAGATAGTCATCACCTCTGATGCCCCGCCCCCCACAAAAAAAAAATTGCACGACGCCTGTCATTTTGTACGTGGATATAGTTGTATCAGTGAAAATATTAAAACCGTATTCGTATTAAAATCGTATTTAAGTATATCTCGGAGATCTTTCCAGAATAGTTTGTCATATCATGGATGTTTGAAGTTGTTTTAGGTGACACTGCATCTTGCTAAGAGCACAGTCAGGTTATAGACTGTAGTGCTTTGGAACGATTGAAGATTATTGAAGGTAAGCTCGGGTTTATTTTTTCAATTAGTCTGTATCATGGATGTATTAGTGTTGCTTTAATACGCACATTGTACACTTTCCCACTGTGATATGTCATTGTGGGCTCAGATTTTAGGTCATATGTATTTACATATATGTGAACGACAAACTGATGAAATAGTCTTCGTAATCACTGTGTGTAAAATACTTGGAGGGTATCAAATTCAACTTTGCTTCGTTGTTCATTGTTTTTCCTGTCTCAAGTATGTTTGTTATGTATGTAGGTCTGTATGAAGTTTTCTGCTCCTTACTTCTTTTTCTTTTAATCCAGTGATGGACATTAACAAATAAAGACCTCACATACCTCGAAGGTCATCATGACAATGTCCCGACTGACCTATTTCAGTGAACAGAGTTTCCAATAAGCCCGTTCGTATTTCAAGTGCGCGCTCACGACAAACAGTTTCGGGGGCACAACGAGTTTCCCGATAATATCGTACGGCTTATTTTTTAACTGTCTTGAAAACGTAAACCAATTCTCCCATGTTTTTCGGATGTTATTGTTGGTGTGTAATGGAGGGAACTCTTGTATGGTTTAGTGTTGGCAGGATTCGTAATTTTCGCAGGGGCTTCGAAAGATCGCTCTTCTCACTGTACGTTCAACGTCGAAACTGCTGGGGTTTGCCTAGACCTTTGATACGCTATAATTTACCATCTCCTTTAACGTAACTACAAACTTTCTTATTGATAGTAGTCAACAAGTGGGGGGGGGGGAAATTGTGGGCAGAGTCGAGGAATGGAATGGAGACTGTTCCGAACTTCGCAAATATTTCCATAAACTTTTTGAATTTGTGTCGGGTTGCGTACGATCTAAATATAATAATAATAAAATGACGGCGCATTGTTTGTGTATCTTTTTATAGGTTGAATTTTCAAGACCATTCTTTGCATTACGCATCGCACGCCCTTACTGTTGTGCACTCTCGAATTCATAGACAATGCTTCCTTTGGACGGTAGACTGGGCAGTTTCCCTGTATAGTTTGTACATTCCATTCGCGATTCACACTCGGAGCTGCACTGATGAGCTTCTAAAGAGCGACACGGACCTGTCTGCAGATGAGTCTAATAATAATAATAATAATAATAATAATAATTAGAATAATAATAATAATATAATAAATTATTATATTATTATTCTATATTATTATGATTATTATTATTATTATTATTATGTATTATTATTATTATTTTATTATTATTATTATATTATTATATTATATTATTATACTATAATAATCATAATAATAATAATACTACAGATGCAATACCTTTCATTTGGGTCTTACGGCCACTGGGATACATGTGTACTGTGAAATAATAATAATAATCTAATAATAATAATTAATATAATTAATATAATAATAATTCAGAACAGATACCTTTCATGGGGGTAGCTCCGCCACTGGCATATGTAAGGTCGGGCCGCTACAAGCTATCTCTCAAATGCGTACAACGTACAATGAACCACTTGTATCACAGTGTATCAGCTGTCCGCGGACATGAGGGTTCACGAGTTCCGGATCCGGTTTCTATATGGGTGTTTCTTTTTCAATTTATCGACTCGCTAGGGTTACAACGTCCATAACCTGATAACACTCATGCTCCTTTAAAAAACATTTTATACTATACATACAACACATGCCCCATTTTCTTGACGCGCTTACACGAACTCACTTTTGTCGGCAAGGCTTCGCTGAAATTATGCGTTAGGTGTGATAATAATAATAATAATAATAATACTAATAATAATAATAATACGAACATATGCTCTTCATGGGGTACTCCCACTGTGCAATGTGTAACGGTGTGGGGCCGGCTACAAGCGAATCTCTCAGAATGCGTACACTACAATGAACAACTTGTATCACATTGTATCACTTGTCCGCGATGAGGGTCACGAGTTCCGGATCCGGTTTCTATATGGGTGTTTCTGTTTCAAATTTATCGATTCGCTAGTGTTACAACGGCATAACCTGATACACACTCATGCTTCCTTTAAGCATTTTATACTATATCATACATGCACATACGCCTTTGTTGACCCTTACACGAACTCACTTTTGTCGGCAAGGCTTCGCTGAATATGTCTTAGTGTGGATAATATAATAATAAGAATATAATAATACTAATAATAATCTCATAATAATAATAATAATATAATAATATAATAATTATCTCGTTCTTAATATACCGGTAGCGCTTTCCACGTCGAGACACGCTCAAATCGCTCAATAGAGTCCCCAGCCCCTGATCATAAGTGACTCCTCACAACACACCCATACATCACAGCAACACACCTCTCTTGTCTGTTCCCTCTATACGCACCATTTCACTACTTCCTTCAGTGTGATCGCTATTTTATCCGATGGTGCGTCAACGTGAGCTTCGGAGGATCCGGATTTTACCCAGGAGGAAGTCATCGTTGGGTAACAAAGGCTGAGAGTCGGAAGACCAGTTGGGATCTGCCTGAAAGTTGAAAAAAAATAGAGGGAGATCCACAGTCGGCGCGCACCGCATAAGTTAATCTCAATTGTTTAGATCTTGAATCGGGCGCTGTTATAATCCAGGTGTTGATCAACTGTATCCTGGTATCAAAATAGCAATTATTCGCAGTGACCGATATGTGAATACAACGTTTATCATGTGTTAACTTTCAGGAACTTCCATCCGTTTTCGTGGAGTTTATTATTTTCTGATATTTCATACATATAATCTTGGTGACCGCATAGGCCCGAAAGTCGTCATATAAGGGAAGGAGTCCAAGCCTCCCATCTCGGAAGTTGTGACAGACCACGTGGTCATAACCTAAATATTAATTTTTCAGGCCGCGCATGTAACCACGGACGCGTAACCACGAAAATTCTTGTTGAACGTCGTGTACTCCATTCAAGTTCCTCATAGCGGCCAAGTTGTTTTTGTTTTGTTTTTTTCTTGTGTTTTGTTTTTGGTTTTGGGGGAGGGGGAGGGGGGTTTAAATGACGATAATTCCCGATGATTTGAGATGAGGCTCAATGATTAAGATGAATCGGACCACCTTGAGTGTTTCCAAGTTGGTACAGATGATATATAGATATATAGCGATAGATACGATAGATAGATAGATAGATAGATAGATAGATAGATCGCCGTTTTAGCCCCATCCGAAAGGACTAACACTGACAATCGCATGAGGGGCGGATCCCGGATTTTTCAAAAGGGAGGGGTCCAACTTGGCCCCAGCGAAAATAGCAGCAGTCCAACTTTTTTCACCTCACCCTACCCCCCACTTACGTCCCTATACCATTTTTCATCATTCACTTCACTTTTATTCAACTTTCCTCTCGATGTCTTTTTTTCCTCAAACAAATCTGGATCCGCAGCCTGATGACGACCGATCGAAATATCCTACCTAACCCACCCCTCTTCGATATAACCATGACGGCAAGGGGTAGAGGCCTCTGATTGGGTGCATGCATGAGCGGGGGGAGAGGCGGGGACGTTGAGGAAGGGGCGTCACCCTCAATCATTTGGTTAGAGGGACGCTAGTCATTCGTCCCCCCCATGTCGCCCTCTGCTGATTTCGCTTATATTATTCCGACATATTCCTATGATTCAATGAACTGACACTTTGATGATGGAAATATATGAAATAATATGGATTCTGCAGTGTTGAATCCTCGAAAAGCTGCCGCTCTTCGCATGCATGTCTTTTTCACTGCTGTCCATACCGCCTATTCTTCATAGTTCACGTGTATAAACTCACCAATGGCTATATAGCTTCATGACAGCCACAGAGGCTTTACACTTAGTCCTCTTCTAATTATTTCGGTTCGGTGACGGGTTAATATCCCATTGGCGTAATTACAATGTAATAAGATCACCTGCTCCCTGGGACTGATGCGGGATTTTTTAAAGAGGGAATCCAAACCATGGCGTGATTTCATGGGGGTGGAGATTGATTGTGGGCGGTGGAGAGGGTTCTACTTTTTTCCGAGTGGCCTTAGATATTTTGCTGCAATATAGCACACTTTCACACTCATTCTATTTGGGAACAATTTTTCATTTTCATCCACCCGATTTAGGTGCTAGGAGTCGTTTTGGGTCCCTTTCTGGCGTCGGTTCGAATAGCCCACCATTCCGCCAAATTCTGTAGTAAATTGGTGGCTATGAACGTCACCTGGCATAAAATGTTGAAACAATAAGCTGAAATTTACACACTATGACGTATAATTACATCCGCCAATGAGCCACGGTCTAAAGGCGGCCATAGGACTCACAGCATACACCACATTTCGCGCATCGCGTGAGAACTCCCCGAATTTTTATGAATAAGGTAGGTCGGATACGGATTTTGACCGCAGCTTTCCTCACTCAATCAGCCTCATTCAGTTTAGTGTTGAATCCTGTTTTCCTCAACTTACAACGTTCTCACGCCCCATCTATTGTTGATGCTACTAGTTATCAACTCTCTAACAATAAAGGAAAAACTCAAAGAGAGAAATCCAATCATGGTCTTCTGAATGTAGAGAGTCCTATGGTGTTGATGTCCTATATCGACAGATAGCCTATGTATCAGATACACTTTATCCCATGATAGTGTACGGTAACCCTCCCCCTTCCCTACAATATAACGTGTATTAAGCATTCCATGGGGACAATCCTCCCATCCTTCTCTGTGGTGGCAGACCAATACGTATAGTACAAGTGACACATTCAAAGTTTGGTCGGCTTATGCAGAGAAATCGGGGAGAATCCAATTTCGCAATAACGCATGAGTCACACTTGGACAACCCGTAATTGTTTGTATTCATTGTTTCATTTCGTTGACTAAGTTAACATTTAGCAGAAGTCGGGCTGACTTTCTCTCAAAAAGTGACCATCAAAACACTACGCAACCCACTACAACAACACGCAATTCTCTGGCTCGCAAAACTAAAGCGTTTCGAAGTGGAAATGTGTGTGAATTGTCAATAGAAGCACAGATTGTTCGCAAGGGTGCTGCATTAATGACATAATTGATCATTGCATGATGGGTGAACAGCTTTTCGATGCGCACACTACAACATGCACAAACTTCGAAGGACTGTATCTCCGTACCGGAAAGTCGTAGAACTTCGGGTTTGGCACTGA
This sequence comes from Sclerodactyla briareus, assembly GCA_026419785.1. Classification (NCBI taxonomy): domain Eukaryota; kingdom Metazoa; phylum Echinodermata; class Holothuroidea; order Dendrochirotida; family Sclerodactylidae; genus Sclerodactyla; species Sclerodactyla briareus. The sequence continues at coordinate 118,962 of JAODTK010005554.1, forward strand.
CACATTCAGTATTTCGCCAGCTATTAGAATCATCCCCTTATAATGCACCCTGCGTTCCTTCAAACAATTCTCAGGAGAGCAACTCATGCGCCCGCGGTGTTTCCGCCCTCATCGCCCAACCAGGGGTGGTGGCACCCCTTTTCCTAACTGTTAAGAAAAACTTCATGATCAATTTTAAAGAGGCTATTTTCGGATGGGAATTGCCGGGCCTCTCGCTTTTTTTCTTAGAAGGAGAGTGCTCCTCCCTCCATCATACATGTCACCGCCCTCGTTACCAACGGCCGTCGTCCGTTACTTGTAAGTGTTTGTCAAGCGTAACTGTTCCAAGAAGTGGATCTTGCCCAGTGGCGTCACAAGGGTTGTTTGAAGGAAGTTGGGGAGGGGAAGGGTGTGGTCAAGATACTTTATTTTTGCACCCGGAAGCTGAACCATCACTGATTTTTCATATCATCATTTATGTAATTGATAGCTCATCCTACCCCTGGGCCGCTATAAATACCCATTTTTTAAATCCACTTCCTTTCACATTTTCCGCGCTGATTCTGTCTTCTTCTCTTTTTACCTGATTTTTCTTTTAATTATTCATTTTTCTTTTCAATTAAAAAAAATAATAGTGCGTACCTTCATTTGGCGCCCCGGCTGTATAGAGGGGGCGGTTACCCGCATCACCTGCCCTCCTTTAATGACGCCAACTGATCTTGCCTTATGTTTGTTTAGCTATTGCTCGACTCAACTGCACAATCTAGCATACAGCATTTTTCTCGCTGAAGCTTCCTTCCTCGTGAAGTATTGCAACGTGACCGAAAAATTTCAGTCTCCTATGTGCTACTGTCGATGACCAAGAGATTTGGTTGGTTACATCATACGTTCATCGTGTTGTTCAGTTACTTTACTTACTATACTGCTTTAACTCATAATCTTCAAAATTTCCAACCCATGTGCGCCAGGCATTTTGGCGGCTGAAGGAACTTTTCTTTTTTTAGACGTAGAGGGAACCCAGGTTTCCAAATCTTCAAATTGGTTTAAAATCGCGGTTAAGGTTTTAAAAAGAAAACAGGTTCGAATTTGAGTATTCCATGCTAATTGAGTATTCTCGCTGATAATTCATCAGCATATTAATAATGACACTTTTAGAAGTTCAAAGTTCGACTTCGAGAAAGGGTGTTGGTCCTGATTTTTCGGAATTTGATCAGTCTCGAATGATTCTTATTAATGTATTTGCTATCAACGCATGTGTATCTCATTGTCTCTTTCTATCTCATTGATACAGATCATAGACCTATTAAAAAAGATAGACTGAAGGGTCGTCTCTTTATTTTGCAGCCATTGAACGCGCGGTGAATGCTGTGAAATGCATCTCCCAGATGGAAGCCTCATGTTTCAATTAGTACTGACTGTGTTACGTGACGGCAACGACGGGTCAACTGTTAGAAAATCATTCGTTATTTTGGGAAACTCGTATAATTGGAAATGACATTCTGCTTTGCGAAATATGGAGAAAAACCTAAAAAATACGATGCGAGATGGGCCTACATATCAGACGGCATGTCATTAGTCTGTAATTTAAGTAGCAGGGACCGCGGAGACGGGGGGGGGGGGGGCTGCGGGGGCTTTAGCCCCCGCACTTTTTGCCGTAGGTATTTTGGGCCGCCTGAATTCGGGAAGTCGGCCGCCGTAAATTGGAAGAAAATAATATGAACTACCCATTTTAAGTTTCACAAAAATGTGTGGGTCAAAGTTTCATCCGTTCATAACTGCACATTGTGGCGATATGCCGCTTGCGTTTCATTTAAACTTAAATGCCGCATTCGTTTTAACTCTTGAAATGGGATTTACCAGGTAGAGTGAATACTAACCGCGCGGGTTTAAGACTGAACTGTTCACATGGTGGAAACCCGTACTGTTATCAGTCCTCTACCTGGTAACCCGCTAATTCAGCATACATGTTTACGGTTGTGCCGCACGTAAACGTGACGTGCACGTACATATAGCCACGTATCGTATACGGCCGTTACAAAGGTTATTTGAAAGGAAGTGTCAGAGGCTGTCATTTTCCGCCTGTCGTTTTTCCTGTCATTGGGGATGTGTGTACAAATCCGTCCTGTGCAAGCTACCTCTAGTAGGCAGCACTGGTGTACTCGGGTGAGGGGGCACGGGGGCCTACCCCCCCCCCCCCCGCCTAGCTAGCAATCAAATTAAAAATATAAGAAAAAGTAGAAAGAAACCGGCGGAATGACATGGGGCCCATTTGAAATTCAATTTAGTTAATCGGATCCACAAATATGAACCCAGGAGGTCTCTCCAGTCGGTGTTCCTCCAGCTGCTCCTCGAATCGCATCTCCGTCACGTAAGAAACTTCTTACGGAGATCGGTCATTTCTATTGCCGCAGATACCAGTGGAACCAAGTCCCGACAGAAATCGCCCATGCTAGTTCAGAGTACAGCAGTTCGAAAACAAAACTCGAAACGCACTTATTTCAACTGTGGTATACATAATATTACAAATATTGAATAATATTATTGGTTTGTCCTGTTATCTTTTGGTATATTTGTGTTCCTGTGAAGGCTTTAGAGCATTTCGGTGATTCCCACGTTTTATTATATTCCTATTTATTAGTATTTAGTATTATATTATTATTCTTATTATTATTATTAATTATTATTATTATTATTATTATATAGCACTTGATAGAAGTAGTGACCAGGAATCCTCAGCCCCCCCCCCCCACCCCGCCCGGAAAAAAAATCATGGGTTCGTCAGGGTAATAAGCCCAACCCAATTATTTGGGATCATTCGAGATGGAGTAAATATTCAGTGATCATTAAATGTTTCTCCAAGAGTAACTGTGATTGTAGGCGGGCGGGAAGAAGGACGTGGCGTAAGAATGGGGCAGTGGACTGGAGCACATGGCCACCTCCAGCCCATGGCAAGGGGAATTTCGAAGAACGGTTGGAGGGTTGTGCCTATTTCTACATTTTACATATTGTTCACATATACTGTATGTTTCGACGTCAAATGTCAACTGAACATTTGAAATCTAGATGAGAACCCCTTCAGTTGACAACTCCCCCCTCCCCACCAAAAAAAAATGGATGAGGGGACGACTCCAAGCCAGCGCCTCTAACACTGGGTTTTAGAACAAGAAACTGGTGAATCCTTTCGGGGTTTCGCGAATAGTGTAAATAGTAAGGTGGTAAAACAGGTTCATGATACTGGATCGACAATTTAACGCTGCGTCCAAGGAATTTTCAAGTCCACGTGGCAGAAACTTCCGAACGTTTAAATAGGCCTTGGGTGAAACATATGGTACCAGATGTTGATACCATGGTTTTGCCCATGGGACCTCGGTCACCTCTTTCTGGTACTTATGCCTATACCGTGATGTCGCCTCGCCCCGCCTTTCTTCTTCATTTGCGTTTTTCCCTCGCTATTCTAAATATGTATTATTCTACTTTTAAAAGGCCATGATAAGTCAGTGAGCAAATATCCCACTCGAAATACATGTTTCTATTAGATTCAGGCATCTCTTGAGTTACCTGTGGGAACAGGCAACAATCATTTTAGTGATTTATCTTAAAATGACACATTTCTGGAAGTAACTCGATTTAGGATGTGTTGTGTGTTACTGCCTCAAAACACACGCGGAAATGTGGCTTTTCCTGCGATATGAGGGGGTGTCGAGGACGAAAAACTCTCAGGTACGATACCTTCGGTGGCGATCAGATTAGAAGTGGGCCGCAACAATGATTAGCTCCCCGCACTTTTTATAATCACTCGCGGTCCATGATGTAGGCTCACAAGCACCAACGGAGTTATTGCAACTGCGGACTGTGTGCTACGTGTACGACGAACTCAGGTGGAAACCAGATAATCGGACACCGGATGAATGGGAAAACTTTTGCCAATTATCGAAACAGTTAAGATGCCTAAGCTGCTCAGCCAAACTGCAGAAGAAACAAACACCTGGTACAGAAAACGGGTTGAGTTTTCTGGTAAGTAGTGACAAGCTTATTGCTTATCCATGACAATGATAGCGGGCTGTATACGAAAGAATACAGTAGGTATCGGCCTCCTTCCAATTTGACTGACTTTGAGGATATTAGGGTGGACTGATCGAACCGTCAAATGATGTTGTGTCAGAGGTATGTATATTACTATTACAACAGAGAGATGTGTTCGAAGAATGATTGCCTCCACCAAAAGGTAGCCTATGCTCAGGCACTTGCATCAGCCATATTTCACAGTTAATTGACATGAGAGGTGAGACGGCAGCAAAAGGGTTCTTTGATTACCTCTATGAACACATGTTTGGACTGTGCGCTAATTTTACCATATTTGTTGTATTGATCAAGACCCTACGGTCTGTCATCATGTTACGTTAAATTCAGATGCACCACGGATAATCATCAACCGAACAAATCACAGGATCAAATGTGAGGAAAACTCTAAGCCCAAATTGTGCGTCAAACCACCAGTGAATCACAAGGTCATAGCATGCTGTCCATGATGTCTAACATTCAGAACACATGAACAAGATTCTCGAGGAATGAAGATGAATATTCGAGCAGAACAACATTTTTGACCTCATGCATACACTACTTGTAGATTTATTCTTAAGAATATATTAATACTATTGATAATTAATTTAAATATGTATGGAAACTTAAAAATTTGGTATGTAGATGGATTATGGTGATATTAATTATTTTCTCAGAGGGATCAGGATTACCTGTAGCCTACGTGTTATATGTGTCTGGATTATGTGTAAACTTTGGTTACTGTATGAGTTAGGCTATAAAGCCTATAGGCCTTTTTGCTTTTTAGGGAAATGACCATTTCCCTTATTCGGCATATTCAGTAGATAGTAAGAACAATGGACTTTTTACTATTAGGAAAATAGAATTTCCAAAAGACTGCAAATTAATCATTGGAGTGTGTGGATAGAAATCCAAGATTATTATTTTTGAACCTACTACTTAGTCACATCTTCAACATTCTATCAATGCAAATTAAAGTACTAGACTCAGCCTCTAATTTCTCCATAGTAATGTCCCCACTGTATAATTCAGCAGTGGATGTCCACCATATGGGTCCAGTATGTTGTATTTATTAGTCAACTGTACCACTAACCATGCTATCCTATTCTTTTAATATGGTATAAACATGAATGTAGCGGGATATTTATATCATCTCTGAGGAAGATTGTTAAAATACAAGGTTGTACCAGAAATCACAACGGTGTATTTATAAATTTATCTGCATTTCCTGTATTTTATAATCCAAGAAAGTGTGTGTTTATCTAATATCTACAATCAACCTAATATAAAAAAGGATCACTCATGGAAAAACAGTCATCCATGTTTTTAGTGTTTCCTATAGACTTTGACTCCCCACACTGCTCACAAAGTTCCTTACAATTACAGCGAGTGCTTCCATAATCCATACAAGGAGTTGGTAACAGGTAATTCATCATACTGACTGATCAAAGGATTAAGAGAAGGCAGCAAAGAAGAGTCCTAACTACGACTTTGGCTTCCAACAGTTACACCTAAACAGAACAAACAGCCTTTTACAGCAACATTATATAGACCATCTTTAACGAATCTTATCCGGATGCAGGCCGGTCCCCACTGACAAGGCAGTGATTTGTGTTGGCGGTTGGGGGGGGGCGACTCGACGAATACTATCTAAGGCGAAGCGCCACCACAGGTTTGCGCGTAGGCGTACAAGAAAATTTCATCGTTTGACGACCCCCTAGATTGGCAGAACTGGCACTTCGCCTGCCTTATGGGACAGTAAGCACTCTCTCTTTCTCTTCACAATTGATGACAAATTTTAATTTCCGTAAGTGTTCTCCAAAACTTATCGGCCTTATGATCAATTGCAGGTTTTGCGTTAGGTGCTGTGACTTCTGAAATACGATGCAAGTGGAGGTTACGGTCATGCAAGGAGCAATGAAGATGTGCAAGGCAACAACCACTACGTTGGTGCGAATCACGAGATTCTGCAGGATCCCGTTTGACCAATGATCGACATTGCACGACCCCTCTCTGACATATCACTTAGATAGGCCTGAATAGATTACTGGTACGCCTCCCATTTTGATCTCTTTGTGGATCACAGCGCATGGAAGGACACTTCTAATGAGGGTCAGACTTGTGGCCAAGTTAGTATAATACAGAAGTAAATCCGCAACTGCGCGCGAAGCGCGCACGAAAATTTTAAACTTCTAACATTCCATCTAAGAGTCAGGCAATCTTTTGGATATAAACTGTATCTTCACCTGATTTTGAATTGTGTCTTTGCACGAAATTGTGGCGTTCCCTGGCCGATCTTCCATGGCTATTTCCATGAGGGGTTCCACCCGCACCGTGTGCCTGCCTCCTTAGTATGTCACTTGCTCGCACCCAACTTATCAACATAGTGGTCTCAACCATAACTTAGTTGCCGAATACTGCATTTCAAATGCATATAGACCAAATTTGCCAAAAGACAAAACAAACAAACACAGGTCCCGCCAGGTGGTAGACTTACCCCCGTCGCCTCAATCTCTTTCCCTTCCAAGACAACAAAGTTTTACACTTTTGGGCATTCCATTGAAATTTAGGCAATATTTGGACTCACACTTTCGGACCGCCTTTTCTTCACTTGTATCATGTCTTTTGACAACAATTTGTGGCGTTCCCTGGCTGCATTTTCGATGCCGCACCGTGTGCCCTCCACAGTCCATCGTGTATATAATGTTGCCCCGTCACCCAAACGTTGAACAGGTCGCACCATAAATGAATAAAGAAAATCACATATCCCGCCAGGTGGTAGACTTACCCCCGTCGCCTCAACCCCCTTCACCTTAGCGATTTGTATGTTAGTTTGTTTGTTTATTCAACTGTACTGGTCCCTCAGGATATCGCAACGTCCAATGAAGGAGCGACACACCCGCTGGTGAAGGCCAGTCTATTGCAAACTATAGGATTGAAAAGAACCCTTCTTTCATTGATATTTTAAGAACATCCCATAGTCAATTTCAGGCATTTTTTGTTAAGGAACATCATATGTCTGCACAAGGCACATCCATGTGTCTGAATCCTTACCTATAACCATGTTAATACCCGCTATCGCGTAGCGCCAAAATTTTCGAAAATGGAACAGCAAATTCACTCAACTTTATCATCAAGGTCATTATTGCATGCTGTTTAAAAGCGGTTGCTGCTGGATATTCGGATACAGTTCAGCGAAATAGGCGGGCTCAAATATTGGGGGGGGGGGGGACAAAATGCATTGCGTCCCCCCCCCAACCCATATTGGGGGGGCCCGCGTCCCCCCGGTCCCCCCCCCATGATCGGGCCGCCCTTGCCCACTGAGATACTGCCCACCCAGCTAGTTTAGTCCTCAAAATGACCTGACCAAGAATTAAATTAGAAATATAAGCATCATCTTCCATACCCTTGCCTGTACACTATGGACTGTATGGTTTTTTACTAGTGTTGACTCACATTGTTTGTTGTTGCAGCCATTAAACTTACGGAATTACAATCAATTGCTGAATCTTTCCCACTTTCAAATGATTAACTTTGATTATATCCCTGCCCGACAATTAGTGGCAGCCTCCAGGTTCTGCACCCTTGCGGAGCCTTGATAGGATTGACCTCTGCTCGGCAAGTCTACCTTTGAAGACAAATTCAGGCACTGCTTGAATTTGCTCTAAAGGGTGTTCCACTTATTTTGGAAAAGACTATTGGACTAGGGCTTGCGGAGGAACCCATCTAATATTGTAATGCTACCTAAAGGCTCGGTCACACTTTAAAACGATTCCTGATCCTGATTTTGATCTTACCCTCCCCTCCCCACTTTCGCCCCCGCTATGTCATATGTGTTGGAGATGTGCTCTCTACATAGACATACCCTTTACCAATATGTACATGACCCTGAATGTGCGCCGCTTATTCGCTCGCGCTAATGTTTTGCTCTCTGTGGCATTGTTATGCGGTGTCACTTGTAAACGGTACCTATAGTATGGTCGGCACCACAGAGAAGGCAGGGCAATGCATTCGGCCCCGCCCCCCATGAAATTCCATCACCGAAATAAATTTGTTTACAATCACGTTTTTAATACACCGTTATTTTGTAGAGGATGAGGAGTTACACTTCCTGGGATAAATTGGAATTCGATACCTTAGTAATCTGTCGCATATAGGACATCAACACATAGGCCTCTTTTACAAAATCTCAAAGACCATGATTGGAGTTCTCTCTTTGAGTTTTTCTCTTGTTAAAGGGTCAATAACTAGTAGCATAAACATATACGGGGGCGGAAAGACAGTCTATCCTCGGGAGCGAGATTTCGTGAGATCGTTGTATAGTTGCGAACCATAGCAAACAGTATCATCTCTAAACTGACTGAGGCTGATTTATGTGATGTAAAATTGTTTCGAATCCGTATCCGACCGAGCCTATTCATAAAAATTCTGTGAGTTCTCGTGTCTATGCGCGAATGTGGTGTATGCTGCGAGTCTCACTGACGCCTTTCCGACGTGGCTCATGGAGAAGTATATACGTCACATGTGTTCAAATTCAGTACTAGCGCATGGACCTATACCATCTCTTGTTTTACATATATGCAGTGGCTAATAGCCACCAACTTTACTCAAACGATTTGGGGAAGGTGGGATATTCATCGACCCTACGCAAAAGGAAAACAACTGACAGCACCAAATCGTCATATTAGTCCAGGTGAGCAGGTGCAAATTATTTCAAATAATGAGTGTGAAGTGTGCTAATATTTCGCAAGTCAAAATATCTAAGGCCACCCTGAATGATAAAAATAGAACCTCCTCCCACAGCCCACCACAATCTCCACCCCCCCCATAAAATCACGCCCACTGGTTTGGATCCCCCCTTAAAAAATCCCGCTCAGCCCAGGATAGGCTGCTTCTTCATACTCTTGTTATACGCCAATGGGTATAACCCTTTACCGATTGCAAAAGTAGAGAGGACTAATTTCGCCCTTTGTGGTGTGGAGAAGCTATATATTCCATTGGTTGATGCATATACCCCTTGAAATTATAGTATAATTGCACCTGGGTCCTATTAATAATGAGCGAAATATCAGCTTTGGTCAACAGGTGAAGTCTGGAGACGAAATTGCACTACCGTCTCTCTCAACCCAATTATTGAGGTACTCCCCCCCTTCCCCCAACCTCCCCCTCCCCCCCCCCCCGCTCATCCGCTCATGCATGCACCCAAGTCATGAAGTCCTACCTAACACTTAACCGCCATGGTTATATTACGAGGGTGGGTGAGGTTTGGAATATCTTCGAATCGGTCCTCAGCGCCGGATCCTGCTTTGGTCTGAGTAAAAAAAGACATTCGAGGGAAATTTGAAAATATAAGTGATGAAAAATGGTATAGACGATCGTTCGGGGTAAGGTTGAGGTGAAAAAATTGGACTGCTTGTTTTTCGTTTCGCTGAAGCCAAGTTGGACCCTCCCTTTCGAAAATCCTGGATCCGTCGCTCTGTGGAGTTCACTGTTAGTCCTTTCGGATGTGAGGTAAAACGGCGGTCTATCTATCTATCTATCTATCTATCTATCTTTTCTATCTATCTATCTATCTATCTATCTATCTATCTATCTATCTATCTATCTATCTATCTATCTATCTATCTATCTATCTATCCATCCATCCTTACTTATTGGCGTTGGCTAATATGTACAGCGATAGACGTCCCGCCTCAAGCTCTCAGACAACTCTTCTAGGTTCATTTAATTCGCTCCCCATAAAATGCAAATGTTAACTGAAAAAATGAGCACTTCTCCAATTTTCAAGATGGCTGCTAAAAGGGGGAGGGGGGGATCACAGAATAAGCATAAAAACATACAAGAAGAAGGCCAGTGCATAACTTGGAAACAATCAGTGTGGTCCGATTAATCGTAATCATGGAGCTCATTCACAATATTCTGTCCATTTAACCCCACCCCCCCCCCACCCCGTTAACCCCCCCCCCCCCCAAAAAAAAGGCAGCATGAGAACTAAAATTCTTGGTTACTGTTCCGTGGTTACATGCGCGGCCTGAGAATTATTATTTATGTTATGGACACGGGTCTGTCACAACTCTCCGATATGGAGTCCTTGACTCCTTCCCTTAGTGACGACCTCTTTGGGATATGCGGCACCAAGAGAATATGTAGGAAATATCAGAAAAAAACTCGACGTCACAAAAAAACTGACTGGAAGGTTCCTCTTGAGGCTTAACACATTGATGAACGTGTATAACGATATCGGTCATTGCGAATACGCTATTTTGATGCCGGACTCCAGATTAATCAACCACAGCTTCTACAGCGCCGATTTAAGTATTCACAATTAAGATTAAACTATGCGGTGCGCGCCGACTTGCGATTCTCTCTCTATTTTTTTTTTTTTTTTTTTTTTTTCGAGCAGATCCCAACTGGTCTTCCGACTCAAGCACTTGTTACCCGAAGATGATTCACTGGGTCAAAATCCGGATCCTTCGCCCGTTCACTAGCCTGACCACTCTCGTAAAGTAGCAATCACACTGAAGTGACTATTGAAATGGTGCTCCAAGAGGACCGACAAGAGTTGTGTGCTTAGCTGTCAGGGCGTAATATAAATCATTTTTTTGGGGTGTGAATCATTTGAGACCGACAGATTTCCGTGAGACCGAGTCTTTCTTTAGTATCGGTATTGTACCATAGGCGCGGGGCCATGTCGCTCGTGGGAGGGTGGTCTAGGGCCCGGCTGGGTGCCAACATTTTCGTTAGTGATCCTGTTGATAGCCTGATCTGGGGAAGGAGTCTAAGGGGAGGGTGTCCCCCTCCTCTTTTGGAATTTTTCGCAAACCTGAACACCCCTCAGACGCAAAATGTGCTATCCTAGTATGGGGGGGTATTTCGAGCATGGTTTACCTATTAAAAATACTTCATTTTTTTCTGCCAACATATTTTCGCCGACTACGTAACTGTGTGTAAGATAATGTGTGTCACAACAGTTCATGTAAACTACCTACATGATAACCTGTGCACTCATATTTGTTATAAATTAAGATTACTAAATTGCTGTACGCTGGATACAGTGGCGTCGGAGCCTACAAATTCAGGGGCGCCGACCACACTTTTGATGCATTGCTGTGGTTTTACTATCTAAGCTGAGCGCCACCATCGCTGGAGCGGATCGTTTGATAACATTTGTGTTTTAACAAACCCCCCGGAATGGCCGGGAACGGCACTTCCTGAGCTTTTGTTGAGCTATTTGTACCCATCTAACACTGGGTCATGTCTGCAAATCGTAGTTATCTAAAATTATGTATAAAGAATGATGAATGCCTATTCAGAGGGCTTGGAGACAGCAAATTCCCGCTGAGGGAGAGCCCGTGGAAAGGGACGTCACACCTTCGCACCCCCCCCTCCCCCCATCTAAGATAATCGACTTTCTTCCTCATTACGGTGATTTCCAGTGCCATGATCGAGACTGAGCAATTATGGTGCTCACCCATGTAGCCCCTTCCCCGCCCCCCCCCCCCCAGTCCCACTGTGGTCACGTGGTAGCGTATCGGACTTACAGTTTGTTAGGGGTTTAGTTCGACTCCGTAGGTGGGACGAACCAATCACTGGAAAGATTGACATGTTTTAACACTTTGATTTCCTCGCATTTTACAATACTTGACCAACTGGGGGAAAATTATTACGTACGTTTAAAAGTCACCAAAGTGGACAAATTGGTGAATAATCGTACGTAACACCCTTTTCACTGTGATGAAGTGTTGTAACAAACAAGAGATTCAAGGTTTCAAAATATGTTATTGTATATCGCAACATATCTGTGAGCAAATTTATAGCAATTTTACAGTATACAGTTTGATGCATAAATCATGCTGTTTTTTTGTGGTCTTTTTCATTTGAAACGTAAGTAACACCTGGATAACACCAAGATAGTAAATGATATAGTCATTCACAGACATTTTATTTGCTGTATTTCTTCGTGTCCATCATAAAGCTGAACAAATTGCAAGCATAACTTTTATTTTTAATCTAAGGACTATTTTTTTTTTTAAATGCCCCCTTTGTTGTCGAGTATTGTGGCCTTGTACATACAGCGGAGACTATTGTCCATCTTGAATAATCTAGTAGGCCTAGTTAAAAGACTAGCATTACAGTCAGTCGGTCATCACTTGTATTTGCCAAACATGCTGACTCGTGTTTCCTTCTTATTGACGAAGTTAGCGCACAGCTCAAGAGTATCTAGTCGATCTATAACTGACTGGTAAACATGACAGATTAACAGATTTCGCTACAAGCTGCGAATATCGCAGACGAGGCGGCAACGAGTTCGGAACGGCAACATCTGTTGAACTGAAAGGATACTAGTTTCACAGTTATTCAGGCCTTTTAATAATCTATTGTCCATATTCCATCATGTTCCGCAGATCGATAATTGTAGTTTAATTGTCGATGTTGGTGTTTTTAGGAGGGACGGTCCCCCCACTTCAATTTAGGGCGACGCGTCCCCCCGCTTGCGCCGCCTATGGCTGGATATGAGTTATGACACGTGATTTTTCAAGTGCTTGAACCTAATTCACATAATGATGATGGTACATGGAAGACTGAGGGGAGAAGAGGAGAATTGGCATTCGCATCATGGTCTTGCATAGCCAGAGCTGATACCGAATTCAATGAATTGTTTTTTTTTCCGATGGGGCTGAGATTGGCACACATATCTATCATAGTTAAATCAATTTCCTGCACTTCTCGGACGTGCGCAGCGCACCTATTTCTTCTCTTACCCCCCCCCCCCTCCCTCCGACGTTTCTCCGCTTGCTCCCCGATGGGGGGGGCACTGCTCCCGCTGGCGCCGCACCTGTATTGTACGCCGATTTTTATATTGTAGTTTACAGTGGGTACAATATATCGTAATTCATAAATACCACGTGACCTATGTATGTAGAATTAGTGTGTAAAGTGAATTATAACCGGTTATAATTCTGATACTAAACACCGGCTGACCAAATAAGATGGCTCGCGACACCGCAATTCATGTGACGCGGTTTTTAGGCTATCGCAAACACAACGCGATGTACAATTTGCACGCGCGCGTGTAGCTTGCACAGTTTAACGAACACTCCTTGAAAACTGCCAATTTTAGGCATTATTATCACACTTTTCGTATTAACAATATGTAAAGTTAATGGGTATCTTATGAATGGGAATAATACACAGATACTCGGGCCTTTGTTTTCGAATAAAACCGTTTTTTTGACGTCATATCGTCGGAACCTCCTATTATGACGTCATCTCGGTTTTAATTCTGCAACGCCTCGTATCTGTTTCCTTATTCCTAATTATGATTCAATGTGAGGTGGAAACGAGTTTCATTTTTTTAATCAACTCTTGTCTTTACTACAGGATTTCCAGAATGCACATCGCAACATACACTACAATTAGATTTTTGACCAATGTCTAACGATTTTAAACATCGTTGGACATGCAGATTAGATGAACACTAACCCAATGCACGCACCGTACGTATATATCACATACATAATGTGGAAAAAGCTGCCTATTTACGCCGACCTGGTACAGTCTCATCAGGCAGAGGCACCTCTTAGACATACTAGGATAATTTCTATAAATCAATTAATTGTTTACCGAGAGACCCGCCTTTCGTCGCCCAGAGACCGACTTCTGATTTCCAGGGTTGTCACCCCCCCCCCCCCCGTATTTACGCCACTGTGTACTGCAGAGTAGTGGTGTGAGGAGTCACTTATGACCAGGGGTACTTATGTAATGCGTTTTGAGCGTGTCCTCGACGTAGAAGAGCGCACCGTTTATGATTTCTATCGTATCATCCCTGACACAAATTCAAAAATTCTAATGATTTTTTTTTTTTTTAATTGGCATTCTCCAGTCCATTCCCTCCCGACTTCTGCCCCGATTCATCTGTTCATCATTATCCGTTCGAAGTTCAAATTACGAATTATGATAGAGGAATAGCGCCACCGCTATCCAGAATATCGGGGGGAAATGCGCTCCTGAGTCCTGACCTGTTGACATACTTCAGAACGATCTTTCGAAACTGCCCTGCCGAAAATTACGGATCCTGCCACCATAACCTACACGATTTCGCACTGTCATACACACCAACAATAACTCCGAACATGATGAATCGTACGTTTTCAAGATTTTTTTTTTTTTTTAAAAGAAGCCGTACCGATATTGCTATCGGGGTCTGATCGAATCTCGTCTTTTCCCCCGAACTGTTTCTGGGGTGAGCATTGCGCATTAGATACGAACTGGCTTATTGGAACTCTGTTCACTGAAATACGTCAGTCGGGACATTGTCATGATGACCTTCGAGGTATGTGAGGCCTATTTATTAATGTCCATCACTGGATTAAAAGGAAACAGAATAAGGAGAAACCTCCCATACATACCTACATACATACCTAACCTATTTCGATCCAGGGAAACAATGAATAACGAAGCAAAGTTGAATTTGATACCCTCCAGTGATTTTACAGTAGTACGAAGACTATTTCATCAGTTTGTCGTTTACATATATGTAAATACATATGACCTAAAATCTGAACACACATATGACATATCACAGTGGTATAAGTTGTACAATGTCGTATTTGAAGTAACACTAATAAATCCATGATACAGAATAATAATAAAAAACAAGCTTATCTTCAATAATCTTCAATCATTCCAAAGCACTACAGTCTACCTTCAAACATTCATGTATGCCAAACTGTTCTGGAAAGATCTTCGAGAAATACCTCAATACGATTTTAATACGAATACGATTTTAACATTTTCACTGATACAACTCTTCTATCCACGTACAAAATGACTGACACACAGGGGCGTCGTGCATTTTTTTGTGGGGGGAGGGCATCACAGGTGATGACTATCAGAGCCCTCTATTAAGACGGCTCTGATGACTATCTGCGCCAAGCGCCACCACAGGTTGGCGCCAACTACTACCATACAACACCACTAAAATTTACACAAAACAAAACTTTCTAAAAAGTATTCCCTAAAATATTCAGTAGGCTTCTGGCTACAATTCACTTCTCTCACACTTCTTTGGTTCATGCAGCACAGAGGATTTACCAGGTATTCTCAATGATGAGTGTCAGATGGGCCATAAAAATAAGTGAAATAAATGAGTGTTCCACTGACTTCATGTCTTTTCCCCTATTCAACTAGTCCAGTTTCTCGCCCATTCGTTGGTCGATTGTCCAGTCTCTCATTTTCCCCGAATATATACTCTCCTGTTGTCTCTCTGCCTATCTACTTAACAACCCAATTCCTTGATGTTGGTAATAAACCAATCTCCCCCCAATTCCTTGATGTTGGTAATAACCAATCTCTTTGGAATCTCTCCCCCAACAAACCCAACGCTAAATTAACTGCACTCGGTGCAATGCATTCTGCAAACATATACAACTCTTGTACGGAGTTGAAATCTGTGCGTCATAGACGAAATAAAGGAACAAACTGCAGGCTCGGGTATCACAGAGGTTATATGTTGGAGAATGGAAAACGGTCTCTATAGGTCCAAACACTATTCAAACCGATGTTCCGGGTGGAGTATTGGCCTTCAAAGTTTGGTCCATTATGCAGCGAGAATAGGGCAGTTGCGCAATAACGCATGACGTCACACTGGGACAACCGGAAGTTATGTCATGTATTTCATTGTTCAATTTTGTTGAATAAGTCAACATTTAGCAAAGGTTTCTGTTGTCTTTCTCTCACAAAAGTAACCATCAACACATACCAATCCATTGCAGCAATCCTCTTCCATGGAATAAATGCGTTTCGAAGTGAACATTATGTGTGAATTTCAATGGAAAACAAAGATTGTTTTCAGGGTTGTGCAAGTATGACATCAAATATTATTGCATGATGGTATGCTTTTCGATCTTGCGCAATACACATGCACAAACTTCAAAAGACTGTAACTTCGTAACGGAAGTCGTAGGAACTTCTGTGTTGAAACGGACGAATTCAGTTTTTCAGCTAATATATTAGCCTCTTCATAACATATCCTGACAGTGTCGGCTAATATACCGAAATTTACCGAAATGTTTACCTCAAATTAAACAAAATTCTTCTCGATATAATATTCATATTACTCGTGGCCTATCCGAGCTAGGCATTATCTCTACTGGTGACGGAGAGGGATGACCTATTTCCTATAAATGACCTTTTAAAATTATTCAGCTCTAAGAGGATTTTAAATATTAGGTCTTCCGTGACGTCACTCCCGTTGGCAAAATTAGTATAATACAAGATGAAGGAATATGCTAAACGTCCATTAAGAATGCTAAACGTATTATTATCATACTTAATTGAAGATAACCATACGATTCCAGTAAGGTAAGGAAAGTTATTAATAAAATCATCTAAAGAAACAAGAAACTCATTTGCAATACAATATTTGCTGAGGAAAATGACTGGGCATGAGATGGAGGTGGAATTGCTAATGAAGTTGATGAATATTTCACCTGCGTTGCCAAACAGTCAGCAGATTCATTACCGCAAGGTCACGTCTCCCCACTCAGTTATCTTGAATGCAATATCCCGCCACCTTTTTAAAATGGAACGAGTCCTGGCTATGATGATGAAACCAACAACATTTATCCTGGGTTTAACAATAGACAAACAACAGCTGCTCTTTTGTGATCTTTCAACACGTTCGATACCGTCCAACTCGGTTATATGATAAACTAACTGTTATTGTCACTGGTGTGCGAGGTGTTGCACTTAAGCTGTTTCTCAAGTTACTTGGAAAATCGTAACCATTATTGCCCCTGTTTTTTACATCAAGAATACAGTTGGAGTAATATTTTTGCGATTCAATTTTCGAAAAAATTGAATTGTGTATACCAACTGACGATTGACGTCTACATATATATATATATATATAATATATATATATATTATATATATATATATTATATATATATATAATATAATATATATATATATATATATATATATATATATCTATATATATATATAATATATATATATATTATATATATATATATATATAGATATATATATATATATTATCATTGATATATTTCCATGTGTATTCATATCTGTATATAATATCCGCGAGTGGTAACTTGAGTAGTGTAAGGCCACACCCTATCACAATGAGTATTATTTTCCCGGGATTAATACCCCCATGGATTCAGTTTTTATCTGCATAAGTATGTACTATGCATACACTTCGTATGGTCTGAATACGTATTATCTCAATTACAGTCATTATATCTCAGACCTATTTCGTACCTCTGAGAGTGAACCCATCGTTCCCGACTACCGATGTTCTGAAGTATCTCTAAGCAGAACACTACAACAACAACACATGATTCACACAACACTGAACCGACAACCGCCAAAATGTACAATCGCGTTGTTCAGTTCCGATAGTTTTCGGGAATTCCTGGGGTCATCGTGTGCCACTAACCGGGAGTTGAGTTGTTTGTGATGTTGCTCCACGCCAATATCACACATCGAAATCTACCTCAACAAACAGCGTCAAGTTGGTATCTTGCTGAGAGATCAGAAGACCGTGGTCAACGACTCGGTTGACCCCGGATCAGCCTCCTATACAGGTAGTGCCAGGAACCAGTCACAGATGGATAGGATTATCCCCTAGATCGCGCCTGTAAACAGGTCTTGGGACAAGAAGGCGGATGGTCGACAAACTTTCTTCGGTAGATTCTGAGTTGGTTTTTGTTGAGCGATATGTGCTGTAAGCTGGACAGGCCCCAAATGACTTGGATCACAAATGATATTGGTTTTGTCCTCAAAGCCGGAGATTGCGAGCTTGTATTGTTCTGCAATGAATTAGAGCTAACGTATGTGAACTGATTGGATGAGATGTAGAGCCAAGGATTAATTCAGGGAGGTTTCCCAGACACCACTGGTATCTCGGTCTCTTGTTCTCTTGAAGGTGAGAGTATCCAAAGACGTCCTGTGTGCCACCCCCTCGAATACTACGAGGATCGATGTATGTTTATGTTAGTATCAGCCAAGGCCAGATCTTGTTAGCGTTGCGAAACTGCATAAAGACCACCACGCCATCCAAGGAATGTAATCCGTTTCTACGGAAGTAGATAGATTTTACGTTTCGATTGCCGTTTGAAGTACGCGGTCCGTTGACTGCAGTCGTAGTATTTCCATTGACTAGGACAGTTTGTAATTTCGGGAGGTGGGTCGCCGGTCGAGGTGGTGGAGAGTTGGGGTTATTGTCAGCTAGTTTAAGGTCATAGAGCTGTAGCAATCCTTGGAAAGCATCCGGATGAATGTCAGCTATTGCTGTTATTGTTGAGGTACAGACTCCGCGTTAGTTGGTGTGTTATTCGAGAACGAAGACGCGTCCTATTTCCACAATTGCATTGCCGCTCAACTGTAAAAGCGTCCCAGGTTTGTCATTTTCTGCAAGATGTTCTTCGGCATCTTATCCAGCCTGTTGTTCCTCACATGAAGGGGTTCGATCTGAACAACTCCGTTATCACGGTATCTGTCATCGTCTTATACCTTTTGTTACAAGACAAGATCATGAAGCCTTCTGGCAACAGTTATAGTAATATTTGCATACCCATATTGGAGTGCGTTTATATCCGTGTGATGAATTTTAACAAGTGTGGTGTTCCCGGGAAGGCGGTCTGGCAGGCTGTCACCATTCCGCGCACGTCCTCGCACGTTCATCATGCTGAAACCATATGATATTCGTTCAGTGCAATCATCGCCCTCGGAGACCGGAACCTTTGACGAGTGACAGGAGGACATACTCAAAATGATGACTTGTCGCATTGTTGCTGTCACTAAATATTATTCAAATATGCCCAGAGAGATTGGACCTCAATATAGTGGATCTCATTCTCGACCGACTCAACTGATGCGAAAGTAACGAATGGTATATATTCGGTAAACAATGTCCTAGTCACGACCGATGTTCCTAAGCAGTGTCCGGTCAGTGTCTTCCCACATTTTTTTTGGAGAAGTCATATACTCGTTTGCCTTCTAAAAAACGAAACAAAACAAATTCGTATTTCCCACGGGCAAGAAATTCTAGCAGCAAGAAATGCTCAGTCAATATATTCTTCCCGTTTTGTTTTGTTTTATCAGAAAACACATTTTGATCACTATCACAAAAAATCTGACAAGGATCCAGGAAGGAGAAGCGATTGCTGCGCCGCTGTGCGACGTGACGATTCCGTGAACGAATCACAACAACGCGATTACCACTCGGAGCGAAGCCGTCGAATCTGGACTGATTCTCGACGGATCGGAATCTTCCGGCAACACTGGTGCGTGTGTGTGCGTGTGTCTATATAGTTATTGATACATGAATATTGATTTGCCTAGCCGGGCATAATGTGTGTGCAGTGCATGCAAGGTTCATTAGCCGATTATATTCCTCCAGTTGCGTTTTTACTAGGACTTGAATTCAAATTTCCCCTCGGCCCTCGAAATGTTTATCGTCCTCTCCCGATGTCTACAGCTTGACAACGATCACTTGATACGTTGGCCTAAACCGAGGCTGTATGTCATTCTTTTATTTTATTCGTTATGAGTGTGTATTGTAGAGCAGAGGATCAAATCTATTAAAGGCACAGCAAGGGTGCAGACATGGATACTGCACCTTCTTATTGTCAGCTGCAAGGTTTAGCGGACGCATGCGATAGTCCTACGCAGCGATTTTTGCTGACCTAAAAAAATAGAGCCTAAAAAGTTACTGGAACCCATCCACTTTGTCTTGTGTTTACTTCCAATATTTGATGGGTTGGTTTCGATCTTGCAAGCGTGCCAAGTGAAAAGAGATATTACGAAAGTTACAAATGGTTTGTAATTGGTGGAGAATTGAACCAAAACTGGTGTTCGGAAGAATTACGTCGAGTGGAGGTCGTCTGCTAACTTCAAGCTTCTTCTTTTGTAGCCGAAAAGTAATCGGTCGATGTATGGTAATTCATCCCACTTCGGGGATATTATGGTTTTGGCTTCGCAGTTCTCCGCCGCCGCCGCGTCCGCGTCCGCGTCCGCGTCCGCGCCGCGTTTTGTTAGCGCAATAACTTCCAACACTTTGTCCGTTTGAGCCGAAACTTGGCACAACATGTCCGACGCCTTACTGAAATCTCGGCGAGTTCGAAAGTGGGCGTGCCACATGAACGGGGTCCGCCTCAATTTGACATAATTTCCACGATTGGAGATTTCCGTTTAGCGAAATAACTCTTTAACGCTTTTTCCGATAGATCTGAAACTTTAACTTTCGCCTAGTGAAAATCCGGATGAGTTCGGAAGTGGGATCGCGAACTGCTGGGGGCCGCTAATTTGACATAATTTGCGAATTTTCAGTTAGTGGATTTGAACGAAAATGGTGGGTAGGGACTATAGTGATCCCGAAAAATTGTGGAGGTAATTTCAAGGCATCAAAGGTCAAATTGTTGAAATTTATGGCGATTTTCCAAACTTTTGTCAGATTGGGACGCACTTGTGGGAACGAACTATAGTTGAATTGGAAAAATTGGTGGTCATTTCAAGGTCATCGGAGGTCAAACGTTGCAAAATTTAGCGATTTTCCAAACTTTGTGCAGATTTGAACGAACTTGGTGGATGGGGGCTACATTTGTTCCTCCCTAAGTTAGAAGTCATTTCAAAGCCCTCATGTGTCAAATTCGCATTTATTCATTTGCCTATCAACACCCATGGATTACAACAAAACTTGGTGGATGAAGTTTGTCTTGGTTTCTGACCAAAATGGGGGTCTTTATGGGGTGTGGGTGTTAGATACTTCTCCCAATGATGCTCAAAAGTGGAGGGAACTATACACGTGAGGGCGGTCTTTACCCGCCTTAAACAGTCTAGTTTGTAAAGGCCATTGATGCGAACTTCTCTGCTTTCAAATGAGTGACGGCTTGGGCCTCCAATTAGGGCACATAAGGTTTCAGGGACCGATAAACGGAGGCAATTTAGTGTATAAATCAATAGGGAGTCTAATGGTGGTCCGCTACGTGCACCATCTTCACCAGGTACACGGAATAGGGCAAATGCCTTATTGGGCAGTTACTGTAACTGGGGGTGGGTAGGTAATCAACGAGACGCAATCGCAAACGCACACCCCTCGTTTTTCAAAGCCATGACCCCGACCGGGCATCGAACCCGGTCTCCCGGGTTGGAAGGCCGACGCTCTACCAATTGTGCCAACCACTCGGTTGTCATTGTCATTCTGGAATGTTCCAGTTATTGCTCAGACACGCCTAAAATGTTTCACGTGATGGACTATGTGTTCACCCATAATCGATGTTATTGCTACAATTAATGCGGCTCGATTTTATGCATTAAGTAAAAAACATGACACGCCCCTTAAGTAAAAAAAACACGACAGGTGGTAGACACACCTTCTTTATTCGGGTTACCGTTTTCATAGCCAACAGAAAATGGTTCGTGATGTGTTGATCCCCCTTTCGGCACCGAATGAACTGGGACAATGCATTTCATTGTGGAATTAAACCCAGCATAGAGTCACACATTTCGGAATCAATAGCAGAATGCTGGGAAATGAGAGCGAGAGTGTGTACAGATGAACGGATCCTGGAATGTCGGGGCTGTGTTGAAAACAAGGGCAATATGGGGAATGGCCAAGTACCTTTGTGGGGAACTCAATAGACAGGGTCACTATTGGCTATGGTTATAATCTGAGGGGGGAAAGGGAGGGAGGGGGTTGGGAAGGGGGGTGGCGGTGGTACATATCAGGGGGGACGACAATTGACAAGCCTAATGGCCTTACACATCAAATGGCTACTGAGGTTGGCAGGTTGGGGAGGTAATGGCTCTAGCCATTTACAAGAAGGGTTGTTAAATTTTGAAGGCTCATATTGTTATTATATTTATTTTTATTATTTTAATTATTATTTTTTAATTATTATATTATCACACTAACGGCATAATTCAGCGAATCCTTGCCGACACATGTGAGTTCGTGTAGGCGGTCAAAAGTGGCGTATGATGGGCTCATATTGTGCATGTATGATATAGTATAAAATGCGTCTTATCGAGAGCAGGAAAATTGGAAAATGAATACTCTCGCCTTTGGTGATCCGCATTATATGAAATAATTCGCGCCGTTATTGAGGAAGATGGTTCTACAATCCATGGGAATAATCACGCCCTCCTTGGAGGCTTGTAAAGTCAATATCCGTTCGGAATCAATTCGCTACCGAAAATTCTGGCAACAAAACGTAAAATTCGATGAATATAAATTATTAATTATATCTTCAGATGCGAGGCTAGCGGCTTCTTTAGTAGAATCATCCATCTGATCACTTAAACTACCTTCAATCTGGTGCTCGTAGTGAACTGGAATTATCTTATGATTTCACATTAGAGTTGTATTTGAAGATCCAGAGCAAACTGGGGGGGGGGGAAGGTGAAAAAAAGTACAAAGCACTTGAAAGAAGAAACAAAAATGCGTAATCTTCTACAGAAAGCATTACAGATGACAATAGGACTTGTACAGAGGATGCGGATGGATAGTTTACAGGAGGCACGGCGATATTATCAGGAATTATACCAAAGATACACTACTGATCAACAAAGTGTACAATACTTTGAATTTTGATCACGTTAACGTTGGCTGTCGATTCATGATTCTTTGTGAGGGTCTATAAATAGAAGAGGAATTGTAGAGAAACGCTCTTCTCATGTCGCTGGGTCGATGGTCTCCCTTACAGAGATGTTATAAAATTCTTCTGGGATGATATAAAGAACTATTGACTAAATTTCCAGGATGATGCGTTTTCAGAAGGGTTATTTATAAGGATGAACAGGGGGAAGGAGGCGGGGTATTACTCTTATCCCAAAGGCAACAAAAAAACATTAGGCGTTCGAAAATAAAACCTTATGCCAATGCTACATATGATTATAAAATCGCAGCCAAATCTATCGCAACTCGACTCAAACGGACATTACCGAATCCAGGGGCGGCGCCACGGGAGGGGGGGGGGGGAGCGGCTGCCCCCCCCCCTATGGGTTGGGGGCCGAAAAAAGAAAATCGATAGAATGAGGTTTAATGAACACCGTTTCGTCAGGGTGGCGTGAATAAGTGTCAAAATACGTTATCCACTTAGGTCATTTTCTGTTCGTCTGAATCCGAAGATCAAATCGAGATAAACTGTCGGCTGTAAATTATAGCGTTCGCAAATGTAGCGTATGTATTACCAGGGCCGTAGCGAGCGAAAGGAGGGGGGGGGGGTGTGTCATGTCACCCCTCCCAATAATTTCATGCCCTTCGGCAATTTTTTGGTCTTTCGGCAAAAAGAGAAAGAGGAGGAACAGAAGAGGAAAAGAGGAGAGGAGGAAGGAAAAGAGAAGAGGAAAAGAGGGAGAGAAGGAAAAGAAAAGAAAGAGGGGAAGGGAAGGAAGAGGAAAGTAAGGGAGTGCAGGGAAGACAGGCAAATGAAAGCGGATAGAAGGAAAAAAACGGAAGCCAGACTTTATTATCGGATTATGTTCGATTTTGGCGTTCATCTAAACCTGACCATTCACGCGTCGGCACAAGAGGAATGGCACGTCCGGCAAAAGTTAGATACAGTGAACCGACCCGTCGTAGTCGGTGTCGGTATGGGACGAGTGACCGAGTTTGTCGGCATTTCGGCAAAAGGGGAAATGAAGGCGTACGTTTGCGTTGACTTTTATTTTCATGAGTTTGTCAGTTCTGTGACAGTTTGTGTTCTGTTGGTTTCAGATATTGCAAGAGATACATTATTTAGGAGCCATTTGCTGAAACAATAAGAAAGAATTGCCCAGAGTTAGCAATGAAACCGTCGGTTTCAGGCGGGGGACATCCATAGAGTGGCAAAAGTGCAAAGTGGAAAGTTGTCTGAAAGTTGTCTAAAATGGCTGAAAATTTGATCAATTGCCAAATTGAAGTGTCGAATTTTTGTGTGTATCGATGGTCTGATTCATACCCGAGTAGCTGCAAAAAATAGGGCATGGTTTCGGATGCCGGGCAGAATTCCCGGACGTTCCGAATGAAGGGGTCCCGAGTTACGTGGGGAGCGGGGTCGAGTAATTACTGGACGTGCCCATTTTACTGAAGATATTGCACCAGATTGTATCTGAGGACGTTTCCAATATTAAAAATTTTCAAAGGGGGGGGGAAAAAAAAACCACCCCCTCCCTTTATTTTAGACTCCCTTCCCATATCAGTCACCATTGCCTGCTCCGTCGGCAAAACATCGTCTCTACACCCCCCTAACCATCCCTTCGCTCCGCCCCCTATGTTTACTACTGTCTTAAGAACACTGTGTGCCCTTATCAGCCAATCGTTGTTAATATTAGGTGAGAGGAACCCAAGTCAACTAGCAATTTCGGCAGCGCCTTCCGCCTTATGTGTGACCACGTGGCATGAGTGACCTCGACCCTGCCGATTTACGGCCTTAGGTATCATTCGAATTTGCATAAGTAACAAAAGTTTTCGCAAAAGTAAGCCCTGCCTACCTGTAACAGAACGTAGTACAGTTCTCGGTTTTAATTTTTTGTCAGGGTATCGAATTAAATATGACCTTCCTGGAAAAATTGTCATGCATTTTATTTTTCCAGAATTTATGGATTTCTGTAAAAACTCGTTGACATAGGTACACTTACAAATGTAATCAACTTCGGCACCATTTGCATCTAAGCAGTAATGATGATTCAAAAAATCGCAGAGGGGGGGGACCAACCCCCTTCCCTTAGACCCCTCCCCTGTCAGACATCCCATGCCAAATCTGCCGCCCTATCGTAAAACCCTTACCCTGGCACCGCCCCTACCGAATCTCCTTAGTCCGAACAAACGGTTTTGAAAGTTCGTATATCGGAGAAAATGTCAGACTTGTATTAATTTAAATTTGGTATGTAAGAGTATGCCACACGGTAATATTGATTGTTTCTATATTTCGAAAAAGCTTTCGATTTTTTAATTGGACTTTATTTACAATACACTTAATTACAATTTTGATCAAGTGTTGGCATTGGGTGCGTACGCTTTATATCGAAACACGTTATCTTGTGTTTTGAATAATGGATTCGTCTCCGATTGATTCAGTGTTTCAAGGGGTGTTCGTCAAGGTTGCCCTTTGATCCATCCCCTTTTATGTTTTAGTTGTACGCGAGGATGTTTTATTTCTCGGCTAAACTCCATACCATATCTGTGGGTATTTCCGATTTCGCACGAGAACTTGAAAATTTCCCAATATGCAGATGATACAGTATCATAACTGATGGTTCTTTTGAGTCTCTTACTGAAATTATGTTATGTTTGGCAAAACTTTTTTATTCAGCTTCGGTCTTCGGGTGAATTCACAGAAATCTTTCTTGTGTCTTCTTAGGTCGATTTGTAACTAATTATCAAAATTATCTTCACAAGTTGCTTCAATTTGTTTGATACATTTATTTAGGGATCTCTTTCACGCATCACGAAGAGGTTTTTTTCCGTTGGAAAAGGGAATGTTACAAATGTTAAACCCTTAATGAAAACGAGCGAAATTTAATAAATTCCTTCTGTCCTAAATCCTCGAATTAAATCGTTTATCGTACCGTATATTACTGGAGAGAAAGGTCTCTACCCCATGCAGTTGCCAGAAAATTTGGAATCTGGAAATGCAGAATTAGTTGGAATAAAAAAATTTAACTTTTACCTATTGTAGCCGTTCGGGACAAAAAAATCAAATATTTTCAATTTCGATTTCATTCATAGGATCTTGGAGTCAATGAATTCATTCAAATAAAGTTGATTGAGTCTCCCTCATGCATTTTTTTTTGTTAACGAAAATGAGTCATTAGATCATTTATTTGGGGGGGTGTCCCGCTGTGGCTGCATTTTGGAGAAATTTGTGCATTTTTTGTTTGAAGACACCTCACTCAACTACTCTAAATTTAGCCCGATGCGGTATGTAGAAAATAAAGAATCCTAGAATTTATTCATTTCTTCCTGTGAAATATTTAATATTTTCGTGTAAAAGGTATGAAAAAGCATTAAGTGTGGTAATTTTTCTCATAATAAATTTAGATCAGGTGAGAAATTGAGTTATTTTTTTTAAAAAAAAAAAAATCCTCCGAAAGATCATTTACGAGAATTGTTTCATATATAAATTTATGATTGGCCCTGAGATTCATAGGAAGATTGGTATGTATGTAATTATTAATTACGCACAGCTGAAATGAAATGAGATGAAAAAGAGGCGATCAAATTACCAGAGCAATGATTGTAAAAAGAAAAAGAGATATAAAAAAGAGAGCATGACGTGTTATCAGTTAGGTCGTTGTAACCACTAGCGAATCGACAAATCTGAAATAGAAACACCCATATAGAAACCGGATCCGGAACTCGGACCTCATTACCGCGGAAGCTGATACACTGTGATACAAGTGGTTTAATGTAGTGTACGCATTCTGAGAGATAGCTTGTAGCCGGCCCGCACCTTACATATGCCCAGTGGCGTAGCCAGTATAGAAACTTTTTTTTTAAACTCGCGCTCCGGAAGTGCTTCTCATTTTCTTCCGAATGGCAGCCCCGATCGGAAAAACCGAAAGACACGGGCAACCCTGGTCAAGAAATCTAAACGTGAAGGTATGGTATCGAAAGTGCCATGACAGGTATGATGTCACTTTAAATGGTGGGTGACTCATCCCTGGAAGTGTGTTCTGTTGGGGTTCGTCAGCTGTGGAACCTAGGTCCAGTTTTAAGTGTGTAAGTCAATGGACGCTATATTGGTGTGCCCCCCATTCCGTCATTTTCACATGGACGAAAAAGTATATATTTCTTACTTCCTTGTTTGAACCCCCTATATGGCTCTTCACAGTGCCAAAACACTGTGGAGAATTGGATCAAACGTATACTTTCAGCACAGAATTTCGATGTCCGTCCTAATTGACTCCATTCCGAACCACAAATCGCCATTTTTTAACGGAACACTTGACATATCTTGGAGAGAAATGCTTTTCTCCACCCATCAGTTCATGTAACTTTTTGTTAAGGTATGATACACTAGTGAGTAATAATGCGTTTCACAAATTGTGATTCAGTTGAATTTTCTGTGTGCGTGCAATGACCTTGGAAGACTTTGGGTTGTCAGGCTGGCTAAGTCAGTTAATCACATAAATGGTGGAAAAGGTTTTCGATATGATCCCCATGAAAGTCCATCGCCCCCCTCCCGCCCCATGCGCCCCAACGAGAATTTTAGGTCTTTTTTTTATATATTATATGTGAAAAAATCACAAATCCTCTCACAAAACGAGTCCATGTTGCACATGCAAACACAGAGGGCAATTTTGGACAATCAGTATTCTGACAAATCTCGCGCTGCGCGCGATCGAATAAGGTGCTATTTTCTGTCCAAGGTGTCCTCATAAGCCCCTAACGGCGCAAAATTGGAACTGCCTGATTTCGGTATATCACATAATCCAGAACGATAGATTCCAACTTTAGGCAGGAGTTGTATAAGTTTGTGCATGCGTGGGCGCAGTCGGCGTTGATTTTGTGGGGGAGTGATTCCCGGGACTAAATAGTTAATTGTAGGGAATTTGAGGCCACCACTCCCATGTTTCTTATCAACATCAAGTAATTGGGTTGTTAAGTAAAGGTAGGCGAGAGTAAGCTGTTCCGGAAAATGGGAGACTAAAAATTCGAGCAAAATAACCGACCAACGGATGGATGGAAAACTGGACTAGTTGAATAGGGAAAAAGAACCGGTTGTTTGAAAAAGATCGGAAATTGTGCCCGAAAACCTGAATTTGCAACCGAGCAGCATGACTTTCCACGTGGCTCCGCACGCAGTCGCTTTCTCTTGTACCCTCAACGCGGGCCTTAAGCTCCAAGATTCGTTAGTTATGGGCTGGTCCCTTATGCTAATATCAATACAACATGAACCTGGCGTCACGCACTAACTTCAAACTGGTGAAAGAATGTTTCTTCCCACACAGTGGCCGTCTCCAGCCGAGGCCCATCAAAGCACCTAAAGTTCCGCACACCAAATCGGCCTTTTGTGACCCGCTTGATGTTATATAAAAAACAATGTTAGATTATATCATATCAAGGGTGGCGCCAGCGGGGGAGGAGGAAAGTCGCCACCCCCACCCCGTCGGGCTGCTTCCCCTCCCTCCTCGGGGAATTTTTTCCATCTCGTCGAGGAGCCCGGGTGTGTAACTCTAAAATTTACATACCCCGACGAGGGTCATTTCCCCAACGTAGAATTTTTCCATCTTCTCTTTATAGCGACAATTCGAATTTCAATAACAAAGCTGAAAATATTCGGCGCGCTTCGCGCGCCGCATATCTCCTATCACATTGCCAGGTTCCTCGCTGCAAGTTTGAGATAAGCGTATCGATTCTATCTTCCTACAGACACCTTATACAATCGTCGCAACATACATAGGATATACAGCCTACATGAACACCTTCGAAATGTCCCTGCAAGAGGTTAACGTCACAATTCTGTTCGGGAGGACGATCGTTCTGCCGCAGTGGCGTATCCACGGGGGGAAGGGTTCGGGGCTCATAACCCCCCCCCCCCCATGACCCAAGTGATCAATATTTTTTAACACACACGTTCGCAGCTCCGTAAAGTTATTTTGTGCATCTGTTTTTTTTTACCAATACTGCTAAATTGCCCCTACATGGTACTTATTTGCAAAGGGGGGGGGGAAGCCATAGATAGGGCGCATTTTCCTTGGGTTCCGACCTTACTCCCCCCCCCCCCAGGTAAATCTCTCGGTACGCGCCTGTCTGCCGTCTATCACTCTTTTGCCTTTGGTGTTAAGTGGTTGGTGGTCCACGCACGACTTATGATCGTACAAGTATATAACAGAAACTCGTATTCCTACTGAGTAAGAGCTGTATTAGAAATGTGTTTTCTGCTACCGGGCCACACCAGTCCCCCCGTGTTCACTAGATTATTTACACGTGTCTCCGTAATGATAGGCGTAACGTATTGGGCGCGACCTACAGTACCTCGCATCGAAAAATCGCATCAAAAAGAGGAGTCTCGAATATTTCTTGGGACCGACTCAAGAATAGGATGATTATCCGAATTCTGAGAAGGGGAAACACGGAACAGACATAGAAGACTCGGAAAGCCTGGATGGTGAAAACACTACGCCTCCGAGAAATATACGTTTTTGACTTTTGACAAGTTATTATCTCAAATTTGACCGAGGTAGCGGTTCGTGAAAAGCTAATAAGCCCCGTGACCCCCACCCCAGCATGGTCTTCCCTCTGCGCGTCCCTGTACAGTGTTCTGTATTGCACGAAATTGACATTCAACGACCACTGAAGTGCAATTTTCCCGAGTTACTATAAGATCATGAAGGTGAAAACAGGGGCGTAGCGAAGGTTGATAACGAGAGGATTATGTTTTGACGCGGAAACTGTTGAGATTGAAAACGTCCTCAGATGCAATCTGGTGCTATATTTTCAGTAAATTGGGAGTTCAGTAATTACTCGGACACCGCGGACACAGTACGTACGCGCCGGGACCTTCAAATGTTGGAAACGCCGAAAATTCTGCCCGAATCTAAACATGCCCGATTTTGACTGCAGTACGTGAGTATGGAGCGGACCATAATATACACACTGAGCGCGCAAAAAAAAGTTGGCACTTCAATGGCGCAATTTATTCAATTTTCGGCCCGGCTTATTTACAAATTTCAGGACAATCTTTAACTTTTGCATTAGGATATTTTCTACAGATTTTACCTTTTCTGTGCCAATGTTCGGTAGTTTCCTACCGAATTTCGATCTGAAGAAAAAAAAAATGGAGGGCTGCATCTTCTCTCGCCTTGTACTCTTGCTATTTGTGCCGCTCGATTTGATTTTACCGACTGAAATCGACTGTTTCATTATTGAATCGACTGTTTCAAGGTTCTAGAAATGTCTTTCTTAATTGTTTTCAGCGAAATAGCTCGAAAAAATGTTATATTTCTGAGATATAGGACCAGAAACAAACAAAAATTCAAAGAAAGGTCAAAATCATGAAAAATGAAATGTCATACGCTAACGCCTTAATTTCCTCTTTTTTGCCGAATTGTTGCCGAATTAGATGAAAAGCCAAATTCTGGCAACGCGCCACTGCATTATTCCAACTCCAAGCGCTTGAGTATGAATGCCATAGCATTTCATAGATGGCGATGTAGTGCAGTGGTGGCTCCGATTTCCCCGCGGGGGGGGTTTCGAGTTCCCCGAGGGGGGGGCCCAAGTTTTCCGCCGACGGAGCTCACCCTACCCCCCCAAGCAACCTCAGTTTATTGTTTTGATTTTTTGAACATTTTTCTTGAAGAAAAAAAACGAAAAATCAAATACAACCTTGTGGAGAGAAATTTTAGTTTCAATAGCTTCCCACTCAAATCCGACGCCCTTATTAGTAGAATATGGTCAGGTATTCCAATACCTGCACCAGAAATACCTGGGCAACTGCGTCGTGAAAGCACACCCACACCACTCTACACAGAGCAAAACAGTGATAGACGGCAGAAGAGCATCCTCCCCAAACGACTTGTAACCTTAATCTCTTGCAGGACATTTCGAAGTTCCAGAAGGCTTGTGTATCCTATCTAATATATTCCACGATTGTATATTCTGTAGGAAATGATTACGCTGATCTTAAACTCGAGCGTGAGGAACTGGGCATTACTATAGAAAGATATGAGCGCGCGAATCGGCTGCCCAAATTTTCAGCTTCAGTATAGGAATTTTTCACTATAAAGAATTTTGGAAATACTGTCGGGGGCAAAAAGCCCTCGTCGGGGGTGTAACATTTAGCGTACCCACTCGGGCCCCGCACGAGATGGCACAAAAATTTCCCCCGACGGGGGGGACATGGCCCCCCTGCCCTTCCCCCCCCCCTCGCTGGCGCACCTCCTGTGTAGTGTGCGGTATAACCGCAGTTTGCCAGGGAGCATGATTAGGAGGGATATGATGATCTAACAAGGATCAAGAATATCGAGCAACTCATTAATAGTCCGTTGAATTGCTTCATGAGGAAGAATAGGCTATATAAAATCAGTTTGCCGTGATGCGGCATCACTTCCCCTAATTGGTTTGCGCGTACTTTTGCATCCTAGTATTCATTTCTAATATTGGAATATATCAATTCATAATTAGTTTGATAATTGGTTGTTCTCTACGGAAC
The DNA here is from genome assembly GCA_026419785.1 of Sclerodactyla briareus. Classification (NCBI taxonomy): domain Eukaryota; kingdom Metazoa; phylum Echinodermata; class Holothuroidea; order Dendrochirotida; family Sclerodactylidae; genus Sclerodactyla; species Sclerodactyla briareus. The sequence goes on from JAODTK010005554.1 coordinate 150,167, forward strand.
GCCTATGCGAACCAACCGTATGTCATTTAGACACGTTTCATGAGTTGTACCTTGCATCGTTCATGAGCCGCCATTTATGATGTCTTGCAGCATATACGACATTGTAATTTATGGAATATTGTCTGACAGCATGTGTCACGTCGCTTACAGGCCTTACGTATTGTGCGCGGGTTGTTCAGTCCGATTGCTCGCCGCGCCAGCAACTAGTTCCCAGGAGATGGTCTAACGTGTCATGTACGGAGCATGGGCGTCAACAGGTGGGGGGGAGGGGTGGGGGGGAGAGGGGGGAGAATGGCCCCGCACTTTTCAACAGTGGGGGGGGCTATCATATCATTTGTCCCCCCTACTTTTTCCGGACCGTAATAATTAAAAAATAATAGGCCCATGCCCGATTTTGTATCACTCTAAACTGATTCAATTTCTGTCTAACCAAAACAATAATGGCGTTGGAAGTTGTCTGAAGTCCACTTAATTCCAGCGTGCGGACCCCAGGTGAAGACATGGACCCGACTAGGGCAGAATTGGAAGGATTACCCATGTTGCATACCGAAGTTCTCGAATTAAATCGAATAGCCAAAAGTGCATAATTTTGTGGTTTCGCGCAATGTTGTTTTTCTGCAATTGCATTTAGGCTAAATATGCGATGTAATGCTTCGAATCATTTTGTTCACGTATCGATAAAATTCAGGAATCCTTGGTGGCAAGAAGACCCTCCCTCCCCCCCCCCCCCCCCCCCAAAAAAAAACTGAGATGAACTTCGGTCGAAAATCGTGGAAAAATTTTGGGAAGACAAAAAGTAACCACGAATTGCCTGAACTCTTTGCCAACTTTTTCCGATGATGAAATGCCTCGTAAGCAGCAATTCTTTTTGTCCGCGCCCGCGCCGGTAGTTTCCAATGAGTGACTTGTAAAATCGGGGTTCAAAGTTTCTGCTCCCAAATTCGAGTGGTCCCGTATACGCCTATGCTTTTCCTCGACCCACCAGAGGAACCGTTCTGGTAGACCCCGGATCCCACGCAAACCAAAGCCAAGTAGAAAAGGTAATATAACAAATACCATTGTGTCTACCTCGGTTAACTCATCTTAGTAATGCCCCATGACAACTTTTTTGTTGTTCTTTTACTCAAATCACCATGTAGATTTGTGCTATTGAGCCTGGCATTCCCGTTTCCCGTCGATCTGGAAGGTATAAAAATCTGAAAATTTTCTTTGGGGGCCGCTTCCGCCACCTATGGTGGGCGCTCCGCTTAGGATGGTACTTTGCATCCCCTTCTCAAACGGGTCCGACTCCCCTGTTCGGAGGGTCCTGTAATATAGAGGAGGGCTCTGCAAACGAAGAGTGTCTTGGCAGCATTGGCGGCCGATCACGGGGGGGGGGGGGGGTGGGGGGGGTGGGGGCGGGGTGGTCCTGTCACCCTACCAGCGTATTCCGGGCCAATCTTTTTGGTGGGTGACCTAATATCATATATCATCCCTCCCCCCCCAATATTTTGCGACTGTTCGAAAAAAATCCATATATCATATGTACAGTCGGCCAAACCAAAAAAGTCCACTCAGATTTCCCATAGATTGGTTTTAATTTTTTGTTGAAATGCCGAATGCAAAAAAAATGCTGTATCCTATCTTTTTCCGTTACATGTAATAAGCCAGTGATCCCACGTGTACAATAACTTTATTTCAGACAAATATGATTTTTGTCCATACGTGTCATCATTCAACAGTGTCGGTGAACATATGGGTAGACCACGAGGAGAATCTGGTTTAGGACTTGATTCATGTTGCACCCCCCCCCCCTTCTCCCCCCTCACAACATGCCTTGGAATCAACGTGATTGTTCTTAACCCGCACCCACATTTTAGTCTACTTCTGATCCTTATTGGTTCAGATTGGCTTTGCCCACCTGACGTGCTGTTTTTCAAATACTAGAAGATAAAAAGCTTATTGTACGAAAAACAACAGTGCACGGGGAATCGTGCCTTAGCGTAAGGAGGTTTGTGATTGACGTATGAACTATCAGGTGCGGAGCGGGCGAACAATTCCTCGATACCTGAGAAATTTGAGACGAAATTGAAATGAAAAATGACCAATTGTCTTCGACTGAGCTCAAGTTCCTTTCATCAAATCAAATGCCCGAAAAATGCACACATTTTCCATGAAGTGCATGTTTTCAGCAATTTTCAATCTGCGGCAGCCTCTAACCCAAATTGGAAGGGTCCTCGTATGGAATATCTCTAGACATGCTATGATGGACAAATGGAGAAATGTAAGGATAACATCGATCAGTTTTTCGGAAATTTACTTCCAATTTCAGTGATTGCATCTGCTGCCGTAATTCGCCGGGAAGTGCTGCTCTCTGCAATCTGGGTGATGGGGGTCCTGTAAGACTATTTTCTGTGAGCATAACGCGTCAACTGATGGTGGCGCGCATTGTAATAATAAACGTCATCAGTTCCTTCAAGAGTGTTTCTTCTTGAGATATACATTTCGAAAGTTTATTGTCAATTTTGAGGATTTTTTCTTACTGGCCATACACATGGTAAGTACCATTTTTTCCGGCAATCTGGACACACAGCTCAAATTTTCCTTGTACCTATACGAAACCACAGATGCTGGCCTAATTGTAAGGAATAACATCAATTAGTTCCTTCAGAACTTTCTTGAAATACAAATTTCTGAAAATTATTGCCCATTTTCGAGACGTGCTCACTGCCCTACCCCGCGCGGGAATTCCTTTCCCCTTCAATCTTAGGATTCTGTAAAACCAAATTTCCCTTGTTACCTCACGCGTCCCACTGATGGTGCGGTGACCCGAAGTGTAAGGAATACACATCGATCATTCCTTCCTTCAAGAACGTTTCTTAGAATATAATTTCTGAAATTTATTGCCAATTTTAGGGACGTTCTTACTGCCTATACGGTCCGGGAAATTGCGTTTTCCCTTTCACTCGGGTCTGTTAAAAATAGAATTTTCTGGGACAAGTCTACGCGTCAACCACCGACGGTGTGGCCCTATTGTACGGAATGAACGTTTGATCAGTTCCTTCAAGAATGTTTTTGCAATTAAAAATTCGGTAATTTTTGACGATTTTGTATGTTGCTTACTGGCCATAATGACCCTACCTCTAGCCTGTTTTGACAAACAGGCTTTTGGACTTTGTTCCCCTTGTATCAACAGCAAAAAAAAAAAACCATCAATGTTGCAGGATGACCCTTTAGCCAATTGGTGATTTGCCTAACAACGCCTGTGCGCTTCGTTCTGGGTTCTGCTCGCTCTCGAGCTAAATCATAGGCAGGACTAGTGGGCGGGTGCGACGTCCACGTTGAGTTGCTCCATCAGCCATTTGTCTCTTCACTCAATTACGGGGAAACTGCCATCTGGGCTGAAAATTCTCTATTTGGCTTGCTTTAGACAACCCCCCAACTCAAGTTTTAAGCATACGTAAGATGGATATTTTTTTAATTGCCCATTTGAAGGATTCAGATTTTCCGTGAACGTCTGCGTGATCCAAACGAGCCGCAAACCCCTGCGCATGCCAAATGACTTCATTCACTTTTAGGTTTTCAAATGATCATTCGGTCGATAAATAATTCATTTTCGCCGCGTGTTGTAAAAGGTTTTAAATGTCTTTTCTGTAAATATTCATGGAGACCTAAATATGTGGGCGATTTTCGCGGATATCATACAGGGTTCTCCATCTCATATCAACCATTTTTTTACTCTTCGAACGCCATGTGCTACTTTGATGACTGGACATCTACGTCACCGTGAATTCCGTTTAAATGAGAAAATCCCAGTTTTTTTTTTGGATTGTCAAACGAAGTCCTGTAGACGTTGTTTTGTAAAGTCGACTGTGGTTATACTAAAGAGTGTAGCCCCCCTCTATTTAGGTACCGCTCATATACAGTATCGGTCTGCTGTACAGGCTATATAACCCCCGAAGTGCCCGTTTCCTCTCCTCAATCTGGGGGTCTGTAACACTAAAATTCTATTTCGCGCTCCACACCACTGTTGAGATTCATTGTTGTGTTCATTTCACTCGTGAATAAAAACGTGTCCAGTGCTTTAGTGATGTCATCGTTTCTTCCTTACAATATCGAAGGATACATAATAAATTGTTTAGGTTGTTTTGGCAATAGGTCACCATAATAATTACGTGGCTCCCCACGCAGTGTTTTTTTTCGTGATATTGTGCAATACGATCCCCAGTTCCCAACTTGAATTTCTCAACAGTATTTCTCTCGTAGACTGAAGGTGATGAAAGTGGGGTGAAGGGATGAAAATAAGCTAAATGCACTGAAACACCATAGGCGGATACTCCTATAACGGTCGGCGCGGTTTTTGAGGCAAAATTGTTGGGGGCAGCCTACTTACTTTGTGACTATCTGAGGGGGGGGGCGGAGGCGCCTCCATCGGTTTGGTGCGTATCGTTCAAGGAAATTTAGACATTCATATCACCAGAAGACCTTTTCCGCTGCAAAAGGGCCATTGAAGTATTGTCCTGTTTGGAGCATTACATCATGTTCACACATACATACCATGATCAATATTGCAATATTGACAGGGCGGGGGACTTGTTGGGGGGGGGGGGTTCAAGAAAACGGCGTGGGACCACTCCCCCGCCTTAGGTCCTGGAACTGTAGGATTCCAGGTGCTCTTCAATGCAATCTGAGGCTCATTTGAAAGGACACTTTTATCGTGATTTTGGTTGTTAAGATATTAGAAAATTATCCCAGACTATTCCGAAATCGTGCATCATACAGCAGACGTCTATGAAGTTGACATTGTACAGGGTTTACCTGGCCCTCGTATTGCAAAGAGCCTGAAAGGAATAATTAAACAGGTGGAAGCTATAAGGTGAGATCAGTCCCGATCGATATTAACCGACTCGGCCTATTAAAAAGGGGGGCTGAACGTAAGCCAATGCATATTTCTGCTGAAAAAGGGGGCAAGCCGGAACCCCCCCCCCCCCCCTCCGATCCTTCGCGCCTGGTGAACCTGAATTTGATCATCATTGCAACGAGAAAAGGTGCCTTGTATCCTGCGCATAGTAGTAGCGCAATGATTTTCCGCACGGGAGGTCCATCAATAGGTTTCCGCGAAGTGGGGTGTTAAAGAGCCTCACCCTACCCATGATCGATAACCGGCTTTTTTTATGTAGTCATCTTTAAGACTATTTTCCCACTACATTAGGCACTCTGATAGATATGCTGCAGGACTTGCACCCTCTCCAACAAAATTGTAACATTAATTTCTTTCAGTGACGTTTCGAAGATCTCATAATACCTATAAAGCCTAATTACAAATGTCATCTTCGTATAATTAGTAAGACATAGGACAGTATGAATACGATATTTCAGTCAAACTTGAGCGATGAACTCGGCCATAAGACGAAAGATATGAAAGTAGGCGCGCTAACTGCTAAGCGCGCAGCTTTGATATAGGAACTTTCATGAAGAAGGTTGGAAATGAATATTGTCGGGAACAGGCCCTGTCGCGGTGTGTAAATTTGAGCGTACACACTCGGGAAACAATCTCCGACGTAGGAGGGGGGGGGCTTCCCCGACGGCGACATCCCCGGGTCCCCACGTCCGAGCAGGGGCGTCAGAGCGTTTGAAAAGTGGGGGGGGGAGAAACATCGAATGCAATCACCATCTAACTGAAGCGCCACCATCGGGTTGGCGCTAAGCTCACCAAGGAAATTTTTCAGATTTTCATACCCTCCAGATCGACGGAAACGGCATTGTCAAGCTCATAGCACCCATCTAACATGTGTGATTTGAGTGTAAAGACAGGCAAAAAATGTTTTCATTTTGCATATTAAGATGATTTACCGAATATCACCATGGTTTTTTTTTTATTACCTTTCTACTCTGGGCTTTGTTTTTTCGTGGGACTCCGGGTTCTACCGAACAATCTCTGGTGGATCGAAGGGAAAAGCCGTAGGCGTACGTACCACTCCAATTGGGAGCAAAAAATTTGTTACCCGAATTTTTTACAAGTCCAAGTCTTTGAACTAGCTCTGGCGCCCGCGAAGCGCGCGAATTTTTTTTTTTTTGCATGGTTTCCGGCATTTTATCGAAAAGTCTGCAAAAAATCCGGCATTTTTTTCACTGGTGCCTTTTTCCTTCCTAGATTTTCCACGTATTTTCGCCCGGATTCTTCATCTCAGAAAAACTTAGGGGGGGGGGGGGGGGAATCTGCCCCCTAGGCATCTGAACAAAATGATTCGAAGCTTAACATCGCATATTTAGCGTACGCCTGGGAAGAAAAGCGCCATTGCGCCCGAAACACTGAAAAATTATGCCTTTTTTTGGCTATTCGATTTAAATCTGGGAGGAACTCGGTACTAAACTTGGTAATCCTTCACTTCGGCCCTAGTCGGGTCAGATCTTCACTGGGGTCCGCACCTTGAATTAGTGGACTTAAAACATTTCCAACGCGATTATTGTTTAGTTATACAAAATTGAATCAGTTTAGATGATTATCAAATCGGGCATGTGCCTATTACTTTTTATTACGGTCCGGACAAGGGGGGGGGAGGCAAAGATATGACTCCCCCACTTCAAAAGTTGGGGGGGGGGACGTCTCCCCGTCCCCACCCTTGACGCCCCATGTCTCGGAGGAGTACCGATGATATTCAATTACCGACAGAACCGTCTCGAGACGAAAGAGTGCCCCCCCCCCCCCCCTCAGTTTACGCTACTAAAATCAATAAACTTTGCAACAGAAGGTCGTATCACAGAGGGGATCGTTTTGGGCCTATGGGATTCCAAAACCCATCCTGGAATCTCGCGTAGCCCCTCCCAGGCCAACTGTTTTAGACCCACGAATCTCAGGTTGATAATCTCAAAACCAGATTCCTCCATGGAGAGTCTTCTTCTTTATTTATTTTTCTCAACTCAATTTCTTAAACATATCCCGCAGATAATAAAACCCCGATGAGAGTTGGGCGGCCATCACGGGGCAAAAAAGACACTCGCCGCACAAAGACCAATCTCCGCCCCCAAATACCCTAAAACCACTGACAAACAACAACAAAGAAAGGCCGCCAAAGCAACTAATTTAACGAATTTACTCCAAAAGACAACTCCTAGCCCAAAAGACAAGTATCTGCCAAAGAAGACGGACTTCCCCAAAAAAGACGGGTTTTCAACGCAAATAAAAGCTCTTCCGTGTGAAGACCAATTTAACCAAAGGACAAATCTCCCCGCCACGAACGCCCTCTCGCACAAGAAGCAATACTCCCTCCCGTCAAAGGACGTTTTGGGCCCAAAGACGATTCTCGCCAAGACTGTTCTCGCCAAAAGACATTTCGCAGAAAAGGACCGACGTCGTGAGATCGGATAAATAGAGGGCCGCACTTCCTGAATCAATGAATATGGCAGGCAAGCGTCGGAAATATGAATTGCCAAAGCGTTCGCAGACGCACTTGTAGCCTTGGAACACGTCCGTGGCTATGTACGTGCCCCAGCACGCTCCGGGCTGGGTGGTAGCAATCGGTCCCATGTCCAGGCTAGCGCGGCTTTGGCCACCAGTACATGCAGTCGCCTACTTCGAGTTGTTAGCTGTAGAAAAGGTACTTAACTTAGTGATACTGATTGGATACCTAACCATGTTGCCCCCGCCCTTGAAAACAATTCCTAGATCTTGAAAAAACCAGGATCACATCTTGAAAACTTGAAAAAAGGGACAACTTTGAAAAATGCAGCAAGCGAGGTCGAATAAAAAATATCATTATTATTTTCACTGGCTAACACATTTTTCCACTTGTGCTACCGTATTCAACTAGTAGTTGGCTCAGTCCCGCTTTGGGAAACTCCGTGCTATGTATTCACGGGAAACCTTGCTTGCACTGTAGCTACGTACCGTATGCCCTTGTAGTTGGGCTCAGAAGTATCATAACACAGACGTTGGGAAACCTCGTACATTAGTACTACAACGAGCACTGCACCACTGTATCCGCTAGTATTTGTGTTTTGAGGTCCTATAATCGTCCGATGTACTAGGGGGAACGCACAAGCGATATTTGCTCAAACCCTGGCGAAGTAAAGGCCTCAAAACCAGAGAATGTGGAATTTGTTAGATGTGGGGCAAGTTCTACTAACAAGGTATTCCTCAGCAAGTGCAGATGTCGACAGACCTCGAAACCTCTTTTATGGGGTGGCGGGTAGAGGCTTCACATTGTAACACAGGAAACAGGAGTTCATAGCAACATTTGCTACGATTCCCAAGTTTTCCAGACTGGTAGGGGTCTCCCCTTATGATGTGAATTTCCCTTGAATTACTCCATTAAATGAGGATATTCTCTTTGCGTTCCCTTCTTTTTGAAAAAACTGAACAGTAATACTGCCTTGTTTGCTTCGAAATACCGTTTGGCTCCGAAATATAACAAAAATTGATCGTGAAAAGAACAACCAATCTTGAAAAAAAAATCTAATCACCTTGAAAAATCCCAGTTCCCTATAGTGGCAGCACGAACCCTAACGTTTATCTCTTTTTAAAACAACGGCAAGTAGCCTCCTGCTGAAAAGCCCGGAGGAGAGAAAATTGTGACCGTTTTTTATATTCCGCTATTTTCCCGGGACAATTATCGAGTTTAATGCAGTAATACAGAGTAACCTTCAAAGGTATTCTGAAGAAACGAGACCAATACACTCACACCAAAAGATGCTGAAGCCCCAATACAGGGGCGTAACCAAGCGGGGGATGGGTGGGGGTGCTAACTTCCACACGCACCCAAAAATCGGGGACGGATGGCAAAAACGGATGCGGAGGGCAAAACCCATAAAGCCAAAAGGCTTAGTGATTCCTTGACCTCATGACGTAGTGATAACATAGACCAGCAAGAATAAATGTGACCATGTGGGCAACATCACAAAATGGTTGGCGTTGTAGTGCACATTATTATAATCAATTACATACATTCATCTCATCTCCGTTTCACATCAGATGCTTCTCATCAGATGAGGTTAACCGTTAATGGCACGTTTTTGAATCGACTCTATCTAACCCACTTCGCCATCGATCTTCAGATCATCATTCACACAGCCTGCCACGTTTTTCTGGCCTGATGGTGTCTGCGTCCGGAACCAAGACATTCACAGCATTGTCAAGTGCACGCATTCTCTTCTCTTTTTTTAACATGTCCGAACCACCTTAGGCTTCTCATTTTCAGTAGAAGCACACAGTTCTTGCACTTGCAGAACACCGCTCCTAGCCACCTCAGAGCTGCTGTGACATTGTTGATTTTTGTTGTAAACTTGTGGAAATTTTAGCTGATTGCTTTAAAAATCCGGACATTTTCTTGTACAGGGCATTTTCATTTTGTTTATTTTTCAAAGAATAAAGGTTCATTATGATCTCTTCCCGCTCTTATCTTTCTATAATCTGTCAATTCTCTTAAATTACCCTCTAAAAATAGGCCCATCCATTCCAGGACCATTCCACTACTGCATAGTAATTATAATTCTTGTAATAATAAGCCCCACCATTTATGTAGGAACATCCATTATTATATCGGTTTATTCGGTTTAATTTATGACAACAAGTTTCCACCCCTCCATGTCATCATCATTCCATTATTGTTTGGGTACCGATATATTAGCTTAAATTGGCTAATATCAATGACTTCAATGTCCACTTTTTCAAAAACCAAAATTGACTATGTTCAGGCACCAAAAAACAATTGGTTTCATATACTCCCCACAAGAAAGCTACATGCTAAACTTCAGCCAGATCACGCAGCATTCAGGATTCATCATCGAACTTTACCTCGACTTCATACGGACCACTGACCGACCAAAAAACAATCAGGATCATATACTCATCAATGGGAAGAATGATACGCCAAGTAGCCTATGAGCTTCAACCATTCGATGGGCCAAGTTATCCATGTTTACAGCTGACATATCATTTTTCACAATTTTTTCTGAAATCCCCCCCCCCCCCCCCCCCCCAAATGAATGACTGCTGATTGTCACCAAAATCATAGGTTTTCAGGTGCCCATTCCAAGAAAGCTACTACCAAATTTCTGCTTGCATCGGAACATGCATTCTGGACATCAGTGTTTTACACGGATTTCGACTTTGACCTCTGGTGACCTCAGATGACTTCCTGACCTGACCAAAACAATAGGGTTCATGTACTCATTTTGAGGACCCATAACCAAGTAATGAGCTCTCCATCCACATGGGGTTGAGTTATCGTGTTTACATACTGCCAGGGCCAAACACACAATACTCGTCCTGTGAAACTGCAATAATTCCTCCTGAACTCGTCCACGGAATAAACACGGATAGCGATCGCATAGCGCAGGGAGGCCTGTTGAGTTGTCAGAAATGACTGAGTAAAACTATGAGGTTGCTACACAAACTGGCCGAAATGGTGGTATTGACAAAAGAAAAGGGAGACGGGACCTGGGTAGGGGTGTCCTACGGGGAGCTCTTAGTTTGTCGAGCATATACAAAAAAGGACATTTGGTCAGCCGGTTACCGGGGCCGTCGCGGCAAAGGACCGGGGACACCCCCGCACCGGGAAAAGATTTTTCCGCACGCAAGTGCGCCAAAAAACTACACACATCGATTACTGGCAGGCATGGTCGCTGCATCAAAGCGTGGCACTAAATTCCTGCCGTTCAATAGTTTTTTGTAAGGGCACTTCTCGAAAATCGGGAAACCTTGCCCAACTTGCCCCCCCCCCCAGGACGTCAGTTCTGGTTACGCCCTTGCCCCAATATAATACCGAGGGCAGAAACTATAGTCTGGTTGTAAAGTCTCCAGCCCAACAGAGGACTGTAGGCCTACGATATCCAAACTATCGCCAAACCGCATCTGTATATAATGGATCTGCCTACCAATCGGTCTACAGTCGAACAAGCTGCCAGGGAAATCGACACCAATATCGAAGTAGCCGACCATCGGTTGGCATGTTACGAGATGGCCTATAGCCTATAAAGGGTTGATATGATCTAACGCGGATATCGCCTAACCTGAACAGTTGTCACAAAGTCTTTAGCCCAACACAGGGCGAATATGATATACCGAAAAGACGTCCAACATCGGCAATCACGCCCGATACTGCAACTCCCTGGCAAACCAAGCCCCCTACGCCACCAAAATAATAAAGTGGTTTTGCCCAAATGATCCGGACCCAAAATTCGTTGACTCTAATTCAGATCTCACGATGCCTCCGCAGAACAATAATTTCCTGCAGACCCGTCCTCTAGAGCAACACTGGTGACCCAGCGCCACCCCCCCTTACTACGTGCTAGCATCCAGTTGAAGGTAAAGTATCTAGGCCACTCTTCGCGGGTCCATTTATCAACGAATGTTGTACTCGCTAGTAGGTCAACTGTGTTTTTTTGTGTGCATGAATAGCATGTGGCGCTCGTATATCACTCGCACCACTGCACGGCGCTATGCATGCGCAGGTGTACTAAGCTGCACGGCCAAGCGCAGCTACTATCAGTGGCCCGTCAAAAAACAAAAAACTACTGCATGGCAAACCCCACAGTAGCCACTGGAGTAGGCATTAAGGCAAAAACATTCTCGCAGTATTCCATGAAATTACGTCACTCTCGAAGTTATTTACAACTAATATTTAGTAATATTGAGCTACGATATATAGGAACCGGGAATAAATAAGTTAGAAAGAATTCACTGCAGGCGCTCGGGATCCCGAATCTCGATCACTAGATAAGTGGCCACCTCTTTGTCGAAGTGCGATACGTGAAAACTTACCGTAGCTTCCGGTCTTGAATTGGCGAAAATCATCTTTTGGCGAGAATCGTCTTTTTGCCAAAACGTCCTTTACTGGAGTATGTGTGGCTTCTTGTGGCGAGAAGGGCGTCTTGCGGTGAGATTTCCTTTTGGTAAATGTCTTCTCACGGGAAGAGCTTTATTTGCGTTAACCCGTCTTTTTGTGAAAAGTCCTCTTTTGGCGAAGGGAGGGGGGGACTTGTCTTTTGGGCTAGGAGTTGTCCTTTTCGCGTAAATTATTCCTCTTTGGCGGATTTGTTGTGTTTGTTCGGTGGGTTTATGTATTTTGGGGGAGATTTGTCCTTTTTTCGCGATGTCTTTCCTGCCCCGATGGCCGCCCAGAAAGAGAAGTATTTATTTGGTCCCCACGCTATAATCGTACTGTTTCTTTTTATAACAATCTTCACTAAATTCCCAAATCCGTCTTCAAAATCTCAAGTAAACTTGACTGCATTATTACTGTGCTAGCTTTTTCACGCGCCTGTATCGAGAGGGTACATATCGTGCATGTTGAACTTGGAGTTCGATTTCGACTTATTTCATTCGAAATTTGGAAACGAGGACACATTTCATTGCTTTTCCGCATCGCGTTGTGTTAGTGTTGTTCTAATTTCTAACGATATGACTCCATAACCGGCATAAGGCAAATGTACTATTTTTCGTCGCCTATTCTGGGGAACTAGCCTGTCTTCTACACTGCGCAGGATGTGTGTTCAGTTCATCTTCAGCAGACGAAGTCCCTACGTACGTACGTTTTACTGTACGTTTTTCAACGAATACTACAGTCAGCTGAGAGCCTGATTGGAAGTCGGGAATGTAACGGAGTAGCGATTTATTCTGTCCGAATCAACTCATAGACAACGCCTGGACTAGTTATATGACAACAAGCACAGATGTCTTTTCGGTAAGTCCCGTTCGAGCCGTCTCAGGCAGAATATTTTTGGAGGCTTAGAACCGAGTCAAACTAGCCTTAGTGGGCTTCCCTAGGCAGCAAAACCAGTTCGGCCTAGCCTTGGTTTACTCCATTAGCTTGATAACAGATAAGTTGATTTTGGGCAATCAGACACCTGGGTAATATGAATTGCTTAATGCATATCGTTCTACCCGAACGTTGTTTCCCCATATCCACAACGTAAAAGAGAGCTAGTTGTTTTTTTGGGTGGCCTAGCTAGGTGTTTAAAGCCAGCGAGCGGCAGGCTATCCTAGTCGAGACAAGTGCACAGTATTCAAGGGGTCTACCTGATGTTCCCGGGGTCCGAGTTCCCGGGTTTGACATTTACAAGGTTCGATGTTCCCGGGGTCAATGTTCCCGAGGTCCGATGTTCCCGAAATCTAAAACAATCTTTTCGCTAAGAAAATGGTTTTGTCATGCCATACGGATGACCAAGAACGCAAAACAATGATTCCTCCGTGTGCACTAGGCGTAACACGAAAACGAGGTTCATCAAACCTCATAAATTTAAGAATACATTAAAATACGAGGAAAACGGGGAACAACGAACCTGGGAACATCGAACCCGGGAACATTGAACCTGGGAAATCGAAAACCCTGGAACATCGAACCTGAGGAAGAACATCGAACCCCGGAATCATTGACATATAGCCCCGTATTCAACCCCCTACCAGTATTCAACCCCCTACCAGTATTCAACCCCTTGTAGTAATTTGATATTTATTACGAAAATAGAGCAACATTTCCTATGAAATTTGCAGAGATTGTTTAGAAACCTTTTAGGAATCACTACATTCAGGTTAATTTTTAGGAATAAATTATGTTTTGAAGCAATTTTGCAATCAACTCAGTCATTTTGTCAAAAAGTGTGTATTTTGAAGAAAAAAAGCTACTACCACATTTAGAATACCATCAAAGAAGGGAAAGAATCATTATAATCAACTGCAATGAACATGAAAAGTGACGACACACTCAAATGTGTTTGCCTTGAAATGAGTACTTTCTTTAAAAAAATATGATGAAAATTAGTGAAGGGGATGAATACTGGTATAGAAAAATGAATACTGGGCATAGGCGGTTGAATACTGGTCATGTGACCACCAATGTTTTCAAATTACCCTCCTCAAAAATAAATGTAAGAATTCCCAATATTTTGGTGGTACTGTTCCTATAAAATGTTCAAGAAGGTGCATGATAATAGATCATTTTAGTTTCCATGGTAACAGTAGTTGAAAGAATCCTTACAGGGTTGAATACTGTGCACCTTACCCTAGGTTCATCATAAATTTGGGCTCAATTTCAGTTTTAGGAGTTAAAGGTACGAGACAAAACAAGGGAAATTTATCTTTAAGAAATCCTTCCCCCTCTTCACTCCATTTTCCTGCATGCTCTTCTTTTTGGGGTTTCATTGCTGCTATGTACACCAGCGAGTACCATGTCCCGAGTAGTCAGTGTTGTAGTCGATGCCGCCTCGAGCCGTTTCGCCGGCCGCTCGACCCCGGCTCGGCCCCGGCCTCGGCCTCGTTTTTTCCGAGGCCACCACTAACTACATTGTACAAGGTTGAAAAGCATCCCGTCCTCGGCCTCGGCGGTGCCGGCCTCGACTACATCCCTGCGAGTAGTAGTAGGGAGGCATCTGTTTACATGCAAGACACCTACGTCGTCTGCTCTGATGACATTCTGCAATATTTCTGTAAAAAATAAAAAAAAAAAAAAAAAAATTTCATCTATTCTGATCTCGGTTTTGAAAAGTGATCGGTTTCATCCATTCCACAAATAATGTACTCCATACTGATCATTTGCTGCTTATATACAGGGACTTGGTTGATTTAAATCACTTGATTTTCACTTTATTTAAATCAAATAATTTTTTTTTTTTAATAACTCATTTGAATCATTTCTCAAAGATTTCCCTCTTTTGTCAGGAAAATTGAGTTAAAGTGAAATTAAGTATTGGGATGCTACTTATAATACCAAAATATACACTGGAGAATGATCTAACAACATGTAGGTATCCCTATTCCCTAACATTCAATACTCACAGCATTTCACAAGAATTAGGTGTAACGCTCCCAAAATCACATTTTTATATATTTCCTTCTGGAATTTTCAAGCTCTGATAAGGAATTCCTATGCTCTTTCTCACTTTATGCCATTTTCCTCCACAAGTATAGTTTACTAGATTGAAACAGGGACATATAGCCAAACTGTGCTAAAATAGGCCTATTATGAATGATAACAATATTCTTTGCATTCAACATGTTTGCATTTATCCACCCCAGAAGATTTCTGAAATATAATGAGCTGACTGATATAGATTATTCCAAAACCATGAAATGATTCACAACTATTTTTGTGCCCCTGTGCCCGTGTAACCTATTCACTCTCTGACTTTCACACATTAGGTCAGGTGGTGACTACGTATTTAATGTATTTTGTGTTCAATTGTGCACTATGCATTCGGCCATAAAGTAAGGCCCATTAAAAAACAAAACAATATTTTCCTCGTCTAACTTCGCTGAAGTTTTGGGCATGAGGGCCTTTTTTTTTGGGGGGGGGGGCTCTCAGACAGTCCAGAATACCCCATATTTTTAGTACTAGTATCCGGTACAACAGTTCTGGAATTGAGCATGAGGCTTCTTTTATTTCTTTTTTCCCCTGAGTTATACCCCCTAAGGGCCACAAAGCCATCCCACAATGTTCCTTACATAGTTTATGACAGAGGCATCACGTATAAGCTGTTTCCTTTACCATTTTTATTTTGAGAAGTTATCAAGTGAAGTTGTCAAAAAAAAAAAAAAATTGACACAATTATCTAAAAAAGCGTGCGGGCCGGGGATGGAACTGCTTTTTTTTTTTACTTGGCCTACTGCACCCAATCCAGTAAACTTCAAGAATATTCAGGAAAATGAAAAGAATACCAGTAACAGACAAATTAAACCTCAGTGAAAGTGTGAACGTAATGAGGGTGGCATGGGTTCATATTCCCGCTCCATAATTTTCATCGATTTGAGGAATATCTGTTGTGTAGATATGGTGACAAATTAGTGACCATTGATATCACACAGCTGGTCTTGATTTTCAAAAAATTCTCAAATTCGAAGTTCAAAATTAGAACCCCATTCCAGGTGAATCCCACAACCAAGACAACCCATGGACATGTCAGGCCGAATGTATGGTATACCGTGGGACAATGCATGGTCCGAAATTGTGTGCATGTCATATGATGCAATGTGTAGTTGCTGAATATTCATTTGAGAGAGTTCAAGCCTCAGAGCCTTAATGTGATACCAGATTAGAGTGCAGTGTATACTGAGTTGTATGCCAGTGGTCTGGGTGTTGTCACAAAGGTTTAGGAACATTCGAGACCGAGTGGAATGTGGATTTTGAAGAAATCAAAGTGAATTGATTTCATCAATAAATCAGATTTAAATCAAAGAATTCATTATTCAGTCATTCAGCCAGCAGCCTAGGTGCCTAACCCCAACACTGGCAAAGGACAAGGACGGCAAGGAGGTACTACAGTCTAGGCCTACTTTACAATTGCGATGCGAAACATCCTAACAATGGAAATACGGTTTTCATCATATGGAGATACAATATTTGTTTAATTGAAGATTCTTATTTTATATCCTGATGTTATGAACGCCCAAGTCGTGACAGGTGAAAGAAAGTAAACCAGCACCTGTGGGGGCTTATATCGAGAGGTTTCACCCTGAAAAAATATTTAAGCAAAAAAACAGAAAATGAATAATAACAAACAAACTTCAACAACACTAGCAAATGCGCAATAAAAAAGAAACAACACACCGAGCATGATACTGTATATTGTATAAGGCGAAATAAAAATATTAATATAATTTCATTTCTTTCGTTTTTCTTCTTCAGGCATAGCTTTTGAAAGGATATGTTGAGAGTCGAACTCCTGGAATCAGTTTGCTCTTTAGTTTAATAATGGCAGGCAAGAACATAATCCTCAATAAAGAAACCCGAAGCCACAACAATCCAGGAAAGAAAAATGAACCAAAACTCTAAATAATTAGCCCGTGATTCCTGAAAATAAATCAAGAAGACTTTTCCTTGAACGCATCCCAAGCTTAGAGAAATCAATAGTTTTCCGGAAGACCATTCATCCACTCATTGATCGCTCTCTGCGAAAGAAATATTTACGAGTGTCCATTCTGCAGCGCTTGCCACGAACTTGAGACCAGTGGCCTCTATTTGCTAGTAACATTGGAAAATATCAAGTAAGTAGTGGAAGGACAGGCCATAGAGTCCATGGACAATTTTGAAACAGATTCAAGTCACCCCGAAATTCGCCTCAGCTCCACGGTAGTTAGACCGAGACGCCTCAATATTTTCCTCGTAAGATAACTTTTTCAGACCGTGAGAATCATTCTAGTTGCCCTACGCTGACCTTTTCAAATTACCTGCTTGTCTTTTGCAAAGTAGAGTTCCACACTTGTACAGAAGACGATAGGTGCGGTCTTACCAGTTGCTTAAACAGCCTGCAACAATATACATTATCAAGGAAAACGCAGTGACGTTAGAGCAAGCCAAGAATCCAATTTACCTTACTTCTAGCAGCTTCGGCACACGGCTTGGAAGGTTTCAAAAAAGAATCAAAACAAAACCCCAAGATCTTTTTCTGTCTGAAATCACCTCTGATATTTTGGCTATTAACTTGAAGAAAGCGTTGAGATTGTGAAAACCAACATGCATAACTTTGCGATTGTCGAACATTGAGACATTGCAGTCAGAAGACCATTTGGAAATATATCCAGATCCCTTTGCACATTGCAGCCATCATCATTCGAACGCCCTCAGATACCCAACCTGGATCTTCTGCCGAACTTCTTCAAACCATGGAAGATGACAGAACCTCAGGAGTCCATATATGCAGAAAGAGTAACGACCAAGAACAGATCCCTGGGGAACACATAGTGGACTTGTGCCAGAAGACGACCGCCCATTTATGGACACTCGTTGTCCCTATATGAAGCCCACTAACGAATCCACTTAAGGAAATTCCCCTCAATACCAAAGCTCTCCACTTGAGCAAGAGCGCTCATGAGGAACCTTGTCAAAAGCTTTCTGAAATGAACGTCTAGGAAAAATTATATCAACAGCATTGCCGTTGTAACAGAACATGTACAATTTCCATAAATTCAAGAGAATTAGTCAAACAAGAACGATTTTTTCTAAAGCCATGCTGAGAATCCCTAATCAGACTATGCTCATTGAAAGAATCAACCATATATTCCCGAATGATTGATTCCATTGCCATGCAGGGGACAACACTAGTAAGACTGACAAAGGAACAACTTCAAGCATGCTTTAGGTTAGTAGACCCTGTAGAACATAAAAATTAAAAAAGGAATAAAAGAGGCAGCCTACTCTGAGAAAGGTTCAAGTGGCAAAATCCTGCTTCAGACCCGTTCTTTTCCTCTTTTCAAACAGTCTAAGTTGGGATTCTCTGTTGCATTTATTTAGAAATGTTTATTATGCAATTTCTTTTTATGAATGGCTATTGTATTAGTTTGAGCTACATATGGGACACCCATCTGCTCGGTATATAACCTTTGATAAGCAATGGTCGGGTCGCCAAAAAAAGAAAAGGGGGCCCGCCTCCTCATTTTCGAAAAAGTGGGATGGGACGCTTTAAAATGTTTTTATTTTTACTTGGGCCATAATAACTTCAAACAACCCAACTCCCACCCCACCCACTGAAAAACAAGCCCATAAGTGAAACAGAGGGGTCATAGGGTAATGGACATATAGAATGAATTTCTTGTTTGTGATTCAGTGACGAAGTCAAGGAACCGATGCAGTCTGACAGTAGGTGTGTGTGTTGTGACGTCTAGCCGTGTTAACAGTAACGATAACTCAACCCACTTGGAGGTCAAGTTCAACTTAGTACGGGCCTATATGCGTTCCACCCCCCCCATGAGTAAAAAGATATTGATTACATTGGTCTGGGTCAGGTCAAAGGTCAAGAGAGGGTTTACTAGACAGGTTGAAATTTGGTATAGCTTTCTATGGGGAGACAGGAAACCAGAGTCTTTTTTTTCGTGTAAATCGGGGTCAGAATTGGGAACAATTGGGAAATTGTGCAAAATTTCAGCTTCTAACGATACCGCGACCACCACTTCAATGAATCAAGTTCATAATTGGTACATTGGGTTTCCCATGATGAGTTAATGATTCCTATTGTTTTGATTCCTATTGTTTTGAGTTCAAGTCATCTGAGGTCAAGTAGGTCAAAGTTTGAAAATGTTAAAACAGGACTTAGCCCTTACAAAAAATTCTGACAAAAAACATGGGTTCGCCAGGGGCGTCGCAGCAACGACAGGGTGGTTCACCCTTGCTCAGGGGGTGAAACAGGGTGATTACCCTAACACCCATGCCAGACACCCTTACATGGTTGTCAACCAAGAGCGTCAACAGTTTGGTACCCATGTCCCAGACATGTCATGGCAGTGTTAACAGGGCCAACTTGGGCATCCTGCTCAGTAGTTTTCACCCACGTCAGTTCATGGCATAGACCCTTCACAGTACATGCCACATTTCATAGATTTCAATGAAATACCTGTTTGGCATGGTTGACAGTGACATGGTTTTGACCCAGTCAGAACTAATAAGTGACATGGTGCTCGCAGGCCCTGACCATGTGCAGACCATGTCCTTGCCCTTGTCATCACCCCACCAAAACGCCTGACATGGGCACAGGGTTTCCTGACACCCTATTAAGCCACCCCGAACAACCATGTCGCCACCCTTGAACACCCAGTTTTTTTGCCAAGTTTTTTGTATGAGTCCAAAGGCCTGCTCGTCAGGTTTAAATTTGGTATATTTATGCAGAGATGAGGAGTACAGGACCTGTAAATATGTGTTAAATAGTCTCGATGTTTCTCCTCCTCTGTATGATAATGTTGACATAATTTGTCGAATGTTGATGCCACTCACCATCAATTGTCTATTATGTTCGCTAGCAAATCTAGATCTCTAAGGAATAGGAGGTGCTGTAATCGGGCATTCCCCAATTTCCATACCCGAGACTTAGTGGTCACTATGGCGTGTGTGGTGTATGCGTGTGTGTGTGTGTCACACTTTCCCGTTAGCAGAAATCTTTCGAACAGTAAGTGCACTTGCCGACAAAGTTTTCAGAGGTAGCATCGGTGTTGGGTGAATCACGATCTGATTAGATGGGTGTACACGATCTTAATGAATTTTGGGCAGCAAAGTTTTTAATTAAGTTGGGTAATTGCTCGTTAGCAAGATTACGGAAGAAACCGTAGGGGCTATGGTGACATGGTGGGATTAAAGGTATGATGAACTGATGGTAAAAGATGGTAGTTAAGTCTAATTTGCATTAATTTATGCGATACATTTCAAAAGTTGTTGGATTTTCACAAAGCTTGGTTACCTTCGTCCCAAAACTTTTAAACAAGATTCAGGGTCAATGGAGTCATTCAACCTACTATTTGCATATTTTGCAAAATCGTCAAGTTGAGTTGGATTTTGCATGAAACCTGGTGGTATGGTACTCGAGTACAAAATTTGTCAATGGCTTCAGGAGGGTCACTGGAGGTCATTCAACATGTCTAATTTGCATTAATTTATGCATAATTTTTTTAAAGTTTGCCAGATGTTCATGAAACATGGTCAGTGCCTAAATGTGCTATTAAGGCCAATTTGTCAACATGTCCAAAAACGTTTATCCATTAGAGGAAAATGTCAATAATTGGTCCTTTCGAATTGAAAATTGGTCAATGTGATTAGTAGGCTGTTTTCTGTTTGAATACTATACCAAAATCTTTAAGCGACACATGGAACTTGTAATTGTTTGCATTGTGATTCATAGAAGTAAAAACTGATAGCGCAGCAGGCGAGACGGGGGGCGATCGCCTTGTTGGTTTGATCGCGAACAGTGGGGGGCGACTCAGTTATGGTCGTCTATACTTCACAGATATCACATGGATCCATCGAAGTCAAATGTTGGGACTCTTATTTTAGTTGCCGGAAGCATATCATTTTAAGAGGACCCCTATTGTTTTTGTGATGCAGATTGGGGCAGATTGGGAGAAAATTGGGAAATGGTGAAAAATAGATACATTTTGGCAAATTTTTGCTCATTCCCACACGATCACACTTGTTGACTGCCGACACTGAATGATTATTAATGGGAACGAATCACGTACCTCCTTGGCTACAGACAGCACTTGAGTGTTTGAAATCTGCCATCATTGATCAGCTAACATGAATCTGAGTGTTTCATTGTCCAAGAGATGTGAGGTATGTGGATACTCTGAACCCTAATTGACTTCACAAGCCATGTCCTGCAGGACTGGGTTGTCCGCTGACTTTGTTCAAGGAGAGACATGTGTCACTTTGGTTTGTGGGTGTGTCTGTCTGGTCTGTCTGTCTGTCATGTCGTCCTGTTTGTCCCGTATGTTTGCGGTTTGCGATATCTCCTGAACGTGAGAAGCCCTCATGCTGGGACCTTCTTGTGGACGTGTGCGGTGAAGAGTTGCCGAGTGCATCCACTTTCAACGCCCAAAGACCATTCCCATTTGCATAACTTTGCAATCTTTTAATGAAAATTGGCCCAGATGCTTGTGTACAAGAATATCTCGTGATCGTTAGATGCTCGTTGATGCCCCGTCGGGGTTATATAACAACTAGGACGAGTAACAACGAAAATCGTCAGTTCCGGTATGATATGCTAATTAAGTAAGTCTAATTTGCATATTTCTTTGATATTTTTAAGTTTTGTTGGATTTTGACGACTTGGTGGAGATTGTTTTTCTATAGTCCCCATGCATTTACAGTAGGGACGCGGGCCCCAGAGGTCATTTACTGTTACTAATTCTGCATTCATGTCAGCTTAGGGGTCCAAAACTGTTTTCTGGCCTAATCGGAGAATTGAATATCTGTGGAGGCTGGAAGGTTCCCCATTGTGATATAATTGTTGACCTGCCTGTTTGTGACCTCTGACCTCAATTTGACCTTCTGTCGGGTGTCAGGTGGTTTAAGTTGAGTCTGAATAATGTGCTATTTAGGAGGTACAAGCACCGAAAAATAGAAACTGTTATTTTTGGAATCTGTGATAGCCTTTGTGTGCTTTATGGCGGGACTACTCCCGCTTCGATCGGACGCATACTTTTGGTAGTTACAAGGGTCAAGTTTAATTTTAATGCCCTTTTTCGCCCTACCTTGGGTCGTGTTCATTGATGCAATATGCTTCTAGAGTGATGCACACTGGAGAGTAACCATTTTTATAGAAACCGCCACGTCCCCAGTGACGGTCATCAGAGGTCACTTAGGGGTCAAAACTGGATTTAAGTACTTTTTGACTATAGCACTGGGCATGTTCATCAGAATGCAATGCTCCTAGGAGTGGAGTATCCACATGGAGAGTTTAACAATTTCCATAAAAACTGCATGTCATTAAGTTCCTTCAAGGTCACTTGAGGGTCAAAACTGTTTTGCTGGCATACTCGGAGAATTATATTTGTGAAGGCTGGAAGGTTCACCATTGTGCTATAATTATTGACCTGCATGTTTGTGTGACCTCTGACCTCAATTTGACCTCTGTCGGGTGGTCAGTGGGTTAAAGGTTGATCTTAATAATGTGCTTTAAAAGGAGTTACGGGCAAAGAAAATAGAAACGGTAATTATTGGATATGTATAGACCTTCGTGTGCTTTATAAAGGAGACCAACTCCCGCTCGATCGGACGCATACTGGGGTAGTTACAAGGGGTTCAAAAGTTTAAATTTAATAGCTTTTTTCGCAATAACATTACATGTAGGCGTGTTCTTTGGAATGCCAATATGCTTCTAGGAAAATAACCGAAGACATAGCAATCACATGGATAGTAACAATTGTTATAAAAACCGTCATGTCCATTGAAGGCCATCAAAGGTCACGTCAGGGGTAAAAAACTGATTAAAGTACTTTTTGGCAAGAGCACTGGGCATGTTCATCAGAATGTAAATGCTCCTAGGAGTGGAATGTATCACATGGAGAGTTCCATGTCATAAAAACGCCATTTCATTAAAGGTCATTCAAGGTCACTTAGGGCAAAAACTGTTTCCTGGGCATAATCGGAGAATTGATTTCTGTGAAGGCTGGGGGGGGAAAAAAAAAAAGGGGTTTTTTCCCTTGTGATATCATTGGTTGACCTGCATGTTTGTGACCTGTGACCTGAATTTGACCCGCTGTCGGTGGTCATGTGGTTAAAGGTTGAAGTCTGTGAATAATGTGCTTATTTAAGTTTTACGGGCCAAATATAAACTGGTTATTTGTTGGGATATTTATAGACCTTTGTGTGCTTCATGAGTGAAACACCAACTCCTTCTTTCGATCGGACAGCATACTTTGGTAGTTACAAGGGGTCAAAAGTTTAATTTAGCTTTTTTTCGCATGAACATTAGCGGTTTCCTTGGAAAGTCCCATGAAACTTGGTGGAGATGGTTACACCTTTGATCCTGATAAATTTAAGCAACGTGGTAAGGTCACTTAAGGTCCATTTAATGGAATAATTTCTCATAAATTACACAATTTTTTGAATGTTTGTTAAATGGCCATAACAATTGGAATGAGGGTGTCTCTTAGAGATTTGTCATGGTAATTTTTGGGTCAGTAATCAAACACATCTATAGAACAAGATCAAAATGTCAAGGTCAATTTTTACAGAAAATGTGCTTATTTTAGGAGTCACAGGCCAAGAATAAAACTGTCGTTTGGATATGTGATATTTCGAATTGCTACATAGACAAACCAACTCCCGCTTCAATCTGACCCTGGTCTAAAGTTACAAGGGGCTAAAGGTTGATTTTACTACCTTTTGGCAATAGCAGTGGGTGTGTGTATCTTATGACTAATGCTTTTGGGCTTGGTGCCTCACATGAGGCAAGCATTTTTCATAAAACCCCGTCCATGTCATCAGTCATTTCGAGGGTCCAAGGACTCTCAATATTACTTTTCTGCAATCATTTTAGTGACTGTCTGTGTAATAACTGAAATCGGGACATGCTGCAATATGATCAAGGGTAACATTGTCATGGGAACTCTTCATGTCATCAAAGTCATTCAAGGTCACTTAGACCAAAAACTGTCAATAATGAACATTACTGCAACAGCTCCAAGACTGTACGCTACCTTTTAAGATGGTTGAGTCTTGGGGCACCCTAGCTGACTCAGCATGATGCTTAATCACTATTATTATAGCATGCCTATCAATAACAAAATGTTTTACTCTTCAACCCATCAGGCCTGTTTATTTCCATTCATCATCCTAACTAGTATTCCCCATCTGTGACAGATGAGATTATCAATTGTCAAAACCTGCCTTTTCACCTTGGAGGTTCACATCAGCCTGTCATAACCTCTTCTGGGCTCCCCTAACCCTGACCATATAAAGTGTAAACACTCAGTCCATTGTTTACTTATTCCCAGGACACCTACCTATACAAGAATGAATGGTGTAAGGTGTCACCTGCAGTAGCGCTGGTGAGATGGGGGGAGGGAGGTTAACTCCTTGTCTCACTTATATAGTAAAAGCTTCAGCCAGTAGGCCTGCATGAACCTGCCAGGGAAGCCTAATTTCAGATGGCTGTTTCCACTCTGAAGACAGGGATGTGAGATGGGTGGGTGTGACTCCCTAGGGAGTTGATGGGAAGTAGTAGATTTATAAAGGGCATACGCTTTGATGATATTAGAAAACTTTATAGATTTAGGTCCATTTTACATTGTTGGACAAGACGTAATCTGAAGGGAACTATTACTCATAGTATGGTTTATAATTGGAGGTACAGTAGGTAGGATCAAAGGGTGTATCCATGCTGGCTGAATGTTGAAATATTAGAGGTATTGGGATATTAGAGCAACATATGGATGCCTTGTCTTGTTTCATGGTGCCTAAGAAGAAATCCCTGACGCGACCCCCAGGCGAGACCCTGGGGCGATCGCCTTGTAATTCCATCTAAGACATATAAATTGAGGTGTTCAAGCCTTATCTCGATTGGATCTCTAGATACAGTCGCTTCGACCCATGCTTTCATCGCAATTCATCTTGACATGTAACTCTATCTTTGGAATTAGAAGATTCACTCAGTTAAGACAACCTGCATAGTAATTATAAAGAGGCCTAATAAATTAGCTGGGAAAACCTGGAATGCGTCATCCACACCCAAGATCATACGACTCTCTGTTACGGAGGTACAGGCTTTTGAAGTTTTGTGGCATGTGTATTGCGCAAGAGTGAAAAGCATCCCTCATACAATAAATGAATTTATGTCAACTTGCACACCGGCATAATCTTTGTTTCCTATTTGAACTTCACACATTCTTTTCCTTCCGAGACGCATTCAGTCTATGGGAGAGATTGATGTAGTTGGTTGGTCGGTGTTGATGGTTTCCTTCTTGAGAGATAGACAACAGAACTTCTGCAAATGTTGACTCATTCAACGAATGAAACAATGAAATACATGCACATACTTCCTGGTTGTCCAAGTGTGACCGTCATGCATTAGTGGCATTGGATTCTCCCCAATTTCTCTGCTGATGGGACCAATCTGTGAAGTCGATACAGGCGCTAACTCCACATAGGATTAGGAAACATCATATTGAATGGGGTTTGGACCTATAATCATTTTTCCCATCTCCCAAGATATCACCATCTGGTGTATTCAAGCCCGCAGTTTCCTTCAAAGCTTCAGCGTCTTCAGAGCTTGGCTGCTAGGGTTATTTATGGATTGGGTCACTCTTTGGAGTTTCAAGGTTAGCTTCTCCATTTTGTATTCATTTGCATTTGGCTGCCTGTTACGTCCTGGATCCTGTCAAATCTTCTGTCTCAGCATGTGTCAGCTGGTGATGCTCCATCTTATTTGAATGATTGAAAGCTCCTGTTGCACCTCAGTCAGGTCAATGCAGTTGTGTTTTGGTAATCCATTCTCTGTATCCCATTACACGAGATATCACAAAGGCCTGTTAAAATGCTTTAAAATACATGCTTTTCTACAGTGCTCACCTCATCCTCAACCATTATTGCCCTCCATGCATACATGTCTATCTTCTATCTATCCATCTATCTATCGATCAGTGTATATTGACGATCGGAAGATTGGTGCATTCCAGATTTGAAAATTTGCAGACGATACCAATTTGCAGGCATGCACAGGTCTCTTACTTTTTTTTTTCAAACTCTCCTACTTTTTGTGACCTTGCCTTCTACTTCTCCTACATTTTTCCTGAACATCCTACCTTTCTCCTACTTTTCCCACTAGTTTGCTCGATAAAAGATCCCGGGTAGTTTTCATCACAAAATTTCCCAGCAATCACACCCAAATTGTGATTCTCAGAGTAGCTAGTCATTGCAGGTTTTCAGACTGACCACCTGACAGCTTGAGCTGTCAGTCTTAGTCCACAGTATCATGCTTCGCTTCCTCCGGCAAGAAGCTAGTTGGTAATAGGAGGGGAAAGCAGCTGTCAACTATTGACGAAACAAAGAAGGAGAATCATCTACCAGATAACAAGCTTGCTAGTGGGAGATTCTAGTGGAACTGAATCAGAGCACAACAAGGGCCATCAGGACATGAGGAACTTTACAGGAAGGCAAAGGCAAAAGAGATCCTGAAGCGACCTGATGTCGCCTTCATTCCTCATCTACAGAAGCCTGAGAGTGGAGTACAGGCAATCCAGGCGACAGCAAGGAAGATGCCACAAGTGGGACCCCAAGAGGAAATAGATACTTTGACAGATGAAGGGAAAATCTACCAGGCCACAGGAAATCCAGAGGATTGCGTACAAGAAGGCCGGGAACAAGCCAGTACAAGAGTACACCGGGATTGACCATTACTGAGAAAGGTGTTGAACAGGCACAAACTCATTGGGGTCACAGTTGTATGTGATACTTCCTAAGCTGAGGCAAGGCTAACTAGGTCTTGCCCATGGTAATGCGACGTTGCGCGCTCTTGTCAGAGAACAATCGGGCGATGACCAATAAACGGACTCTGTTATCTGACCAGCTATCAGTTCTCGAGATGGTCAAAGATGCAGGAAGGACCACTCGTTCTGAAACCTAGCCCATGAGATGCCTGTCACCTCCAAAATGATGACGGCTCAAAGATCTGCCCGTAGTGCATACGCTGCAGATTGGCAGCAAGCACGGTGGTGGATGAGAGAAACTTAGTCCAGAGCACCGAGGCCCGAAGACAAAAGGAAAAAGAAAGAAGCCAGAAGAGAAGCAAGAGACAAGGAAGCCTCGAGAGAAGAAAAAATCACTACTAGACAGAGAAGAACTTCTCACAAATGAAAAGAACAGGGAAGGTGTTAAGAATGACACGTCGCAGTTGAGAAGCTATATGGCGAAGTGTATAAGCAACTACAAGGTCTTCGAGTGATGTGCCACACACAAATGGACGGAAGCCGGAGGAAACTTGGACTTGTCAAGAAAGAGGCAAAGGAATTCGTAGAGAAACGCAGGAAAGGAAAGTCATGAACTATTTTCCAACAGCTCTTGCTAAGTGTGCCAAGTGACCTACCTCCGCTCTCATGTTCCTGTCTGTAAAGGAGTTCAGATATATTGTTAATGTACATGTGTGGTGATGTACTGTATGGTATGTAACCATAGGTTTAAAGAGATTACCATAGAAAATCTAGAAATCACATACTGTATTGTAGCAGCGCATAAAGTCATCATATTTGGCCCATACAATTTTTGTAGAGTATGTGGTGTGCGGTCTTGTTGTTACCACCAAAATAGATAAGAAGTGACACTGATAGTATGAATATAGGGTGGTCATCAAAGATAGTGTCTTTCCCAGCCAGCTGCCTACTAACAAAAATTCCCTAGTTCAGTAGTTGCTATAGCTCAAAGGTTAATAATGATCAACTAGATGTTGCTATAATTTCACTGTTTTGAAAGGAAGCAGTGTGCACAATTCCATGACCAACGGAGTAATGAATGAATGAACAGTGTATGACATCACTACAGGTATTCACAAGGTTTTTTTTTTTTTCCTGGACAAAGTCAGAGGGAATCTATGCCAGCATGTACGTGTGTGTGGTTGTGTGTATGTGACGCATGGCTTGTAAAACTATAAAGCTCGACCCCACCTGGAGGATGAGCTCATGCTTGGTATGGTGTTCCCATGATGAGTACTGAACCCTATATTTTGGGGGTCAGGTCAGAGGTACTGAGGTACAAACAGCAGAGGTCACAGTTGGGAAACCTTGTAAAACATGCTTTAAAAAAAGGGTACAGAATGGTGGTCTGATCAAGTTGAAATTTGAAATTTGGTTGGTATAGTCTTTTATGGGGAGGGCAGGAACCTGTTTGTGGTTGTTTTGGTTCGGGGTGAATTTGGGTCAAAAAAGGAAAAGGTGTGAAGAAAAGTCAATATTTTGGCCAATTTGGCTTCGTAACGCGATAACTGAATCACTGGATGGCTGAAGCTCATCTTGGAATGTGGGCTCCCCATGATTAGTACATGATCCCACTTGTTTGGGGTCAGGTCAGAAGGGTCACTTGAGGTAAAACAGAGGTCACATAGCTTTTTCTTATTAAAGAGTATAGGAGTGTATTGGTTGGTTGGAAAATGGGAAATTTGTGTTGAACATGTAATGACTCTGTTGATGAATCCTGCTTGTGAGTATCGACAGAGAAATACTTCTGAGAATCAATGAAGGTCCTTTTTGCTTTACTTTTCCAATCAAAATCTGACTTTCCTCCACTTTTGCAAAATTCTACCAACTTTCCTCCTACTTTTTTTCATGGAGCCTGTTGCTTGCTGAAGTTGTAGGTTGGTGTAGGTTGTTCGAACGTGATGTTGCAATTTTCCCAAAGGATTCCTCGATATAATCTCAAACGTCTTTCGATTGGACAAATGTTCTTCAATGCTGATAAGTGAAAAGTTATGTATGTTGGTATTCACAATCGCATCGCTTCTTTCAAGTTAAATGGGCAAGATTTTCATCAGGTGAATCAGAAATTATCTCGTGTGTTCTTTTTGTCTCGCCTAGAACTTTGTTCAAGGAGAGACATAGTGGTTCACTCTGTTGTGTGTCTCTCTTATGTCGGTCTGTCTGGTTGTCTTGCTGTTCTCTGTCTGTCTGGCTGCTGTCTGTATGTCGTAGGTTCTGTCCGTTATGTGCGGTTAGATTCTCCTTGAACCGGGGAAGCCATTCATGCTGGACTTCTTGGGAGGTGCGGGGTGAAGAGTTGCCGATGTGATCCATTTCGTCCCAAAGACCATTCTCATTTGCATAAATTTTTGCATATTTACTGAAAATTGGCCCGGAGCTTGTGTTACAAGATAATTCTTGATCAGGTAGATGCAGTGGTGATGCCGTTAGGGTATAATAACAACATGAAGGGGAAGACACCTGATATAGATTCCGGGCATTTATATGCTATTAAGGGAGTCTATTGGCATAATTTCTGACGATCTTTTTGAAGTTCGTTGGATTTTGACGAACTTAGGTGGAGTGGGTTTATCTATAGTCCCAATAAATTTCAGTAGGGACGAGGTCACAAAGTTCATTTCATGTTACTAATTTGCATTTTACCTAGTCTTAATTGCATATCTATGCAGATTAAAGTTGGTTGGAATCCTCCCGAAACTGGTGAGGAGACTGGTATGCTTTGAGCCTTATAAATATAACAACAGTTGCAAAGAACTTAAGGTCATTTATGTGGATAATGGCATAATATGCATTTCGAAAAGTTTGTTAAAGGGCAGTACACAATTGGAAGAGAGCAGTCGGGTGCTGTAGAGATTGTCATGGTAATTATTTGGGTTCAGTGGATCACCCAACAACTCTAAAAGCAAGGTCAAAGGTCAAAGGTCAATGTTTTAAGAAATATGCTTATGTTAGGAGTTATAGGACAAGAAATAAAAACTGTCAGTTTGGGGTAGTGTGATTAGAAGTCTGCGGGCTTCATAGACGAAACTACATCCGCTTCGATTGACACTGGTCTTCAAGTTACAAGGGGCCAAGGCTCGATTTGCAACCTTTATGGCGATTTAGCATAGCGCGTGTGTATCTGATTACATCATGATGTTGGGGCTTGAGTGATCACAGCGAGGCAAGCATTTTCATTTAAAAACCGTCAGTCATCAAAGGTCATTTAAGGTCACTCATGACCCAAGAACTGCCAAAGTAATAAATTTCCTGCAAGGCTTATAATGACGTGTGTGATCTGGCTGGATTTGGGGACCTGCAGCCTATTATCAATGGGTAACATTTTTCATAAAAACTGTAATTATTTAAAGGTCATTCAAGGTCATTAGGGGACCCCAAAAGAATGACAAATAATAAAATTCCCTGCAATAGCCTCCAGAGACTGTATGTTGATATGGGTGATGTTTCGAGACAAGGGGCTCATTATGATGGGAATATTTCATAAAGACTGTTATGTTATCAGAAGCCATTCAATTATCCAATCTAATTGTGCGAAGTATTGAAATTAGTACAATAGCCCAACATCATTAACTCCCTACATGTTTGGGATTATTATGTTCCCCTCTCGGCGGCTACCCATTTAAGAATTGTATAGTCTAGCTCAGCATTACTATCAATATAGGAGAACTATCTATTTGAATTTTACTCTGCAACTTTCAACTTCAACCTCTCAGGTAGTATGCAATTATAATGAACTAGTATTCATATCTGTAACAGACAGAGATTTCATTTATTGTCTTATTTCAACTTCATGGATCTGTTGAAAAATGTAGAAGTACCAGGTGCACAATTGATTAAGCAGCCGAGTTTACAGGGGATCCCCCTACTGTAGATACCTATATATAGCCTAGCCGAATACAGTAGGGCCATGTCAACAGCCAACAGGCTGAGGGTGTCAGGTTACACCCACAGGAGAATGCTGCAAGTAGTAGCGTGTGTGACAGGGTGTGGGGTGTGAACTCCCTCGGGAGTTACTGGAGGTAGTAGATGTATATATAAAGTGCATACTCTCTTGGATGAAGATTGCTATTGCATAGTTCTTTTTTTTTTTCATTCCATCAAACACTTATTCTATAATTATATTATTACATTATTATTTACATAGCCTGGAGGTCAATTCAGTGTGTCTACTTGCATGGCTCATTCCAAATTCAAGTTCATTTTGATGTTTCATTAACCTTTCGAAGAGTATTTGAGAATAATTTGAAAAGTCAGAAACTGGGTCAATGGGAATTTCCGTTGGCTATTGTGTCTAATTTTACCCTTGAATTGTTTGATGGTGACGTACAAGAACAAATCACTGATCGGGAAACCAGGCGAGACACTGGGGGGCGATGAGCATGTTTATAAAAAACCGTATGTCATTGAAGGGTCATCAAGGTCACGTGGGTTTATAAACTGATTTTAGTACTTTTGCCGCAATAGCACGGGCATGTTCCATCAGATGCAAAAATGTCCTAAGGATGTGGATTGCAGCACATGGAGAGTTTACAATTTTAGAAAACTTGCCATGTCATTAAAGGTCATTCAGGTCACTCGGGGTCAAAAAACTGTTTTCTGGCAATAATGGAGATGAAATCTTGAAGGGGGAAGGTTCAATTGTTGAATATTGTTGACCTGCATGTGTGTGACTCTGACCTCAATTGACCTCTGTCGGGGTGCGCAGTGGTGTTAAAGCGTGAGTCTTGAATAAATGTGCTCTTTAAAGGAGTTCGGGGCAAACAAAAAGAACTGGTTATTTGAGATAGTGGATCAGACCTTTGTGTGCTCATGGAGGAAACACATCCCGCTTCGATCGGAGCATACTTACAATAGGTAAAAGGGGTCAAAGTTTAATTTAATAGCTTTTTCGAATAACATTAGGCATGTCATTGGAATGCAATATGCGACTAGGAGTGGAGCATCACATGAAGAGTAACAATTTTTATTAAAAAAAACGTCATGGCATGGAGGTCATCAAAGGTCACGTGGGGTAAAAAAACTGATTGTAGATACTTTTTGGCAATAGCTGGGCATGTTCATCAGAATGCAAAATGCTCTAGGAGGTGGTATGTATCACTGGAGAGTTGAATGAAATTTTCTAAAAAATGCTGTCATTAAAGGTCTCTCAAGGTACTTAGGGGTTCAAAAAAACTGTTTGCTAGCCATAATGGAGAATGAATATCTGTGAAGGAGGGACGTTCAACCATTGTGTATAATTGTTGACATGGCAGTGTGGTGACTTTGACCTCGAATTGACCTCTGTCGGGTTGGTCATGTGGTTAAAGGTTGAGTCTTGAATAAATGTGCTTATTTAATGAGTTACGGGCAAAAAAATAGCAGAAATGGTTATTTTTTGATATGTGATAAGACCTTTGTGTGATTTATGACGGGGACCAACTCCCTCTTCGATCGGGCACTCTTGACTTGGTAGTTACAAGGGTCAAAGTTTAATTTAATAGCAGTTCGCCATCATGAGGCATGTTCATTGGAATGCAATATGCGACTAGGAGTGGATGATCCATGGAGAGTAACAAGTTTTTATAAAAAACCGTCATGTCATTGAAGTTCATCAAAAGGTCACCTTGGGGGAAAAAAGATGATTTAGTACTTTTGGCAAATAGCACTGGGCATGTCATCAGAATGCAATGCTCCGAGGAGTGGATGTATCACATGGCGTGTTAAACTTTTTCTAAAAAACTGCCGTGTCATTAAGGTCATTCAAGGCACTCAGGGGTCAAAAACTGTTTTCTGGCATAATCGGAGAATTGAAGGATTGAATTATCTGTGACGGCTGGAGTTCACCCAGTTTGTGATATAATTGTTGGACCGGCATTGTGTGTGAACCTCTGACACTCCTCAATTTGACCTCTGTCGGGGTAGTTAGGTGGTACAGGTATTGCGTACTGAATAATGTGATTATTAAGGAGTTATGGGCAAAAAAAAAGAATGGTTATTTTTGGATCATGTGATAGACCTTTGTGGGCTTAGGAGGGGACCACCTCCCGCTTCGATCGGACTTACTTGGTAGTTACAGGGGTCAAAGTTCAATTTAATGCTTTTTCGCAATAACATCGGGCGCGTGTTCATTGGAATGCAATATGTTCTAGGAGTGGATGAGAATCACATGGAGAGTAACAAACTTTTAAAAAAACTTGCCATGTCATTGAAGGTCATACAAAGGTCACGTAGGGGTCAAAATTACTGATTTTGGTTTAGCCTGGACTTTGTTCAAGAGGACATCTGGTCACTTTGTCAGGTTCCACCTGCAGTTAGCTCGGGTGTGAGATAGTGGGTCCTCGGGGGGGGGAGAATACATTGGGATGGCTGGTAATAAATGGAAATCGTCGGGTGCACTGAGGTATACAGACAAAATTTATTAGGTAGGACCAGTTTTCACTATGAGCTGTGGTTTACCTTTAGTTATTGCCAAAATGTTAAAAATTTGAATCAGGTCACTAGGGGTTTGTAGTGTGTATACATTGACTTCATTCATGCAAATGTTCAAGGTTGTTGAATTCCAATGAAAGGTATTAAGTGTGGATTAACAATTGGTACTGAGATAGTGGAACTGATAATGGGTCAACGGAGTGTCGTCTATTTGCAGAATTAGGCAATTCTATCAACATTTCCAACAAAACTTATTGGTAGACATGTCAATAATCAGTCTTATGGATTTGAAATTGGTCAATGTTAGTTAGGGTGTTTCTGTTCAATGCCTTGTTATACAAAGAATCTTAAAGCAATCATTAAATGCCGGTTAATTGTTTGATGGTGACTAAAGATGAAAAAAATGATCGCGTAACCAGGCGAAGACACTGGGGGCGGTCGCCTTGTTATTCTTCTTGAAAAAACCTTCGAAGCACTGTGTGACGACTGTGAGGAAAGTACTTGGATTATTGGCTTGATTGCCATCACTTCAGTTTCCTTGACTGGAAGATATTGTGTAGGTTGTTAAGCAGGCTGGTTAGAACTCACTGAGGTTCTGCTTGAATCCATATTCTCGAAAGACAAGTCAGGTAATTGAAAACGTTCAGCGGAGGGCCACTTGATTAATTCACAATCTCTTGGAGATTTATTTAACAGAGGAGATTAAGGCCATCTCAGTCAACAGCGTGGAAACTGAGAGATTCGGGAGATTTGATTCAGGGTTTTACAATTGTTCATGTTTCGAGGGCTTTACTTACACAAGTTTTCCAAAGTTACACAATCGGAGGTCATGCCTCAGCTTTCATGGAAAGCTGTAGATTGGACATTCAGACATATTTCTTCTCCAGAGAGATTATATTATGAGTGGATAGCCTTCCTGAGACGTTGTTCTGTTAAAATTGTGAATGGCATTCAGAACAGTCTTGATTCATTTGCAAGAATTGTGGGCGAATTCTTTGAGCATCTGGATCGTTCTTCTCTTTTGGGATGTTGTGGCGTTGGGGTCGTTTATGAGGAATTTTTTCTTCCGTACCCTTTTTTGATTCCTTGAGAAGCGCAGAGGATTTGCAGTCACGTTGTGGTGTGTGTGTGTGTGTGTGACGCCCAGGTTGTTAACCATGATAACGTGATTCAGGTCTGAGTAGGTCAGGGTCATACTGGTATGGGTGGATTCCCATGAGAGATATGAACCCCATTGTTTTGGGGTAGGTCAGAGTGTCATCTGAGGTAACCAGAGGGCAAAGTCTTGAAAACCTTGTAAAACATGATCAGTCAGAATGGTTGGTCTGAATCAGGTTGAAATTTTGGGGGTAGTAGCTTTCTTATGGGGAGCACATGAAACCCTATTGTTTTTGGTATAAGTCGAGGGTGAATTTGCGTCAATAATATGAAATTTGTGCGAAAGTAATAGTATGGACATTTTGGCTTGTAAACACTCGATAACTCGCCCCCTGGATGGATGAAGCTCATACTGGTTAGTGTGTTCCCCAGATGAGTACATGAACCCCATTGTTTGTGGGTAAGGTTGGGGTGGATTTTGGTCATCTGAGGTCACAGAGGTCAAAGTCTGGTAAACTTGTGTAACCACATAAGTCCAGAATGGTGGTTGATCAGGTTGAAAATTCTAGTGTGTAGCTTTCTTATGGGGAACATGAACCCTATCGTTTTTGGTATGGGTTGGGGTGAATGTTGGTCTAAAATAGAAAAATTTGTGAAAAATGAAAAGGCGATAGTTGGCCAATTTGGGATTGTAAACACGATAACTGGACCCGCCTGGATGGATGAAGCTCATACTTGGCATGTGATGTCCCCATGATTAGTACATGACCCTATTGTTTTTTGGGTGTAGGTCAGAGGTCATATGAGGTCAACAGAGCTCACATGCTTCCTTATCAATAGTATAGGAGTCGTATTGGTTGGTGCGGGGGAAAAATGGGAAATTTGTGTTGACAATGTCATCGGACTGCATGAACAGTGTATGACATTACTACAATTTTTTTGTTGTAAAGTGACACTCACAGGTACCTTCAGATCCTCTTCTGAGCACTGCTGATTGCCACTGTACTCAGATCCGTTGTAGTCTTTGTTAGTAAGTTTCAAGTCGGCTTCGAAGTGGTATAAATTATCGTGATCCTTCCAGTAATTGTCCCAATCTCCTGACGAAATGAAGCGGGTTGAGGATATCATGGAAATATTCATCATGTTATACAAACTAACCCAAGCTATGCGCATTACATTGATGGTTTCAAGTTATTGTCCCGCATGGTGATGATTCACCATTCTCTCTTGATGTGATAATAACGAGAATAACGGGAAATAAGGGATATATACTTGTTTATATAGGCTAGGATGGTGGGTGAGTACAAGGTACAGGACTCTGTTGATGATCCTGCTGGTGAGTATGACAGAGAAAGTACTGCTGAGAATCAATGAACAGGTCCTACTTTTGCTCTTACTTTTCAAATCAAAATCCTACTTTCTCCTCACTTTTTGCAAATTTCCTACGAATTTTCCTCATATTTTTCACTGGAGCTGTTGCATGCCTGAGTTGTATCGGGAGATTGCTTCGAACGATGATGTTGCAATTGTCCAAAAACAAAAAAGGGATCCGATATAATCTACAAACGGTCTTTCGATTGGCAAATGTTCTTTAATGCGAAAGTTGCAAAGGTATGCAGTTGGTTCCCACAATCGCATCGCTTCTTCCAAGTTAAATGGGCAAAATATCATTAGGTGAATTCAGAAAAAGATCTCGGTGATCATTTTTATTCTTCTTTGAAACTTTAAGCAGTATGCTGAAGCTGTGAGGAAAGGTTAACTGGATTTGGCTTGATAGACATCACTGCAGTTTCCTTGATAAAGTATCGTTGTGTCAGGTTGTTTAAGCAAGCTGTTAGGACCTTCACATGGAGTATTCTGTATGGAATCCATATTTCTCGAGATACAGGTAATTGAAAACGTTCAGCGGAGGGCACTAGATTAGTTCAATCTCTTGGAGATTTACCTTTAGACCAAGAGAGATTAAGGCATCTCAAGTCTAACAGCGATGGACTGAGAATGAATTAGTGGTGATTGATTCAGGTTTTTAAAATGTTCATGGTTTGTGAGGGCCTTTCCTTCCACAAGTTTTCCAAAGTTACCACCAATAGGGGTCATGCCTCAAGCTTCATGGTACATCTGTGATTGGAATCAGAAATATTTCTTCTCACAGAGAGTATAATGAGTGAGAGCCTGCCTGAAGCTGGTTGTTCTGTCTAAAGTGTGAATGCATTCAAGAAAAATCTTGAATTTATTTTTTCAAGAATTGTGGGCGAATTCTTTTGAGCATCTGGCTTGTTCTTCTCTTGTTGGGATGTTGTGGCTTGGGGTCTGTCATGAGGATTTTGTTCTTCCTTACCCTTTTTGATCCTGACGAAGTCAGAGAGGAGTCTATGCAGTCACGTGTTGTGTGTGTGGTGTGCTTGTTGTGTGTGTGTGTGTGTGTGGACGACCAGCTGTAAACATGAAACTTGATCAGGTCTGAGTAGGTCAGGGTCATTAGTTTGTATGTGTTGTTCCCATGATGAGTACAGAACCCATTGTTTGTTTTGGGGTCAGGTCAGAGGTTATTGAGGTCACCAGAGGTCAAAGTCTGAAAACCTTGTAAACATGATAAGTCGAGAAATGGTGGTCTATTCGGGTTGAATTTTGGGGTGTAGCTTTCTTATGGGGGCGCACAGGAACC
This sequence comes from Sclerodactyla briareus, assembly GCA_026419785.1. Lineage (NCBI taxonomy): Eukaryota > Metazoa > Echinodermata > Holothuroidea > Dendrochirotida > Sclerodactylidae > Sclerodactyla > Sclerodactyla briareus. The sequence continues at coordinate 186,979 of JAODTK010005554.1, forward strand.
CTATTGTTTTTGGTTATAAGTCGAGGGTGAATTTTGTCAGAAATATGAATTGTGGAAAAGTTAATCTTTTGGCCAATTGGCTTGAAACACGATAACTCGAACCCCGCCCGGATGATGAAGCTCATATTGGTTATGTGTGTTCCAATGTGAGTACATGAGTACATGAACCCCCATTGTTTTGGGGTCAGGTTAGAGGTCATCTGAGTCATCAGAGGTCAAAGTCTGTAAACCTTGTAAACACGATAAGGTCCAAATGGTTGGTCTGATTCAGGTGAAATTTGGTGTGTACGCTTTTCTATGGGGAGCACATGAGCCTATCGTTTTTGTATGGGTCGGGGTGATTTTGGTTCTGAAATAGAAAAAAATTTGATGAAAAGTCGATATTTGGCCAAATTGGCTTGTAAACCACAATAACTCGACCCCGCCTGGATGGAATGAAGCTCATACTTGGTATGAGTGTGTTTACCATTATGAGTACATGAAAACCTATTTGTTTGGGGTCAGGTCAGAGGTCAATGAGGGCACCAGAGGTCCAAGTTTGTAACCTTGTAAACACGATAAGTCCGAAGAAGGTTGGTCTGATCAGGTTGAAATTTGGTGGTAGCACCTTTCTTATGGGGAGACCAGGAAACTATTGTTTTGGGTATCAGGCGGGGGATTGGTGTGAATATCGGTCAAAAATAAGGAAATTTGTGAAAAGTTGATATTTTGGCCATTTTGGCTTGTAAACACGATAACTCGACCCCGTCTGGAGGATGAAGATCATATTGGTATGAGTTGTTTCCATATGAGTACATGAAAACCTATTGTTTTGGGGTCAGGTCAAGGTCACTGAGGGTCACCAGAGGTCAAGTCTGTAAATATTGTAAACACGATGAGTCCAGAATGGTTGGTCTGATCAGGTTGAAATTTGTTGTGTAGCTTCCTCAGGGGGAGCCTATCGTTTTTGGTATAGTCGGAAGGGAATTTTGGTCAAAATAGGAAAGTTGTGAAAATTCAATACTTGGCCAATTTGGCTGAAAAAAATAACTGACCCCACCCGGATGGTTTAAGCTCATACTTAGTATGTGTGTTCCCATGTGAGTACAGAAACCCTTATGTTTTGGGGTCAGGTCAAGGTCATTGAGGTTAGCAGATTCAAAGTTCTGGAAACCTTGAAATTAGAGTGTGTTAGCTTCTTACCAAGGGTACAGGAACCCGATTAGTTGGTTGGGAAGGAAAGATATGGAAATTTGTCAGACGTTATGTTGCCATGATGAGCGGGTACAATCTCCCGTTTTTTGTCTGTGGTCTGGCTATGTTGCAGAAAACTGTAAGGAATCACTAAGACTTTAGGCTTTCTGATTCATTAAAGAAACCTAACTATCTATCCATTGTCCACATATTGGTTTCCAATTGTTATTGCTGGTACAGGGTTTGATGGGTCATGGTGAATGATGAAATTGGGTCGCATGATCAAAACTGACGGGACATTCAGGGATTTCCGGGAAAACTTTCGGGGTGTCATATACAATGTAGCCCAGTGTGAGCCACTGGGCCCCTCACGTGAAATCACGCCAAAAGCTTTCACTCATACAAAATGTTAGTAAACAACACTGTGTTTAATTCATGATGAGGCTCCAAAAATTACTGAACACCTTTATTATTGGTTCCAAAGCCCCTTTAGTTCCCATAAATTTCACACAATGGCAATGGAAATGATTATCTTCCCCCAAGCTTTGAACGATTATAGTTACATGTATGGCAGTGTAATGGGTAGAGGGTCATTGGGGTCGTTGAGGATTTTTTATTCTAGGCCCGCTTCAGGCCCTAGGAGTATTGGATGCAAATTATGCAAAATCGGCCTACCGTTTATTCTTCTAATTGAAGCTCATGCACCAGCCTAAAGTTTACACACTTGAAAGTGTTGCAAGATGTATGATTTTTTAACCCTAACAGAGGCAACGGTTTCAAAAACTTGACAATTGGCAGCGATTTACAATGGCTGTGCCGAATACATAGGCATAAAAGGAATTGCCGGCAAACCTTCCTCAAGGGGGGGAGGGGGGGGGGGCATACGCCGCACAACGGCACTCAATCATAAGACCATAGGCTAGTTTCAGAAAAACCCTTACAAAATTGTTAGAGTTTGTACAACAGTTTCTCAACTTCCCGACTGATTCGCTCACATGGTTGTCCCGTAGATGATCGAAAGGTAAATTGAGCACTCCAACATGGACTTTTGTTCCCGGTATTTTTGTAGTACTGTAGCATCACTTAACACTTGTACCAATTCCGAGGAGATGACCGTCCATCCACCTAACAATGCGCATGTTTTGAGATGGTCTTAGCGCCAGTCGCAGTTGCCCGTCTATTAGATGATATTGTATCTCCTATTAATTTTGTTGCACAGTGTTGGTGTTAGGTCATATTAATGCCTGGATGACAGCTCCTTCATGGTGCTCTGGAATGTTAGGCCAATGTTAGGTGTGGGCTCTAGTGCCATCATGTGAAGTTATGCAAAATGCTTATTAACTCCCACAAATTTCAGTGCACAGTACTGATGTTTGATCATGACGATGCTCCGGTAGCCACACACCCATACCTTCAGGTTTCCCAGAATTTTGGGTTCAAGGTCCCACATGGGGCCCAAGGGGCCAGCATCCCATTAAATTTCACACAATGCCAATGGGACTTGAAATGCATCCCTTCCACAAGCTTCAATAATTGATTTCCCCTGAGGTGCATGAGTAGTACATTAACTCCTTTGGGTGTTTATGAATTGTGGGCCCAAGGCCCAGCATTGACCCCTCTAGGGCCCATCATGTGAGAGCGCGGAGAGCGTGGTGCATTGATTGGTTTAAAGCGTCGAGATCGTTAAACCGTGGTTGTGGGTTCGAGTCCGCGTTGTGCCCTGAGCCAAAGGTGCTTATTTGATTCTTCACTCTAACCTAGGTGTATTGTAAATGGGTACCCTGTTAGGTAACTTATACAGCGTTGCGCTGTATGTGGCTGCTTAATGTTGGGAAGTCCTCCGGGGAACACGATGATTTGTGAGAGCATAACTGTCAGTGCTGCAGTCCGAAACAGCAAGGGTTGTGCACTATATAGTGTGGGTGTGAAAAGTTACCAATGAGGAGCACCAGGGGTAATGAGCGAAGCGCTTTGGTTTGAGATGTGTGTTCCCACATGTAAGGCGCTATAAAAAATCGAAATCATAAATCAAATCATTTTCATAAAAGTGTACATGCAATGGTCCTTGGGTAGAAGATTCATTGGGGGTGTTTGGGATGGGCCCTATGAAATATGAAATAACACAATTTACCTCTTCTTCATTTTCCTCCAATTTTGTTGCATAAATAGTGTGATGGGAGTCCTAATAATGCTTGACCAGTGGAAACATACAGGGGTTCAGAAACTTTGAGCTGAATTCATCCTAATGATCATTATTTTTACACCACTTGATTTGAAAACTGTCATGCTTCTTCTCCTCAGACCAATTGAAGTCATGATAGTTTGTCGTATTCTCATTGAGCATATGTTTAATGGATTTAAGGTTCATGGTCTTGAGGGGAATGTCCGGTGCATTCTGTGAAAAGTGCATTCTTCTCTGATAATGTAACTTGGTTCATTTCGTCAGTGTATGGTTGTTCAGGAATAGAAGGTCTTTGTAGTGCATGAAGTAATGAAAGTCATGCACTTTTAGGACGAGTGGAAAAACTTGTTCTTCTCCCACAAATTCATATCATTGATACAATGGTACATACAAGATATTGGTGAATGATTGTTTAAATTAGGGCAGTCATTGCGTGAAGATTGGTTCCTGCCTATATATCGCAATCCCATGATTAGAGGTTCTGTAGCCACCATTACCAATGAGAATTTGGTACAGGGTGAGCTACTGTGCCATTAGCACTCTGTTTAAAAAGTTTTAGTGATTGATAGGCCCCATTTTTTTTGACTGAAAATTTATCCCGTGATTTGAAAGGAAAAGAAGTAGGTTGCTCACACTCTGTCGAAATTCCTAGCAAAATGGGTTCCAGTTAAACCTGGTACAAACTAGAAGAGCGCTCTAGCGTCATCCAGGCAATTAGCATTACAAGACTGTTGTGTCATTACCATGTATATATTAACTTGTTAGTGGCTCACATTGCCTTTCCCAAAAGGCCGTAGTGGTCTCATGTGGCTCTGTGCATACATGTGGCAGACAGTTTGTACGTGACAATGTTGCAGTTATCCTATTTGTGATTTTCAGTATTCGACAACTACATGCTGAGCCATCATCATTAAACAAACCCGGCATATAGCTAGTGCAAGACATTCATTATCAAATTCAATATTGAGGTAAAACTCATGAACATCTGGTGGGAATACACCTTCACTGGTGAAACACCAGAATGCCAGGCAATTTCATACTCGCTATAAATGATGGGCATGGATAGGTTGCTATCTTTTGCATGTAGATTTTTTTTTTCGTGCGAATACCCGCGTTAATTAAATCCCCCAGCCTTGGGTCCTGGATATCCCCTGTCCATTTCAAATAAGATTGACAGTCCCCGTTCCCCACTTTGAAAATCCTTGAACGGGACTGTCAATCTCATTTGAATATCGAAAGGCTGCAGCAGGTAGCAAATTTCCCATCCTAAAATTTGTCCTTTGTGACCTCAATGGCCTAACACTTTGTTCTGAGAAAAGTGTAGCCCTACATCCCAAGTGCTGTCCAATTTGACAAGGTTTCTAAGAAATTATCGCATACATTGTGCAAGTTTGGCCTCTGAGACCTTAAAATGTGACCCGCCACATTGATCCGGAACAATGTAGTTTACACCCACCAATTTCAGTTCCAAATCCGACAAGTTGTGAAAAATCGCATAAATCCATGCAAATTTACTTCTGTGACCTTGAATGCATTTTCTTTCGGACCAAATGTTGACCCCACCCACCAAGTTTCGATTCCAGGCTGACGAGTTTGAAAAACCTCAAAATTATACAAATTGGATGGGACCCTCCGATGACCTAGAAATTACTCCATTTTTTCGGGTACGAATGTGTTACCTCCCTACCCCTACCCATCCAAGGATTCCGTCCTAACATCGAACAAACTTCCATATTTTCGCATAAACGCCAAATAGAAGGCGGCAGACATGCCGTATGCCCACTTTCGAACCATTCGAGATTTCATGGGGGTGGACATGTGCACCAAGTTTCGTGTCAATCGGAAATTGTGTTGGAGAGTTATAGCACTAATGCCTGAAGTTTCCGCGGAACGGGCGGCGGACCCGCCCCAAAACCATAATATCCCCAGACGCTTACAGCGTCCGGGGAATAATTAGGTAGGCTACTGGGATTGTAGATAAAGACGGAAGAACCCCATTGCCGAGACGTGTTTTCTGCATGCATGCCATTCTTTCTTGGCGGCCGGGGTAGGAGACATCTTTGCATCTATAAATGAGCGTCGAAAAGATAGTGTTATAGCACATCGAACACCCACTCCGTTTCAGAAAGTGTGTTGCTTTGTCATATGTCCCTAGATATGTTTTTGTGCTGTGACAGAGATTTCATTTCTGCTGTACACAAAGTTCCCTACTCTGGCCAGTGGCTGAAGTGAATCGCCATGGCTATGATTTTGGCCGCAAGCAACATGCGGCCAAAAATGTTGAAACAAGCTGTAGTGTAGCTGCGCCTAAAGGCTGACAAAGCTACACCTGCCCTCCGAAAAAACTATTGGGTATTCCAATGCGGGACATGACCCCATTGAAACTGGTAAAATAAGTTAAGAACACGTGAAATAAACACAAAGAACATTCACTATCTGTCCTCAAAACGGAAAAAACGGAAACACGCACACGACATCATCGACCCGGGCATCGAATCCGAAAACGCATAGTCCTAACCATACACAGCCTTTCGGTCATGCGGTGGGTGTGAATGTGAACTTGTAATATATGTTTCGCACGTCTCGCTCGAATGTATCGAAGGGTATGATGTTCTAAGGACGTGATTTTGTTTACTTAAAAATGTTGAGTGTATTATTTTCGGAGAAATGGTGAAAGGGATTGTAGATAATTCTCAGGTCCGTGGCATTTTCACGGACATCAGGGAAAAGAGGAATGCGAATCCTGTTCGTGACCCTATACTTGGCTGTTCGTGTTTGTTTTGTTTACCCTAGGCTATTAATTGCAGTGTGAGAGGCAGGCAGCACGTAAAATTCTATTATTTCATAAAATAATAGCCTATTTGAACACAGTTCATGAATGAATGGGAGCAGAATTTCAGGACTACGTCCCTGTATCGTTCTTACACAGTCAAAAAAAGTTCTAAGGCGAACAATTATACGAAGCACTGTTCGCATTTGGCCCTGGGCAATGGCTGTGGTGTGGAAGCGAGCTCGTCTCTGCAATGTGCTCTCATTGACGTCTAAGCGAATCAACTTCCTGTATTTTCGGACTGATCAACGCTATATTGGGGGTTATTTTATGGGACCACCTCTAATTTTATTGCGGCGAAACATCATAAATGATCAAGTCATTTCATTCGTTGCAAATGGAACTGCTAATCCTGAAATAATTATATTTATCGGTGTTTACTTCGAAGAAGCACAGAGACAAACTGTTGAAGCCGAGTTGTTCTATATCAACGTCTTTCCTCTCCGACATGACATGGTCAAATTCTCGATTGAAGCTGTTCGGAGCTGTCCGTCGCTCCAATTCTGACGTAACCTGACTAGAATTAAAAATATTACCAAACTATAATGCGCATGCGCTGTCATCGATTGTTATAGACTTTTTGCACACGTCACCAGAGAACGTCATCTTTAACATAACATTACATTGACTAATTTTATTGGAGCGACTGCGTCAAGGCCACAGGAATGTAACCATCGCACCAAACGACTACAATACAAGCGATTTCATCGCTCGGAAAAGGGCTAATTAATGGGAAGCTCAAAGGGGCTGTTTCAGAGCACAGCGTTCTCTCTAAAAATTGCTGATTCATCCCATGAAGGAGATAATTCTACACGTACATGCGACGCCTCCATAGGTAAGAGGGCGCTGTTGGGTTTACCGTTCATAGCATGGTTTTCAGTATCCCACTTGGATTCATATAGGCCCTTCAAGTACTATCTCATGCGCATGGTGAGATTGACGCCTGATTTTTTGTGATCCGTAGCGAAGGCTCCAAGAATAAAATCAATTTGATCCAGCCTATATATAGCTTCAAAACAGCTAAAGCTGAAAGTGCTCCTCAGAAGTGAGATTGCCTATCACACAGTCAGTTGTACACAGAAGCTATGAAATGTCGGTCTCATGACTTACTTACTCTGCAATAACTGTGACTTGCTTCAAGTGGATCTTGATGTTTCAAATGCTGATCCAGGGGTATATGCTGACTTTCAGCAATGCAGTGCTGCATTTTACAGTGTATAATCTAATCTATAGGAGGCCTGGGTGAAGCTGATGTAATATCAAGGGTTTCTTCCTCCTCTTCATGATATTACTTGATGATGTCATCAAACAATGATTCGATGGTACCCTGCCTACTAATAGACCTGTGTGGTTACCCTAACAAGGTGCAGAGTCGGAACGTTCTTGGTAGCTGCGTACCGCAAAACTCTCGGGCACATACCTGCATTTTTTTTTCGCCATTTTCCATCCACATTTATTGTTTTCACCTTCAACTGACCCTACTGACATCTGGCATAACTATGGAATGACTTGAAACATGTCTACCACATCACCCTAATATTTGCTATCAGTGCACATTCCTACGCCTGTGGCAGTGAACGGTGGAAACACACTTCCCAGAAATGAATATCTAACATGTTTGACACTCATGTTTCTAGTTGAACCACTCCACAAGTTACATCAAACCGCATTTAGGTGGGGGTGGGGGTGGGGGGGGGGGGGGAGGCGCATCCCCCATTTCTATGTCACCACCAACTGAGGAATTGGACCTAGATTAATGTAACAAATCCTGTGGAGGCAGGATCTAATGTAACTAGGGCCTAGATGCGATGAAAGACCAAATAATCACATACCCCCTGGACAATAGGGTTTTTTGTCCACTATTCTGCTGAACTGGACCTTCTGATAATAAGGTACACAACTGCTCAGCATAGGAATTGAGTAATGTAAACAACCTTTGTTCTGGCAGCAGGAGAGCTCAAAATAAAGTTGGAAATTGGGGGTAATTAATGGATTTTAATAAATCTACTACACAAACACTATGCAAAACTAAAATGTAGCTAAGACTAGCCGTAGCAAGCTTCATCACCCACCATTACAACCTGTCACATATGTTTATAATTATGAATGAACTTACGAACAGAAGTGACGACCGAACAGACGAAAACGAATGAACTCACGCACGAACCGAACGAACGAGACAGAGCGGAGAGACTGATTAACTTGTGAGCTGCTCTCCGCAGCTAAAATGAGAATTCCAAGACATGCAGCAGTGGTGTCAGTGAGGCTTAATTGGGAGCAAAACATTCAACTATGAATTGTACCAGCATCACCGGTCCAACAGGTCATGTACTTGGAGTTGCGATTGCATGGTTGAGGTTTTGGTCTATGCTTTTAGTTCTGCTTGTAAATGCTTGTACTTTCCTGGGTGGTTGATGGGTTTATTCGAGGTTATTTGCAATAACTCTCGTCGGTGGGCTGTGTGCCGTCAAGTTGGACATGGATCTTTTGCTCCCCCTGGTTCAGGAAGTGTTGGGATCTTGGAGTTCACTGTCGTCCTTCAGATTAAATGTTTGGTCCTGGGAACAGGGTTGGCATTATATAATACCCCCCGCCTCATATCTTCTGAAGCACTAGTCAAGAAGAGATGGTGAGTTATCGCAGTGCTTATTCAGATTATATGCCAAGGTTCCTTGATGAGGCCTACATTGTACTTGACTTCCCCTGACCTGTAGAATTCAACTCAATCAAACGATTCATGTAGGCCTGCTTATAAAGTGTCAATGAACTGTCCTGACAATAGATAAGAAGTCGCCAGCATACCGCCCAACTTTTGTAACATTCATATGATTATTCAATTCATTTAGTGTTTCTCTTTTCACGCCTTCCACAGCCGTTTCCCGAGAACACGAGCGAGGGCGGTCCAATAGGTGTCCACAATCCCAGGAGGGAATCTCAGAGGTCACCGTTGACCCCTGTACAGAATCCAGCAGGAGGCCTGGCAGAAAACTTCACTGCAAGGCACAGCGTCAAGGAGATTGAGCAGTGCAACCCAGCCACGCCCAAACAGAAAGGTGAGTTGGCTGTTCTCACACTGTTTTCACACAGGGCCTCGCCAAAGGAGGGCCCATGTCCCCCTCAATAACCATTGCCCTCCCCCCCCCCTCCCTCCCACATGATCGATAGTTGAAAGTTCAGCAAATGGGAAATACGAACGCTGATTGACCTAGCTGTTTAATGTCCATTTTGCACTTGTAATTGTATTAATGCACCCCCTAATTACCCACTGCTCGGGTGAGTCATTGGCAAAAGTTGGTCAACAATTATTGATAACGTGTATTGTATGCTAGTAATTGACTCACCCCAGATTCATTGAAAGTGGATGCACTGCTGAGTCGCTTTGGTTTTGGGGCGACCCTACTTTACTGACCTTGCCCTGATGGCATACGTGTGCATCATGCAATTGGCGAGTGCCGATACTTATACAAATGAGGTTAAATAGAGTGCTAACATAGCGGGTTGTAAAAGTAGCAGGATGGGGACACCAAGTCGCACAATGTGACTTGAGGTTGTAAAATTCTGCTGACTTGCCCATGAGTGAGGACTTGCTTCCATTGAATTGTACAGTGACTTGCCCTGCACCATATTTTGAGTAACCGTTGACTTGACTTGAACAGATTTTGGTGACTTGTCCCCCTCTGCAAGCCGTATAATACGTATACATGGATAGGTTAACACAACCTTATATTATAGTATAATTAAGTGCTAGAGTAATCTGAAATATATGTAATATGATTGCAAGACATATGCCTACTACTTGGCTGTCAAGCCTGCCTGGGTGCAATATAGACTTGACGTGGATGTCCTCTGCTGATGACACTTTAGCCACATGATCATGCACTTCCATGAATCCGCATGTTCTCATTTAATTATCTTTCCATTTGAAACCCAGCTGCTCGTACAAGCCTTCTTTAATGGAACATGATGAAACATTGATGGCCAAGTGTAGGTTCCCCCATAGCCTGTTGAAAAAATTGAGGTCCATGGCCATTCTAGGTTCATCTGTAGCCATTAGTACTGTCTGCGGAAATCAATTCTTATGTTTCCTCCTTTTGAAAGGGACAATAATTTCATTTACCTCTATCTATTATTCTTCGAAAGACGTAAAATGCGTCCCCCCACATTTGAATCAAATGCTCATGGAAAGTTTTGGTCAACTGTTATCATGAACCCATGGTTTTTTTTCAGAGATCAGGGTAGGTCTGACATCATGGGCTCAACTTACCAAGGTGGCAACAGGGACTTTCTCCAACAAATGGAATTGAATGATCATGATTGTTCCGTATTTTTTTTATCAGTGGCGCAATATGGGATGTTCAGGGCATCTGGGCCAAAAGTCATCCAGTGGGTAATTTTGGTCAATTTCCAGGGGCCGTACGGTGGCCCTGTGAACAGGGTGTTTCCCGGTGAGGGGGCATATCGGTGTTGTTCTCAATTTTCGGTTGATGATATGGGGGAGGGGTGCGTTAAAGGTCCTTAGATGCACTCTGCGCCTTTTTTTTAATTCTGTATATCACATTTTCCATTCCATACACTCACACACTACCCTCCTACACATGAAAATTGCTCATGCTTCTCAAGCAAATTTTTAGGTATATTATGGGGGAACATGCCCCCAATCCCCCTTCCTTCCCCCCCCCCCACCATGGCAGCACCACTGGCAATTTTACACAAATTTTTACTGTTACAACTCTAACTGAGTCCATCACACTCTTTTGTGCATTCATTATCACCTCTCTGCGACTCCACTAATCCTCTCCTCTGTATGCATTCTTGTTGTAACCATACAAGTGAACTTGATGCCCATTAATTAATTGCTAGCTCATTCCATACTGTAGTAGCCTCGTCTGATTCGATCAGTAGCTTGTGGATATCAGTGATGCATGCAAGCGCGCAATTAATTGAATTAACAGTGTAACAAATCCCCCAAATAGAAGTGCATTTTTTTAGTGATTGTTTCTCTTTCACTTATAGATTATGCCCATCTTCCCGATTTGGGGTGAATCTGGATGACACATTCTTTCAATGGCAACCAAATGACCAGATATTTTATTCCAATTGTTCTTGCAAAGAGAACATGTTTCAATATATATTTCAACATTGTCAAATTTTGTTCATGTTTTGCAGCACAACACACCAAAGTGATGACTCAGGATAACTTGGGGGAGTCGGTGCTTGTGAAAATGGATATTCCGCATCACATTCTATCAGTAATTATCCCCTATAGAGCTGACACAAAATGGTGGCATCTGGGAAGAATCTATCCATAAAAGATGACACTGTCAAATTCTTGTATTTTTTATATAGTGTTCAGTATGGAAAAATAGAAGAACAAAAAATATGAAGTGATTGACTCATGATTTGATTGATTTCTCATTATACAGATTTCCTCTTCTTGTTTTACAAACTCTCTCCACACCCCTGCTTCTTAATCACACTCCTGTGCATGTGCTAGCTTCGCATATGAGTTAACACCCAACCGCCCGCCTTTAAATCAGCGCATATTTACATTCGAGTGAGTGGCTCTGTGCCACAATTTGTATGAGGCTTGACAGGCCATGCGCGTTCAGTGCCCCGTGGCATACCGACCCCTCGGGCACTTGATGGATGATTACACGAGTTGTTTTGCATACCGTTGGCTCATTGGCACACTGGAAGCATGTAGGGAGTGAACAAGCGTTCAAACATTTTATTCATCCCGTCTCTCGGCAACACCTCGGTGGGAGCGTGTCGTACGCGATATTTTATGCAGAGATCTGCTCCCCGATCGGCAGCTGCTGTTCTGTCAAATAACTTGTATATGAGCCGATCGTCCATCTTTGCATTCAACGGAGGGAAAGGAGGCAGTTTTGTATAGCCAGTTTTTTTTTGCAGCCCACATATACAGGGGATGTGGCTACTAAGGAATTATTCACATTACCGTACAGTTCCCCCCACTGAACTTAGTGTGAACAGGATTCCCGGGTCATTTGGGACAAAATATTTGGAATTTTCATGATATGGATGAAGGTGATTATATTGGTGAGTTTTAACTTACCATTGACTTACTTTTGAATCATGCTCTGCATGGGCACCCTTTTCATAGGTGGCGCTATAATTGTCTAAGAATGTTAAATTAATGAGAATTTTAGGCCTACCGTCCTTACTTAAAAACTTATTCTGACATCACTACATAACCCCCATTTGCTAACAACTTTTACTTTCAAGCAAAGCTTTTTCAATTAATATTTTTTACCACACAGTGTACAGTAGATACCGATACATAGCAGTTAAATTTTTCTGCTCCATTTGTGGCAATAGAGCTATAAAGAATACAATAAGGCTGCCTGCTGTCAACATTTGCTCACAACATTTAATTATTTCATTCCTGGCGTCCCTCCAGACTAGAATGCATTGGAGGGGAAAGATTTAGAGGAATGTTCCTATACTTACATATTGAAGTATCATTCGTAAATGCCTCTCACTCTAATCTGTTTCATCACAAAAATGTGATAATAACCACGCTCAACCAGGTCAAGTTACTTGCGCATAATACTCAACACAAGGCATCGCGTATCGCCCACTTATCCCTATATGGTCAACTGGTGTTTAGTATCAGGATAATACCCAGTTTATAATTCACTTTCACCTGCAAGTCACATGGTATTTATGAATGCACAATTGATGATAAGTGTGATATTCTCTTTTGCCATGTTGTGTATAGTTGATATTTCCTTAATTTTTTTTCTTCTCATGTTGCACTTTTGCCCAAATTAGCTTGGTTTTAATACATGAATTTGCTGGAGTAATCTCGACTGAGGTAATACACATGATAAGATGGGTAAATTTGCATCACATGTAGAACGGAGCCTATATCACATATTCTCTTGCATGAATCATACATATTTTCGAGGGGTAGTACGTAGCGCTATTTGACTTATTGCATTTTTGTGGCATTATTTGGTTCATATTATTCATTTGGTTATATTGGAAGAATTTGACCTAAACCTTGCCTAAATTCTTTTGTTTTCCTATATATTAAATAATCATATTATTTCCTGTCTTATATAGCGCTTTTCAGTCGAAGACTTTCTCAAAGCGCTTTACAGATATACCCCTGATCATGATTGACTTGTCAACCCGTACCAACAGCACCCTGCTGGCTTGTTCTCTCTCACACCCATTTCAGTATGTTTACTTCATCGTGTCCCCGGGGGACTTCTCAATCTAATTCACTTTCTCAACTTACCCGCATATTGCACTTGCCCCCCCCTCCCCATGAACATCTGGCCAGTTTTAAAGTAGTCCAGGCTGGAAACCCTATCGTCCTTCTTATTTTACCAGTTGAACGTTTAAGTTCATGAGCATCTTGGCTAAGAATTTCATTCGATTTTTCATCGCCGAAATATCAAGTAGCCATATACAGCGCTCGATGATGACATTAAAGGCATGGATTATATGCACATCAGTCTAAATGCAACAAAGTTTAGTCCATGCAGAGTTGGAGCCATGCTTGAGTGGATGTTTAGAGAAATTGTCAATAAAGGAGAAAACTAACATGAATCTGATCTAGATATGCAATTTCATCCTAATTGAAATATCCAGGGGTTTGTTGAATCCCAATCACAATCAGTCCTGCTTGGAACAACACATCTTGGGATTCTTGTCTTTGACAGAAAAGAGCAATGTCTCACTGACCGGATGAGGGGACGCACTCAATCGAAACTATTGAAAACGTGAGAAAACAACCAGCAGTGGCATTAGGTAGAAATCGGCATAGTTTCACCAGCTGACTCGACAGCATTAACGAGTAGTGTGTTACTAGTCGTATTGAAAGCATCATTTGATGGCATATTAACCAAAATTGTATTATCAGTGGTCCTGTGGAAGTTGGCTTCCGAATAACTTTGATTGTTTACCATAATTCCGGGCCATAGATGCAGGCGTAATAAAATTCACAGGCACGTGACTGGACTGACTCAATTAAGGCTTGAAAGCTAGAGTATACTTCGCTGTGCCGTCGGCCCGGCCTCATACATTATACTGCGAAAATGAAGGAGCAGTGCTTGGCCCTCGCCAAGGGTACATTGTAACATGTCGCATGAAAGATTTCACGCCTGGCTGTGTTGTGGGAAGAAAACAATGTAGGCCTATGTGTGATCAGTATTCTATTTTTCAACATTTTCATAGTCATCTAGCCATACTTCATAGAGTAAGGACTATTGACTATAGAAAAGGATAGTGAAATACATTTATGCAATTTTCTCATTAAATAAGTACGGTGGTTTAGAGTATTTTTTAAAGGCAAAAACTCAATTTGACAGGGCAATATTCCAAGTTTAGTATCACACCACATGACTATGTTACATTGGACATCTTTAAATTAGCAGTCTTGGGAGAATTAATATGATCAAATGGAGAATTTAGAAAAGGAGAGAAAGTCTTTTCTTTCTGGCTTTATATAGATTTTTGGGGAAATAGTGGAATATTATGGGAATAATAAACAGATACTCTGGCTCTTGTTTCGGATTGAAACCGATTTATTGATATATATGAAAGAAAAAAACCAAATTTTTGGAAATTATATTAAAAATGGTTTGATTTGATATGAAGGCCAAAACCGAAGATGGCAAATCTTGGGGCTATGTCTCGCAAATTGCTAAATTCCTATTAAATACGCCCATTTGTGGATTATTCCCTGATTCTAGTGAACGGGGGGGACAAAAGTACTGTTTCACAGACCAGGCTGGAATACAAAAATTGTGATGGCATTATTGTGACGTGTTACGAACTTGAATTTACGAATCAACAATGATACTGTTACTGACAATGGGAGACAAACTGGAAATACAAAGACGTGCATTACAAAATGATTTTGAGGATGGCAGAAGGACTGAGGCTCGATGCTCTGTCGCATCCCAAGGCCACACCGTTTAGCTTGATGATGGTGGTCTTTAACACAGTGTCTCATCAGCCCCCAGGCTGACTTGGTTATTGATTGGAAGAAAACCTTGAGTGATACTGCTCCCCGGTAATGGAAGGACAATGATTGTGTGTGTATCTTTACATTTGTAGAGCTCTCTTGATTGCAAGGCGTGGAGGGACTCGGATTCTGATACAGTTCCATGCATCATCATCAGATGTACTTTCATTGATAGTTAGAATGCACAATGCACAAATAGACTGTCCTACACAAATTTGCTAACATAGCATTGTGAATGAAGAGAGATCTTGCTGGAAATGGAGGGGGGTTTGGCCTATCCACAACTGATGTCACGTTATTTCCCGTACGTCACATATGCATTTGCTAATCAAATTTTGCAGTGAAAATCAATATTCAAATTTCTTCACATGGATAATTTCGTTGGGCATGTTTTTTAATAAGAACTTCCATAATGTAGTGACAAAAACATGTTTGTCACTAGAACCTGTGTAGGGATGAAAATTGTGAGCAATTAGCATATTTATGATTTACCCCCAAACAAATATGTCAAAATACTTGGAATGGAAGGAGCATCATGTCCCACATAACTGATAATCAGTTAATCAGATGATAGGATTTGGGATGTACTTTGTAATTAGCTATTAATTGATTGTAACCCCAAACATAATATGCAAATGATTGGAAGGAAAAGGACATCGTGTCCCACATAACTGATAATCAGTTAATCAGGAAGATAGGATTTTGAATGTTCCGTCCGTCGCACAATAACAATTTCAGTTTATGCTAATTAGCCGGCTGTATTGCTTGGACATGCAAAATGTTTCCCAGATCTTTGAAAATCTTAAACTTTCAATATGTTAGCTTGGATGTGACACCAAATATATGACGTGGGCTCCAGTACAGATTGAAATTTTGCTTCTAGGGATATAATAGCTTGGACCTGCCCAGGTAGAACTCCCTAAGATCCTCACATTGAAGCATACTTTTTAATGCAACTATGGTTAATTTTGATGGATAGTCGAAAGATTAGGCAGCCACATAAAAGCCCTATATCGCATGTGTGGTTGTCCGCTGGCATTTTTTTGTCCATGCCTGGAACTATGTACCCCCTCGAAGAGGTCTAGGATATAATAGCTTAGACCTGCCCAGGTATACTCCTATGGAAGATCATCACATGAAGCAAATACTTTTTATGCAAATATGGTTTAATTTGAATGGATAGTGCTTGAAAGATTAGGCCAGCCAGCATAAAAGCCCTATATCACGTGTGTGGTTGTCCGCTGGCCAGTTTTTTGCATGCCTGGAACCTAATGTACCCTCGAAGAGTCTAGGGATATAATAGCTTAGACCTGCCCAGGTATACTCTCCTATTGAATCATCACATGAGAATCAAGACTTTTTATGCAAATATGGTTTAATTTGATGGATAGTCTAAAGATCGGCAGCCAGTAATGAAAGCCCTATATCGCATGTGTGGTCGTCCGCTGGCAATTTTTTTCCATGTCTGCATGGCAACTATGTACCGGCGTCGAATATGTATAGGTCATTTTTCAGTCAATTCCAGCGACTGGGGTTATCTCGGAAACGATAGTTTTGCTTGCTTACTGTCACTCGATCACGACTCGCAATGAAAATCGGAAATATACAACTTTCAACAAACGAGTTCTCTGAATTAATAAATATGTGTCAAGTCATCAAATTTGCCGAAGTGGGCGAATTAGCACAAGACGTGACCTAACTCCGGTACTGGACTGGCACAATGTCCTGCCGATCGATGTACCGCACGTACTGCTACGCTACACAGTAGAGTTTTATGACACTATGCCACACAGTCATACATACACTGTACACTTTGTACAGCAATATTGAGTGAGTTCACAACTGCATCAAAGCAACACGTCTATCCGGTTTGCTCGTCCAGGGACCAGATAACTTTGACACAGGTGGTTCTCCAACATGCCATACATGGTCTGCCTATGTATGCGGGTGATATAGTGTAACCCCAGCTGGTGCAGGCGTGCAGTTGTATGTATGTCATCTGCTATATGCAGGATCCTGGGGACTCCCACTCTTCCGGACCAGGCATACTAGCTGTATATACCTGATTTATATTCATTCAGGAGTCACTGAGTCGCTTCCGAACTTGCTTTGAGAAAAGTTAGATACAGATAGATTATTGCCTCCCCAGAGAGGGGAAAGCAAAAGATCTGCATGAAACAACCTATGAAAACAGAGTTATAAGAATAAGACAATACATAGAATCACATGAGACGGAACATGGAATCGCATGTGGTTAAAACATGGAATGTGTAAAAGACCAATACAAAAATGCAAGGAAATGACACGATATTACTGTATACATAGGGACTTAGCAAATGCCATAAGACATTTCTATATCGAATTAAAAACAACTATCCAGTGAATTTTGAGTTGAAAACCTGATTGCACTGCCTACTGTAGGAAGAAAAATCGGTGTGAATGTTTTGGGTCATTCCATATTGACCTCAGCTTGTTCCAAACCTGGGACTCGTACACCAAATTAACAGTAGGCAGACTGTCAGCTACAATCTTCCCCGCCCTTCTAATAATATCTTCAATAATTTTTAAATGTGTTTTATCGGTGTTGCCAACCTAGCATATCGTACGTAGGTCCACACTGAGCATATTACGGCTTTATAATAGAACATGGCAAGGATTCAGTCAGTGATAACATCGAAGGAATGTAATTTACAAAGACAATACAGACAAACGCGAGAAAGCATTTGTAATAAACTTGTCCAGCAATCGAGATTTGTGTCTTCTGGGGTTTTTAGTCTTAGAAAATAGTTGATTGCTTGGCGTGAAAGGCGAACCCTGTTCAGCGAATGATGGACTTTGAATGACACTGCTTCGTCCACTGTGCCCTCATTAGGACACAAACTTGTATCACAAATTTCGACAAGCAAACCTAAAGTTGCTCCTTTTGTCCTTGCACTGCGTTTGCATAGAATTCCCCTCCTCAGGATGTGTTTCCTTGTCCCTAACTCTCCAGCTGTTTAAACTTTGTGCAGAATTAATAGTCTGGCCGATCTTTCCTCTTTTTCTCAGTCTTTTGTGCATGGTGGGGTGACCCCTCTTGCCAGACAATATGGGTGTGTGGTGTGCCCCTCCTCATGTCACTTTGTTTAAAAACAAAGCCATGCTTCTATATTAGGGGCATGGACTTCCATCAATTAATATGGTACCTTGTGAAACAAGTCCGAAGTCTTGACAATTTAGAGTAAAATACCGGGAAGGGGCAACTCCAGGAAATGCCAGGGGGGTCATGGGACCCCATTCCCCATCAGGGATGGGGGAAGGAAGCGTCAGCCCCAAATGTGGTCTTCACCCACCCCCCGAATTAACAACACTTTTAGCCAATTAGTTTTTCCATTCCTCACTCCTTATGTTACTCCTTGCAATGTTCGAGACATTTCAATCTTCAAAATAGAAAACCCAGGTAGGGTCGAGTCAGGTACCTACCTATGTGAGAGCGGTTCCAGTACGACATTGTTTTTTTTAAAAAAATAGCCTAATTTTACGAGCATTTAATTGCTGTTCGATTTGCCTCTTGAACAAAGTTCAGAAGAGACTTGGTGATTACTGTGGTGTACATGTGAATGAACAGCAGGCACATGTCACACTTTAAAGTTACAGGATTTTTGTGGTGGTAGCTGGCGGCAAGTGTTATGAATTCCGTACTGCGGGGTGAAACGTTCACAGTTATTCATGAGTTCCGGCAGTGGATTTAATTAGTATCTTAATGTGACAGCATGGGCGAGTGAACATTTTCCCAATAGTCTCTGCAAAAACTGCCTGTCAATTCAGACAGGAAACGAGAGAAATTCCAAGAAATCCACAGGGATACTCATTAGCTGAGTGCTGTTCTCTCAAGCACAGGTGAAACTTGAGAAGTCCTTATAAATTATGGGCTTACTTGCCATGAATTACAATCGTCACCCTCATTACTGTTGCTTGGTATATATTTTGAATTAAGCGGTGGAAGTTGATTCTCTATATGGGTATATATGTGAAATATTTACTGATACTTAGTGAGCTCTGAATAATTGACATGAAGAGGACAAAAGTTTGCATAAATAGACTGTACTGGTACCTTGTACTTGTACCCATACGACACAGTTTCATAGTAACATTACTGAAGTCACTATCTGCGGAGTTTGTTCTTGAAGTGCCGAACTGCACCAGAATTAAACTTCGAAATTACTAGTTTCTGATTCACTCCTGTTCTATGTAGGAGAAGGAGTGAGAGTTACTGAATTCATTAGACTGAATCAAGTTGAATCCAGTGGAGTATGAATGTCAAGTTGTTTTAAAAAAATCATATTTCCAGTGTCATACGTGCAAAAATAGGCACACAAAATCACTGTTCTTCTGATACAATATATACTCCTATTGTCAATTTTCTGAGGGGGGGTTCTAGGTCTAGAGCCATTATATAAGTTAAGAGGTCATCAGGCCCTGCTACGCTTGTAAATTGAGTGTGATATGGACAGTGGGTTTTATGAATAAACTAATGGTTGGAGAGAGAGCAGACTTTTAATAATTATTTCACTTTTTCAATTTACCCCATATTGCCACTTTGATCCTCCCCACAGCTATGAACATATGGCATTTTTTTTACAGCAGTCCGGGCTGGAACTCTATCATCCTTATGTTTGCAGCTGAACGATTTTAAGTGTTTCTGAGTCTTGGTGAGATTTTCATGATGTTTCATCCCCGAAAATTCACCCCATCTGCTTTTAATCATTGTGCAGAATCTTGCAGGAAGCACGAAGGAGGAAGATAGGGTTGCCAGGCCCGACAATACTGTAGAGATTGCCAGATGTTCAGTGACATGGGGGTGGGGTGCAAGTGCAATATGGGAGATCATATTAGACTCACAGGCTTCACAAACCGGTGAGTTCTGTGAAATCCGATACAGAGCCTGCTGAGACAGGTTTCAAAATAAGCAGGGACCCAGCTAAGCTAGCTAGGGTAATCCGCTCCAGAGTGGAACTGATAAGTCTATATTTGCAAGCATCATACATTGTCAGCTAAGATCCCCATCAAACAGCTATAGACAAGTCCTGTTTCTGAACAACTGTCTCTCTCTCTCTCTCCTTGTCACAGGCTATACCCGGTTTCGTTGCATCTCCGACACGTTCTCCCGGACGGAATACATGCCCTCCATCCCGACGGCGATTGTCCTCCGAACACCGGGCAATTTCAGGCAAACCGGGGAATTCCAGGGAGGGGAGGCTTTTTTTAACGAGGTTTCTGGGTAACCAGTACTGGTCACTGGGATTTTTTTTAAGTCAGGTCGAGGGGGCTCGGTAATTAGTAATATAATATAGACCTGCGCAACCGGGATAACGGATGTATGCGGCATACGATTTTGCCTGAATGTTCCTATGCCTGTTGGTGCACGGGTCAGTGTGTGTTCAGGGCGACAGTAAATGATACGATACACAATAGGTTCCTTGTAGAGCAATAGATCTATTCTTCATTTGATTTCAGAGCTATGTAATTGTGTGTGTGTGTAATGCCTGACTGCTTGTGAATAGACCCCTCATTTTGACACCACGGAAAATAAGCTACATGGTGTTCCCAAAGTCCCACATGAGTGTATGAACTCTATTGTTTTGTATCAGTGGTCAAAGGTCATCTGAAGTCAGCAAGCGGTCAGTCTGAAACAAAATTGTGAGTTACACATTACTGATGAAGGAAAACCACATACAGACTGGGAGTCTCTTTTGTGGGGGTTGTGAGGGGGAAGATCAAGCAAATTCATGAATATTTTCAGCCAATTGCATCTTCTAAACTTAATGAATAGATTCAGCAGGCTTGGTGAATGAAGATGTATTTGATGTGTACATGTCTTTCAATATTGGTACAGACACCGTTATGAGGCAGGTGTGGTCAGTTAGGCAGTCAAGAATCCTTAAATTCCACTCAGCCTTTGGTATATTCGAGAAAATAGGAGTCATGATATGAAAAATGAGAAGCACTTGTTTGATACCTTCATCTACAGAACGATTCAATAAAATACAGGCACTCAAATCACTCTCTTTCCTTGAGAAAAGCCACAGTTTCACCACAAGGACACTATTCATGAAATATAATTTTCTCACCAATACATCATGATATTCACCATTCCCGCAACATTTCAAGTGTTCGGGGATATTATGGTTTTGGGGGGTGTGGGCCCACTGTCTCGCTGCATGTTCTGGACAAGGTTGATTGAAGGTTAATTTCAAGGTCACGTGGTTCAAATTGCCAAACTTTATAGTGAATTTTTGTAACTTCCATGGATTACAAACAAAATTGTAGATGAAGGCTATGCTACCTTGGTTTCTGACGGAAAAAAGGCGGTATTATGGGTGTTAGCTGCTTCTTCAAAATGATTGCTCAAAGCGGGGATATACACGTGGGGTGTTACCTGCCTAAACATTTCCAGTTTAAAGTTAATTAGAGTTAATTTCCATGTCCGCCATCCCAGCCTCTACGAGCGAGGCTACCATACTGTAAGTAATCTATTGTATTGAACTGATACAAAAAACTACAATTGAAAAAAATCTATTGAAACTAGACATGTGCAGGTGGGTAAACCTCCGCTGTGTATATCCTTTCATGAACATCCTTTGTGGACCTCGTTAGAGGCATCACCTCTGACCTCCAGTGACTCCCTTGTTCAGGATCAACTGTCGGCATTTTCCCAAGTTCGTTTGAATATGACAAGTCAAATCCGACAAAGTTTATAGAATCGCGAGGGGAACGAAAAGCCCACAATTTGACCTTTGGTGACATTGAAAATCACTGTCATGTCCTTTGTCCCCACCGACCAGTTTCGGTAAATCGGATGAAACTCTTTATTTTCATGAACCCACAAAATAGAGGGCAGCAGACATGCGGATGCCCACTTTCTACTCATCCGAGATTTCCACTAGGGCAGACATGTGTCCGAGTTTTTAGGTAATCGGATGAGCCTCAAAGAGTTATTGCGCTAATGCTAAATTTCCCAGCGGCAGAGCCAGGGACGGCGGCATCTACACACCCAAACCCTACTATCCCCAACACTTCCAGTGTCGCAGGGATAAACTAACGAGCCCGCATCACCTGTAACAATAATTGGTGCGGTCGGTCCACACTACAGCAGCGAGAAAATGCCATGATAACGCCACTGTGAGCTGGATAGGCTCGCGTCTCCTACAGCATTCTCCTTATGGGTCACTATTTTATCCATCTGAAGTTCATTGGTTAGTTTATGGTTCACAGATCGGTCCGCATTGTATTGTTACGTCATCGTTCATGTGTGACCATGCAGCACCTTTTTTGTGTGTGACCGATATATTCCATGAATAGGGCTGTGCTTTCAAATAAGATTAACGATATTAGTTGCACAATTAGATTAATTGATTAGGAATATCAAGTTCCACTTAACGAGAGCTATGTTGAAATTAAGTGATGTAGTGCCCCTAGACTCTAGACAACCACACATAATAATTGTAACGGAGAAAGCTTAGCCAGACCAGTCAGCCGTAATTATTGTTTCGATAAATAATGTTGCAGGCGATATTACCAACTCAGCCCCCCTGTAATACATACAATCACCTACCAGAACAAATGCAAAAAAAGAATTAGATTAAATCATTTATTATTGACTGATGTGGAATAATGAACAGATAAATAGGCCTTTGTTGCAGAATAACCGGGATTGACGTCATAATAGGAGTTAAAAAATTCCCGGAGGCGTAGCTGAGGGATTTTGCCTCCTATTATGACATCAAAACCGGTTTTAATTCGGAAAACAAAAGGCCCGAGAGGAGATCTGTTTATATTCCGATTCATAATATATTCGGTTATTCTATCGAAAAAAAACGCAAGGAGAAATAACACGGAAAAAGACCCTCCTCATATGATATATTTAATCTCCCAAGACTGCTCCATCGACCCAAGGATGTTCAACAACTCCGAATGTAACACACCGGCATGGCGTGTTGCCAACATTGCGCACTGAACAAAACAAGCTATAGAAACGTAGGTCGAATTGCTACCGTAACATGTACGAATGGACAGGCCGAGCGACAGTTCTAATTTCAGCAC
Source organism: Sclerodactyla briareus (assembly GCA_026419785.1). Classification (NCBI taxonomy): domain Eukaryota; kingdom Metazoa; phylum Echinodermata; class Holothuroidea; order Dendrochirotida; family Sclerodactylidae; genus Sclerodactyla; species Sclerodactyla briareus. Next base: position 210,247 of record JAODTK010005554.1, read on the forward strand.
TTCAGAGGTTACATACATTTACAGTAGCTTGTTCACGAACACAGCAATGTCCAATACAGTAGTATAACTAGCCTTGATCGAGTCGAGAGCTGCAGTTGATTCTGTACAGGACACATGTGTGGTCGGGATGGATTTAATACGGGGCAATGCGAGTGTTGGAAACAATGGAAAGTACCATTTTACAGGAACATCGACATATCTTACAAAATTCGTGGAAAATACATCCATCGTGTGATAGTATTCGAAGGCAAATGGTCGTGCCATTGTGAATGTTGATGATGGTGTTGCTTGAGGCGTGTATAGGCCTACTGTAAATCAACTGGCTGGTGTATTTTCCCGTTTTCGGGACCGATGCATTCTTGTGGTAAGTGAGGACTTTGATTGTCCAAAGTCCTGTCAAAGAGAGGAGTTAGGAACATTAGAAGCATGTTTTCAAGCAGGACAGTCGACGGAGATATATTAAAACTTCCTCATATTTCAAAATTCATGCCTAGGTGGACAGCCAGGGAAATGCTCTCTAAGGAGAGTACCTTTCCTGAATCATCGCGGATGAAATGGACCAGTTCTCGTTATTTCGCACCCATCCGGCTTCGCATATCACCCCCGTGGTTGCTTCGACTCGGCATTGGAAGTCAGACTACCTGTACCACTAATTCACACTAGTGCGTGAAAAGAAGACGAGAGAAATTCAGGGTAAATAGGTTCTACTTGGGCCTATCATCTGCTCACAGTGGAAAGGTGATAAACTCTCTGAGAAGATTCGTGAAATATGGTGTTGGATCACGTAACGATTCAGGCACGGTCAAAGGAATGTGTACAAACGCGATATAGGCCCTACGTAGTATTTAACCTCGTGTGCAACTGAAGATTGATTTACGGCTTTCTGAACACTCACTTGTGAGGGTCCATCTATCGTCGCAGCTAATTGATTTGTGCATCCCTCTTGATACGTTCTCCCTCTCCCAGACATATGTCTTCTTCTGTGTTCGCACTCTAGCCTGTGTTCTAGTATTCAGGATTCATAACTTTGGTTTAATCAACTTTCACACAATAAACTTACGTCGACATAGGTACTGGATTTTTGAATTTTAAATAAATTGATAAATGTGAGGGACCACAGGCCTACTGTTATTGTATTGTTACACTGGTGGACCTGCATGTCTTGAAGAGTACAAGGTCATGTGAAAACAAAAGTTATGCTATTTGGTTTGTCTTGATTACATCTAGTATATTAAGGAAACCAAAAACCTTATTAGAAAGGAATGTCAGCCGACTCGAATGTGAAAAGGAGAACAAGTAGTCATTGCACAAGGCCCCTGTGGATGTCACGAGGCGTAACCCTGTGTGTACGGCCAATCCAAAAAAACCACCTAGTGACAAAAGCCCTAACATGGATATGATTGAAAACTTACAATTTGTTCACAAGATATGAAAGAACTAATATAATATTCAATTACGAATTTACTATATTTGTGTCGTAGGAGATCAATGTGCAAAATACAGCATTTACTGGTAGAGTAAAGGGCAACCTTTGCATCGGTTACTCTGGTGAGTCAGGTCATCATTAATAATCGACAAGGGAACATGCCAGAAATTGCCAATTTGGTTGTGAGGTTTGGCATGTCCTCTTATAATCTGTGCCAGTTTTAAATCAATATATATATATATATAATAGATATAATTAAAATCTGCTTCGGGTGCAATGCCGGGCATTATAGGTGTGATGTCAAATAACGTGGAATGAGAATTCATGCTCAGAAGGAAAGATTAACAAATATCACATTTCATATCCTTGAGGACCCATGCAACTATGAATGTTGCAGTCAGAAAAGAAAGCTGTATGACAGATTCTTCAGAACTATAATTCACAACCCTAGTGTCTCCCCACAGGACCCCATCACTCCTCTTGCAAGTTCGTATTATAGGTCCGTTTTTTTCCCCAGTGGAATATTGCCATCTCTACACAACCGCACCTGAAACTGCGTATATATCCCAAAGTAATGCCATGAACCCTCTTTAGGAAAAATTAAAAATTAATTTTGGAAAAAACCATGCACAAAGGGCATATTTTAGGATATCGATCGAGCAAGAACTATCAAACTCCGGCAAAGAAGATTTTCCAATGCAATTTTTCAAGTTTTTTATCGAAGACACGAAGGGGGGAAACAGGTATAGTGGATATGTAATCAATCATACTTGTGCATGCAGGCCAGGTTTTTTTCGCTTATATAGGGTGAAAAAAATTTATATGGGCAAACCATCCAAACCCAAAACGGTAAACCCATTCTCCTGAATAATGTTGAACAGGACTGAGAATCACTTCTGATTTCTGAGTAAGTCATTGGAGGCAAGTGCCCAGGGAGTATGATGCGTTATCCACCGCGTGGTGCGTTGCAGGTCGACAGGAGCTGTTCACATCCACAGAGTATTGCCTCGGTGATAATAGGTTTGCTTCCAATCAATTGGTTCTTAGGTTGCGGTCTTGCCCAGGCATGAAGGGAAAATCCAGCTTGGTGGAGATGTAATTCAGAGATGTAAAGTATTTGTATGGCTTATGAAAGGCATATATGCATGTGCTAGCTTGTCAGGGTGTGAGACATCGGAGAAGGGTTAGGTGGTGTGTAGCCTAGGCCTACTATAGTATAGTGTACCATTGTGAGAATATTATTGTTCCACTGGTTAGTCCCCTGCACCATTGGTGGTAAAGTAGGGATATGAGGATACCTGTGGAATTAGCAATCCACTCTTAAGGTGTGTCCTCTGGTAGTGTGGATAACATAAGTGCCCAGATCAAACTATGTAGTGTGAAACTGAGTGCATCCCCATTGAATTTTTCAGGGCTATTTTTGTTTGGAGTGGGGGGTTGCCTGATGTCACAGGTGACAACAATTTTGACCAATGCCTCGGTAGACCCTCAGTCTGATTGTCACTGTTCTCTGTTTTCTATCAAGAAAAAAACAATTACAAAGGATAACAGGTGGGCATCTATTGATGAGGGCATGAGCCTAACAGACCGGAAGATAGTATACGTAAGTACAGAGATAGGGTTAACAGACCTCCTACTTTTAGGAGGACATGTCCGCGCTTTCCATTCCTTGATCCTCTTAAAAAATGGTACGTCCCTTCTTGAAGTAATGACTGAAATTGTGTGTATACAGTAAACCACATTGCTGTCCTTTAAGAATCCTTACATGTTACCACTTTATTTTCTATGGCCTTTTTTTTACCCCAATGAGAACTTGTCACCCTAACCTAGACATAAAAACTGGATATTTGAGGAATTAATCGAAATATCACAGGAAGGTGAATGTGGAGGCCACTCATTCTTTACACAGTTAATGGAATTTCTGCACCATAGCAGAAAAATGAAGAGTATATATATATGGTCATCTACTACGCATACTCAATTACCCCATATCACAACCTTGCACCCTAATTACCCCCATCTAGTAGCAACCCTGGCAAATTTGCGGCGAAATTTATGCTCCATCTAGCCACACCATCCTCCAAAATTCAGAAATGAATGGAATTGTTCCATATCATGTGAATAGTTTGGTAATTTACATTCAGATGACAATTATGGTTCAATTCGGGTTTCAGGGTTTGAATGGTAATATTATGCATTCAATTCCTTGTGTTGCGGACGTTCCGTGTATGGGCCACGCTGGAATATTCTGTAGAATAATGTGCCTGAGATACACAACAGTTATATACGTGGCTGCAGTTCATTGTAGTGTTGATCCCCCCCCCCCCCTGTTCCCCCCCACTCAAATATAGGGAACAGTAACTTAAAAAAAAAAAAGTCAAGAGAAAATTCACATGGACTATCAGTCGCAATTGGGTCAAATGAGCAGTGTTTGTAGCATGAATGACCGGGTAGATGCCCACCCAAGGGGTGCTGAATTGCTCCAGCCATGCAGCATCATGCAATCGAGATTAAAAACTGTAGTATGTGGGAGTCTACCGTATATCAACTCGTACACATGGCCAGGCCACTGGGGTCGTATCAGATGGCCAGCCAGACCCTGGCATGCTTTTCTCAACTGAATTTAGTTGACAATCAGCTGGGAGGTGATGTAAAATGATTGTATATGATTTGTAACCTTGGGGATAAAGTTTGAAGAATGTTAATGCATGTGTACATTGATCAGCCTGCATGGGCTCCCTCGGATTACTATCAATACTGTCGGATGAGAGTGCGCTAGCGGAAGGAATTCATTGATTGATTCCTGGCTTCAGGAATGCGCATTCATGCTGGCATGCATGTATATGATACATGTGTGGTCGTCGGTTACAACTTGTAAACAGTTGTGGTTCAACAGAATAAATGGAAGTTCTTCAAGTCAAGAACTTTCAGCCCCATCGAGTGCGAGTTAGGTGTCTAACATCCATACCATTTGCTTGTAATCTGGTCATAGGTTATTAGAAATAAGTCAAAGAATCAATGAGTCTTTTGGCTTCCTGGTTGTCAAATGTCAGCAGAGCATATACATGAAGTAGTTATGATCGTTTCCAACCGTATGGGAAGCATGGTGGATATGTAGAGAATAAATATTATTCACATGTGAAATGAAAAGAAAGGCTCTACTATGCACGGCACGGTGTAGCGGGAAATATGAACAACTATGTTGAAACAAATTGACAGAGCGTCAATCTGCTTGGGGGGATTTGAATATTCACAAAAAATAAACCAGTGGTAGGAGTCATTTAGGTTGTCCCAATCCCAATAGATTTCTTGAATAGTGATATACTAAGGAGGGCAATAACTTACAGTTGGATTGGGAAACAAAAATTACTATTACAAATATGGAAATGAGACAAATGAGACACAACACAGGTGTAGAGGCATTTTCAAAATGGTAAATGCCATCCATATATGAAGCTAGATGGTCCATAACCAGGTGATCTCTATGGGAAGCCAGGGGTTATTTGTGTATATTGGTATAAATAAGATAAAATCATCCTCCTGCTATACTTGGGCTGGATAACTGTCAGAAATATATTTTATCATGCAAGTGCATAGGCAGCCACAACACAGGATAAGAAGACACATGAATAGCAATAAGGAGAGATTTTTGTACTTTTATAAGGAGCTCTGTCCACATAACAATACAATACATGGGAAGTGCGGCATTAGTGGGAACGTTGTCATGCAGTGAATTTTTGATCACGTGCATGCAGTGCATGATTGGTTCCTACCAAAAAACAAATATTTGAAGTATATTTGATTCATTTTGATTCCTCTGAATACAAGGTCATTATCTGAATACCGAGTATGTCCCAATCTCATTTGCTGATCCAGACTGGTCACAATTTTTTGATTGTGGGTCATTTTGACCACTGGAGGTCAAGGTCAAATGTCATTGAAAGGGGCACAATGGGCATGTGTGGAAAAACTGCAAAACACTACTTCCCTGCCGATTAGGGCAGATTGTCATGGATATGTGACAGTATAATCATTGACCATAGTAGTACCAGGGGTCTCACAGGAATTGTAGGCAGGTCGTGGAAGGTCATTTAAAAGGGGGGTACTAAACAATTTTGTTCAAAATTGCTAGAATAATATGCAATTGCATGTTTTTGGCCCTTTCACGCTCAGGCTTTGATGGGACATCGACCAAAGTTGACATAATATTCATTGACTGCTAGGTGTGACATTTGACCACCCAAAGGTCAAGGGCAAAGGTCATTGATGGAGCTAATGGGCCATTTTGTGAAAAAAGTTATGTATCTTCTCTCACAAGTAAGTAAAGTTTTATCTTATGTGCTCGCCCTCAGTATCAAAGGTCAGTATAACTGAAATAACTGCAAACTACAATAACACATAGTAAACATTTTCACTACATATTGACAATTCGTCCGATTTGAGCTACTGAACCCTTTGTTCTATAGTCTTCCGTGATGGAGTATACTATAAAACGTGAAACAGAAACGTAAAATTGGCCCCTCTATTTGGACATGGAACCCTGGCCATGACCGGCTTGTACATCCCATGATACAAACTATTCGTCATAATCTTTACAAAAGCAGATGCAGAATGCCTGGCACTGAATTCTCTAGCTACAACCTCGCTCATGCAGCGCGGGGACAGTAATGCCCAAGAATTTAGCTATTTAGATCTTCCATGAATGCATCTTCCACATACACCCACCCATCCACCTCCACCCAAACAGGGAAACGGCCACACCGCCTACAGATATGATCGCGGGGAGCCACGAGGTGCTTCGCCCCCAGCTTGATGAGAGCGGAACAGCCACGTTTCATCAGCTTCGCCTGCCGCCAGGAGAGGTGGAGGAGGCTGTCTGGAGGCACTGCCAGGAGAAGCTGACCAAAGTGATCTACCTGGAAGACGAGGAGGTCAAAGTTTTCAAGGGTTCAGAATCTATGGGTCACCCTGGTAAGTACTCAGGGGTCTGAGAGGAATATATTTGAGATGTAATTCCACTTAACCATGTTGGACCATGCACGCCCACCCCCTCAACATCGAAACATTGACAGTGCCAACAAAACTAGATTGGCCACCCCATCATCCTCTAATGTTGCAAGACCGTTTCGTCTACAATTGAGCATCGTGGCTCAGAAATCGTCAGAAGTTACCTTTGAGATTTAGTCTTACTACTTCATCTTTGTCTATCACTGGATACAACTGTCGACAGTGAGTTCGTACCTAATCAATACAAGATACTGCGGCATTATGGGTCAAATCCAGAAGGTGGTCACCTTAAATCTCTCAAAATGGACTTTTCTTGGCAGGCCATATCAATTAAGTATGGCGGGTAAGACACATCCTGGTTTGTACTTTGAACATTTTTTCTCCAAAAATAGCATTTTAAAGGGGAATTCATGATAAAATTATCGAAAAAATGACGACGGGACAGAATTTTCACTCTTCCATCATAACGTATCAATGATAAAATTCCCCAACCATGTTTTTTTTCATTTATAAGTTGGTATGACCATGTGGTCATATATTTTTGCAGGAATTGATTTCTCCAATTCCAATTATGGCAAATTTTTATTTTTCCCACAAAACATTTCTGTTCCCTCACAATTTTTAACTCTATTTTGCATCTTTTGTGAAAAATGTGTCTGATTCAAAAACATGTCATGAACTAGCAATCGATAAGTCGGGAACACTATTTTAATCATAATGTTCTCATTAATCTTGTTTAATGTTAACATTGGGCAAATTTGAATTTTTTCATACGGGACAAAATCACATTGTGAGGACGGAACTCTCTTGGGTCGCGACGGAATTCTCCTGCGACAGGAGGAATTCCTGCGCTGAAAGATGGGAATCCTGGTGACGGGATGGAGGTTGTGCCAAAAATATCTTTCTCGTGGCTATTGAATTTTAATTGATAAATTGAGAATGCACATGTCTAATATAAACTTGAATAGAAATGTGTAGGCGGTAAACCCCCCATGTGTATATTCCCGCTTTTGAGCAATCATTGGGTAAGATATCACACTCATAAAAGGACCTCCATTTGGTCAGAAACCAAGAAGTTTCATCCACCGAGTTTGTTGCAATCCATGTGAGGTACAAGAAAGTCAAATATTCAAATTTGACCCACAGATGGGCCTTGAAATGGCCTTAACTTTTTCAGGAACAAATGTAGGAACATCCACTGAGTTGGAAAATCACATAAATTATGCCAATGACCTCTGACTATGACATGAATACCTCTACATTTTCTGGGATCAACATATAGTCCGATACACCAAGTTTCATTCAAATTGCAGAGTTTGGAGAATTGATACATTGTGCAATTTGACTCTGATGATCTGAAATGACCTCCAAATTTTTTGGGATCAACTATTAGTCCACACCTACAAGTGTTCGTTCAAATCGGGACAACTTGAAAATTTTAGTGTTGAATTATGCAAATTAGCGGCCCCCAGCAGTACAGTGATGCCCACTATTCGAACTCCTATGAGATTTCACTGGGGCGGACCTGTGTACCAAATTTTCAGATCGTCGGGATTGAAAGCGTTGAAGAGTTATTGCGCTAACACCTAAGTTTTCGGCCGGCGAGGAGCCTGGGAGTGGCAGCGGCTCCACACCCAAAAGCATATATCCCCCGGACCACTTCAGTGTCACAGGGATAAATGAAGGGCTGTGAAATTTTGACAGGATGGAACAAGCACTTACGGTAGCATATGTTAGGTCCATACACCCCATGCATTGGTTGCACTGTCTGTAATTATATCCCCGCAAACAACATGATAGTGTTCGGGGATATTATGGTTGTGAAAACCCGGGTGTGGCCCGCGCTCGCCGATGCCGCCGAAGGAACTTATGGGCATTAGCGGCCTCCTCATTCTTAACACTGTATCGATTGACCCAAAATTGTAAACATGTCCGTTGAGTAAAACATCTTGGATAAGTTCGAAAATGTTAGGCCTATAGCGGTATTTTGCCCTCTATTTTGCAGTTCCGTAAAAAATTTTTCAAGTTCGTGAGATTAACACGAAAACGTGGTGGTGTGGGTAGTTGTTGGAGCGAAAAATGGCGACAATTTCAAGGTCATCCGAGGTCAAGTTTGCCATTTCTTTGGCCCAGTAGCCTAATTATAGCATAATGTATGTGATATTTCAAACTTCATTGGATTTTCATGAAACTGGGTGAATAGGGCCAACTATCAGTGCCGATGAATTTTCCTAATGTCGCTGAGGTCACTGGAGGTCATCTTGCATGGGACTAATTTGCATAATAGTTGGCCCAATCCCAATTAGCAATTAGGCAAATTTATGAACTTTGTTGGATTCTCACGAAACTTGGTGAGTAGGACCTTCGAACAGTCCCGATAATTATCATTGCATTGAAATCATGAAGGGTCATATGTGGTTTAGTTAAATATCGTTAGCATAATTAGAAAAATTAATGCAATTATTTTCTCAACTTTTAGGGATTTGACGAAACTTTGTGAATAGGACCCGCTACTACCAGTCCTGATAAAGTTATCAATAGCAGTCAAGATCACTGAGGGTAAATTTGTGGGACTAATTGCATATTAGTTATCCTGATCAGTCAAAATGATTGAGTTTAATACTTTTTTCGCAATATCATTGGACCTGTTCATTGGAATGCATATGCTATAGGAGTGGATGCATCACATGGAGGTAGCAATTTTCATAAAAAGCCGCCATGTCATTGAAGGTATTGCAAGGTCACTAGGGGTCCAAAACTGATTTAGAACTTTTGCGGCATAGCACTGGGTGTGTTCTCAGACAGACTGCAAAATGCGCCTAGGAGTGGAACGTACACCTGGAGTAGTAACAATTCTCCAATGAAAACGGTCATATTCCAGGGAGCAAGGCACGGCTCTACTTTTTTCAACTCTCCTACCTTTTTGCCCGTGCCTCCTGTCTTCTCCTACATTTTTCTCGAAAACCTACTTTCTCCTACTTTCTCCTACTTTTATTTCATGTTCGCCAAAAAAAAAAATCACACAAAATTGAAGGATCGTGAGGAACTGCCATACACAGTATCTACTATGGAACATGAGAGTCATAGTCCTGAATTAGCTGTACAGCAAAGATGCAAAACAGGACCTCTATTCGGAAATGCCAATGGGAAACCTGATACATCAAACCGGACAGATGTACCCCCCAAAAATGTCATGCAAAGAGACCAATGTGGAGTTATTGGTCAATGTTCTAGAAGAACACCAGGTGATGTTTGTAGGGAGTGATGCATTTTAGCTCAAAACCAGCTAAGCCTATGCCAGTAATTGCATGCATTCATCTATATCATCCATCTAGGGATCATGGCATTTTTAGTTCAAGCCCAGTTATTCTGGTTGACCATTGTGATCCACATGTCATTCTTCTATCCTCCCATATGTCCATATCATCCATCCATCCATCCATCCATCATTCATCCCATCCATCTCTCATCCCATCAGTTAATTATCCAACCCATTCATCCCATCCATGCCTCTAATCCATGCGCTCTATCCACCCCATCCAACCATCCCATCCATCCATCTCATTCAATCTATCCTCCCATCCAGCCATCCCTCCCTCCATCCAGCCATCTCCAGCCCATATAAGGTCAAGGTCATTGAAGGAGCACCAGGGGTCATTGGGTGAATCAGCCCTTTTGGGCCAAATTGTTCATTCTTTGAATGGATGAATCCTTGGATGTTGACCATGTTAAAGATCAAGTAGAGGTAATTGAAGGGGCACAATTAGGCCATGTGTTGAATTGCCATTATGGCCCTCAATTATAGTCATTTCTGTGAGTAGTTGACCAAAATATAGTACAAAATGGTGAATGCTGTGGCATCTTTGACCTTGTCATGGTCAATTCCAAGGGTCATTGGGGACAATGGGCCATTAAGTGAAATTGCCTTCTTGACTAACCTTATTGATTTTCGATGGATGAAGCAAACTGTGGACAAAGGTCAGTGATGCTGGGGTAAACCATTGGGCCATGTAAATGTTGAGGGGAGACAATAGGCGATTATGTGGATTGGATTTCGCCCCAAGATGGTCATCTTCGGATGAAAACAGTGTTCATTTGAGTGTTCATTGAAGGGACACAAACAACCCTTTGTGGAATTGCCAATGCATCTCCTGACAAAAGAAAACAAGTTCCTTGAACTTGTACCATGTTTCTAGAGTGTTGCTACTTTCACCTGTTTAGAGAAATCCATTTGAATAGGACTAGTTCAAATAGTGTTGTGTTGAAGATGTACATTGAAAAAAACAAAAAAATTGCATCCTCCTGCACATTGATATCTTTGCAATGGAAATATTGGTACAATTGAGTGGTTTGAGCTGCGCACCATTGGGCTATCGTGTGTAGAAATGAAATGAAAAAACATTCAGTTAAATCAGGCAGTGAGTGGAATTGTGGAAAATTAATTGGATGTTCTTGACCATAAACATAGCTTCACATTGGATCTTTGCAATGAAATGTTTGACACATTTTGTATGGGTTGGGCTGCAGCACCATAGTGCTCTTGTTTGCAACGTTTAACACAAAGTACAAATATATTTGAAGAAGACCAATGTGGCCACCAAAGGCAGTTCAATCACTGCATCCTTGCATGGGGTTTTTTCAGCCTGGTTCACACATTTTTGATTGCGTGTCGCTGATACCATTAGAATGAAACAAAACACTGGTGGAAGAATGGGCTTTCCAGGACCCAGGTCACAGTGTTCATTGTCCCTGGGGACATCTTTGGACTTAATTGTCTGTATCCGGCAGCTCACCCTGTGTGTCGGTGTCCCATTCCTCTTTCACTTTTATTATTTCTTTAATTTGGAAATGACTCTGCCTCCTCCTGTTTCCTCTTCTATACAACTTCAGGCGTGCAAGTGTAATGTCAACAAGGTGTACAAAACTACTCTCTCTTTCACACAATGGCTGATTGTGCCACTTTTGTGCCCTTTGTGAACTTGGACCCTTATGGGGTCAATATGTTTCAGGTCAATGACGAACATGTGTCCCAGTTTGCGTCAAACTTCCTCAAAGGGTCACTGTGAGGGGCGCAGGCCATAATATTTCGTTTTACACGATGTATTGTTTTGATGATATATATGAAATTCACAGCCTGAATCTGTTTAAACAAGCTGAAAGGAGCACACCCAGGACTCATGACAAAAGTAGTTTTCAGGAAAATCCAATGCCCTTGAAAACTGACCTGACAAAGATATGTTGACATCTTACTTACATAATGCCTATTGGCCCTTCAGTTACAATTTGACCTTGAACTTCCCAAGCAAGAAATATCCCAGGGGACAATGAACACTGATTCCAAGTTTGGGTCAACATCTATCAAAGAATTACTATTTGGGGGCAGAAGGGAAATTGCTAACAAGGTGGATACTAGATAGATAGTTAGAATGAATGACATGCAGATCACAATCAGCTCATAGGCACAGCTGATTTGAGCAGAAAACAATACTGCATGGATCGAGGAGAAACCAATGTCGTTCAAAATCTCGCGACGTCAGAGAGAGAAAGAACGAATTGGGAGAAAGGCAGGAAAATCATGAACTACTTTTCAACAGCTCGTGCTATGTGACTTCCCTACTAAATCCAGGTCATATGAATAGTTTATTGAAAGGGACAAATGAAAAAATTGTTGGCTAAGTGAGTATTGACAGAAACTACTTGTGAGAATCTCCTACTTTACTCCTACTTCTATGATTAAAATCCTACTTTCCTCCTCTTTTGGCAAATTTTCTACCTACTTTTCCCTACTCTTTTTTATGGAGCCGTGCGTGCCTGCATATCATAAAGGTCATTCGAGGTCCTTAGGGGTCCAAAAAACTGTTTTTGGCCTATAAGCGGAGAATTGAAAGATCTGCGAAGGCGGTTGGTACACCATTGTGATATAATTGTGACCTGCAGGGGTGTGCCTCTGACCTGAATGTGACCTATGGCGGGTGGTCATGTGGTCCCCTTTACATATGAACTCCTTGTATTATCCAATTTATGAGATCTTTGGATGTTGTATATAATAGTTTCAATGCAAAAATAGTGACTGTTTGCTCAGTAGAATGAAGAATCACACAAGAACGTCCCTTCTTGAGTAGAAAATGGATTGAGCAAGGATTGTAAAAACTGATTTTGGGCCTAAAATATCCATGAATAGGTTGGCCCCTTCTGTTCAATTCATGGAATACCCATATACCGTAAACGTTGCGCTTAACAGTGCTAAATTGTCTTCTTCTACGAATGTTGTCAGTTTCATGTTCACCAAATTTCTTGCCATAGAGATGCGGGGATATATACGTCTGGCGGTTTACCCGCCCGACATGTTCTAGTTGTGGGGGTGTTTGAGGTTGGAACCCCCCCCCCCCGAAAAAGCCCCATGACCAAAGTGTTCAATAATTTTTTAAACACAAAAAACAGGACTTTTTTGCACCTCAGAATAGGTTTTGCAGCTGCTATTAGCAGATATTGCAGCAGTGTATGTCTAGGGGCCCATAAGTGTAATTATTTTCCAATAGGGAGGGTGGAGGCCATTATTATGGCGGCGCACCTCTCTTGGGTTTCGACCTCAAACCCCCCCCCCCCCCCCAGACAAATCTTGGTATGCCACTGCAGCCAACAAGCAGTCATATGGTGAATGTGGCCATTTACTAGAGGCATATTCTTCTCAATGAACCCTGGTGGCTTGCACGACTGTTGAAAGGGGCATTTGATGAGGGACACACACAATAGACCTGATTGTTAACAAGATTGAACAATGGTAATCGGTAGGATAAGTTAGGCATATCAATGTATTGTCTAGAAATGCAACTACTGTTTTGGCTCCATTAAAAAAGGACCGTTTTGATAAACATTAAGCTATCATCTCTTCTGATTCTGAGCATACTACGTCATGTTTCACGTTGCCTCCACCCACAAAAAAAGTTGTGATACGTGCGTGGATCATGTGATAATTGCAATATAGAAGGAACAGTATATTGTTTACTCACTATAATGAGAAAGGCCAGTAATGAGCACCATTTGAACTAGTGAACATTAGCTGAATTCCATGTTTGCAAGCTGATGCATTGCGAATATATTAACTGGCAATATGCATGGATAATTATCTAATCATTCCCGAAGGGCTGGACGAGATATTGTACTCAGTTTGCCATATCCCCTATATTAACTGTTGTTAATTGCCATAGCGATGGTAACCATAGCGGTGGTTAAGAACTGAGGCGTACCTAATGATGGGATACCCATTGGTTCCAGATGATCTAGCATTGAGGTGCAATCGCAAATATCTCCACTTTGGAGTGGCCGAACAGAGTAAAATTTTGCACATGCCTGAAAGGTCACAAAACATATTTTTTCTCTCACAGTTAGGCGGAAAACTATAAAATTGTGAAATTCAGGGGGAAAAACGTTTTGGGGCAAACAATTTTCTACTATTTTGCAAGATATTTGCTGATTCTATTGGCTGAATGATTTCAAATTTTGTAGCAATTGCAGAAAGGCACAAATTAACTCTTCTCATGCAGTTTGACAAAAATTACTGAAAAATGTGGATTTTAGGGGGAAACTTAATTGATTCTTGGCCAAATCTGGGAATTCTGAAAATCTGTTATTTTATTAGTGAACCCCCAACGGTAAAATTGCACTTTTCTGTGATACAAACAATATGCTTAGAACATTCCGTTGAGGGTTGCAATAAAGTATCCCATAAACCACAACTAAAAGAAGGGGGCAATCCCAAGAGTTGCAGGATCTCATTGGCAAATGTGCACTCATCAGTCGTTTCTGCCTGCTATTACCTTGCGAGTTGCATAATAGACAAATTTTATCAAAATATGTCTGAAAACAGCCATTTTCCCCCAAAAATGTTCATATTCATAGAAATTTCATAAATGCTGGGGAAACCCTTCTTTTTGCCACTCCGTACCTTGTACTGAAATTTGAAACCATTCAGTCCTTCCAATCTCTAGATATACTGAAACGTTTAATTTTTCCTGTTGTCTCTCACCGAACTGCAGGTCTTGCAATTTGGGGTCGTATATATATCTCAATAATGATGAGCCTTGGGAGGCAAGGGAAATTCCCTACCACAGTAAAGCCAGTCTGTGTCCTCATTTACTTGGAACTATATGAGTGGAAAGCATCTCTGGTCAGCCATGTCATATAATTTCTTTCAACGCTCGTGAATCTGATAAGAAAGTCTAAATGACGGTACATTACCCCGCATAGTGCTGCATCGTAAATTTTATCAGAATATTTTTATTATCATATTTTCTTGAAAGTGCATGTGTGGATGGGTGGTGGGTGAATTAATTATAATGTCCCCTCTTGTTAAAACACTAGCTACGGAGCTTCAAGGATATCTGTCGCTGGGGGGTTTCGTGGCATAGCTGGATAGAGAATGGAAAAGTGCAGTTTTCAAGGGTTTTGAAAGGGTCATGTATAAGAGTGTCTTCTCATAAAGTGGGAGGGAAAATTAATCCATTAGTCGAAAACCCCAACTTGATACAACATTCTGTTGCAAAGTTATTGTATACTTCGGAGTTGTGGATCTCATACGTATTGCACAGTGATGATTTCACTGAAAATCCTATTGCACCATAATCATGACGTATGTGCTAAACAGCCTGATCAATACTAGGGCTGTGTTGTCACGATTAATTGATTATTCGAATTCTTTTCGTATTTGTTGTGGTAGGTGATCGTATGTATGTTTTACAGGGAGGGCCTAGTCAGTATTTCTCTTGCACATTACTTGTATTAATCACATAAATAAGGCTGACTGGCGCTAAGCTTTCTCTTTTAACAATTAATTAAGGCGTGTGGTCGGAGTCTAGACACTGGTCGGAACAGGAAAAAGAGGGCGAAAACATTGTTTAATCCATAGCTTCCGATCAATCGGAACTTGATATTCTCAATTGATTAATCTAACATGTAACTATAATAATCGATCAATCTTTAGTTGAGCACAGCTCTAACCAATTCCTTATGTATCCTGGTTTTTTTATGTTTAAAAGATTTGACGTTGCCCAAGCGATCAATGTGTTTTTTTCTTTCCACAAGGATAATGGCACAACATATCAACTCAGCATGCATAGTGAACTTCGCTTTAAGTCCATTCAGCATAGTGAACTTCGCTTAAAGTTCCATTCAGCCTTCATTTCATGTCCTCCTTTTCCAGCCATGAAGCTACCATACTAATGTATATTATTGTATTGTCTGATTCAGAAACTACAAGATCTGTTGAAACGATAGTATCTGGTCAAAATTTGTAATTTTGTGCAATAGGTCTTTGTGCAAAAGGTATACAATTGTTGCGGCCAGCCAGCTTCTTTTTAAATTTGCGGACTGATCAACATTTTTTCCAAGAACAGACAGCTCTGTAATTTTGACTGAAGTTCTCCTCTTAGATAGGTATCGAACAATAACATTCATTTTCAATATATATCATTGATGCTTATTCTCCCCAAATATCCCAAAGGCTGAATGGACCTTTAAATAATACTGATTAATTCTTCAGGGAGAAATGAACCAGGGTACATACCATGGTATGATTCAAATTTAGATTTGTCCTTCATATGCATCCAATACACAGGCTCAGCAATCGTGTGTGTGTGTGCACGTGCCTGTCGCACTTTCCTCCAGTAGCGGGACTTCTCATTCTGATGTGGTATAGCTAGGGTTGGGTGCATGATCTCTAGATCTGATTTGATTTTGGGCACGAAAATCACTACTTATTATAAGGTATTACTTTGGTCTATTCCATGTAGTTTGAGCTTGTCGGCGAAATGGATGACAAACTGTATGAGCTGTGGTGATGTGGTTTTTTGTATGGTATAGGATACTGTAGACTGAACTTCAACTGATTATACTCCGGCATGATTATGATAATTTCCGTAGTCCATATTTGCGTAATTTAGTCTTTTTATTGCTTGTCAATTTTTTTGGAAGCTTGGTGGTTATAGTCTAATCTTTTGTTCTGAGAAATTTCAACATAGAATCAGGTCACTGGAGGTCATTTAATGTGTCTAATTTGCATAATTCATGCCAATTTCAGAAGTATTCTGGATAACCACAAAACTTGGTGGACGTGGTCTGCCTTGAATTATTCAAATTTATGATGTGAGTTAAGGTCATTCAACGTGTCTAATTTGCATAGTTTATATGCAAATTTTCAAAGTTTATTGGACTGCCATGATACTCATTGGATATGGTAGAGCTACCTGAAAGACAGATAATGTGCTCAATTTATCCAACTAGTGCAAATTTGGTTCCATTTTCACGAAACTTATCATACTTGACATGGTCAACCTACAGTCCAATGAATTGACAGTGAGTTAGTCACTGACTAGTGCTGCATGCATGTTTACATGTAAAGCACCTGTGGGCATGCAAACTCCTCTGTTATGCTTTGAGATCCATCTGCTGTTATTATCAGCTAACTAGCTATTTACACCCCCTTTTGACCTCTCAAATCAGAAGGGTCGAGACATATTGGGTGATTGCATACCTAACAACAACCACTGACCGCGGAACAGGCGAGGCTGCAGCGATCCGAAAACCCAGTTGTTAATCCCAAGTTGTATAACTGAACCCAAGCTTTGACTCTTTTCATTTGACAGGACTCCGGGTAACGGAGAGTGGGCCTTCAATCTTCCAAGGGGGCAGTCCTGCCTCGACAAGTGGGACAAGATACCCTCGGGCATTGATATACTGATGACCCACGGCCCACCGCTTGGTAAGACGACCTCGATTTGTTATCTATTGACAGTAATGATAGTATTGATATCCCAGCAATTACAATGCGCCATCTATCTACCGAGGTACAAAGAAAAACGGAGACCCGAATAACACAGTTACCTAACGAAGAGGAAAAAACTCTTGTAAAACAGACCATTCTAATTGGCTTCGAACTCAATTTCTAACTTCCATGGCTCATCTATAGATGGGTGCAGGGGTAGCCAGTTTGCGCTTCTCCCCCTAACCCCCACTTGAGTTTTTCGAGACAACTAGACCTAGCTATGCCCATGGTCTTTAGGACTGACAGAGGAATAGCTGGGACAAAACCCATTCTCTTCTCTCAAGCAAGGGTCAGCCTGAAACTTGTGTTGAATGTGATAGCCGTTATTTGTAATTGTTGTATCGAATATCCGTGAATCTCCATCTATACATGGATTTCTATGTAGGCCTTCTGTATATCTGAACGGTTCACAGTATCATTATCGCGAATCGCCAATTGCTCGAACAATTCAGCAGTAATGACGGTATCATTGCAGAACCCCCATTGAAATCAGTGTGTGTGGAGAAAATCCAGTTGCATTATCGATAGCTCTGTAAAAATTCAACGCATGTGGCCGAAATGGCAGCACAATAGCTCTGCAAATGTAGGGTTAATTGCTGGCACTGCTGTCGACGCACGTGTGTTGTAGCCAGTGAGTGGGCTAAGCATCCCTGCAATCACTGAAGATATATGCAAAAATCACATGTTGAACTTCCACGTGGGTTGTTCAGGTTCAAGCATTCCCAGTAGACACGCATTTCCCCATCAATATTCCCTGCAGTTGCGATGCCCCATGACGGCTAGGCTGACTGCTTAACTGTATTGTGTCACTCTACCCAATAGCACACCCATTTGAATATTTCCCGAGCGGGATGTAGAAGTGATACGGTAGTAGAAATTGAGTCATGGAACCCTTCCTGTACTAAATCAACCCAAAATTATAAGTGATGATGTTTTTGCTTCTCCAGGCTACTGCGACATAGGGGGAGGAGGGGACCCACGAGGGGGACGTGGAGCTGCTCAACACGGTGAGGAAGCGGATCAAGCCCCGGTACCACGTCTTCGGAAACATTCCGAGGGCAAGGGGCCACTCCAACGTTACCAACAACTTCTTAAATGCTTCCATCTGCACGCGGAGCTACAAGCCTGCCAACCAGCCCCTGGTCTTTGACCTACCGACACCAAAGGTCCCCACCGTTGAGGCTGAGAGCTCGGTGTGACCAGGTAAATTCATCGCTGCTGTCTGTACATGCCTATACCTCGTGTTTATGTGTAATATTTTCAAGCTTCACCCTGGGTGAAAAGTAAGCAAAGTGCTACTGGCAACCCTACTGTTCCCTATCTTTGCTTTGGCCTGTCTTCACCTCCTATTCTACATTCTGAGGAATTTGGTTTTCGGTCGGGAGTCACAAGAAATCTATACAGTCATGTGTGGCGCGCATGGTGTGTAATGTGTATGTAATCAAGCTAGTTGATATGCCTGCTCTGGTGGTGGTGGGTGTGCTCCTCCAATGAGTACATGAATGCTATTTTTGTTTGAGTAGCTAGGGGGTCAATTTTGAAAAAAACGTGGAAACACCTGGTAATCTGGTATTTATGTTTACTTTGTAATCGGGCAACAAAGTCCAACACTGCCGGGTGGGATCAAGTTCAAACTTTATGGATGTGCTTCCCATGATGAGTTCGTGAATGCTATTTATCTCTGTATAAAGTAGGCCTCTATATAAGGGTAATTTTGGGGAAAAGTGGTAACTTCTGTAGAAATAATTTGGCCTTTTACCTTACAGTTAGGGTAAGTTTTTGACACCTTCTTGGTGGGGGTGAGGTTCAAACTTGGTGGGTGTGCTTCCCATGATGAGTACTGAGGTATTTTGTTTGAGTAGGGAATGAGGTCAATTTGGGGGAAAGAAGTGGGAACTTATGGTATTTTCGCTAATTCCTCTGGATAAGTGCATTGGTGTTATTGATCTTAGTTTGAGTATGGTGATTTGAGTGGAAACAACTGCTTTCAGCTTCTCATGAAACATGACTGACTGCTAGCACTTCTTTGGGCAAAATGCTGGGACACGTCTTTGGGCATTCAATGGTTCAAAGAAAATTTTGCACTCCTGGATTCAGTAGGAAATATAGATAATTTTAAGCTTATTTATCAACCTTTTCTCATGTCTGCCTAAATTTGTTTTGTCTCTTACTATGATTCGGAACCCCAAGACATTGAGTGGGCACCTATCACCCCTCTCCCCTCCCTATCTTTGTGGTGTGTGCCTTTGCCAGCAGTCAAGCAATCAGAATTCTGGTCCATACTGTCATGGCTATTCTATTATGCAAGACTTCCTGGTAATGTGAGATTTTGGCCATGCATGCGCAGTCAGTTCCTCCAACATTAGCATGCAGTAGAATTTTTTTTCAGCGATTTTCACCTGCCTTTGTCTTTCACTTACCCCATGTGAACTTTACCGGCCCAATGTTCTATTCTTGGATGTTGTTGAATTTGCCACCAGCGGGAATTACGGTACAGTTTTACCACTCACTCCTGATAAACGAGGATCGAAATTAAAACAGGTAAAATTCTCGTTAAATCCTCACATTCTATCACATTTTTCCACGCAGGCCCTGGTTTCTCTGGACCAATCTTTAGAGGTGAGGGCCAACCACTACCAGCTAGTGCACCTGCAGGACCCCCAACGCCGCTGGGTGTGGGACCATCGGACCATCTGATACCGCAGAACCTGAGCTGTGGTCTGCGGCGAGGCCAATCAGCAAAGGAGCTCCAATTAAACTTGCTAAGCGCTCGGTGGTATATTTGAAACTTGTTCAGTTCTTACTGTACCTGCGAATATACTAGGGAGTTTACTTCATTAATTGGAGGTGCCATTTTAATCAGGATATACCTATCAGTAACTTTTGGTTGCTGTCAATTTTTGGTCACTGGCACAGACCCCAAAGGGAGTGGAGGGGGGTTGGGGGGGGGGGGGTGGGGGGCTCAAATATGCATTTGCTCTTGTTAACTTCAACAGGTTCACACAGTAAATGGATATAACCACACTCCCCCTCCCCCCCTCCTCCCATCCTCAACCTGTTACCGCTCTTGATCTTGGGTAACGTGAGGCTCCAAAGGAATGTGTCACAGCACCTGCAGAAGACAACATTTTCGACATCACTTTTGAAGTCACTATGTCTCTAGACAAAATGGGAGATGTATAGGCCTAGATTGAGATAGGGTATAGGCCCTTCTCGTTCCGACAGGGTGAATGCAACCCCCCTTGAATCGTAGATATAGTAATTATATCCCCGCACCACGTAAGTGTTCGGGGATATTATGGTTTTTGCCGTTGCCCGCCGTCTCCGCCGCCGCCGGCTCCGCCGCCGCCGAACCTTTAAGGCGTTAGCGCTCTCATTCTTTAACACGTTATCCGATTGACCCAAAACTTGGTACAAACATGTCCGTATGATTGCAATCTCGGTAATTCCGAAATGGCTATATCGTATATTTGTTTGCCCTCTATTTTGCAGGTTTTTCGCAAATTTCAGTTTCGTCGCGATTTACACGGAACGTGGTGGTTGTGGGTAGTTGTTGGAGCCGATAAACATGGGGACAATTTCAAGGTCACCGAGGTCAAGTTTGCATTTCTTTTGCCAGTAGCCTAATATAGACATAATGTACATTAACATTTCAAACTTCATTTGCTTTTCATGAAACTTGGTGAATAGGGCCAACTATCACTGCCATGAACTTTCCTAATGTGACCGAGGTCACTGGATGTCAATCTGCAATGACTACTTTGCATAATATTTGGCCCAATTAGCAATTAGGCAAATTGTATAAACTTTGTTGGATTCCAGAAACTTGGTGAGTAGGAACCTTCTAACAGTCCCTATAAATTTAGCAATTGCGTTGAATCACTGAAGGTCATTATGTGGTGGTTAATTTACATTTCCATTAGCATAATGAAATAATTCATGCAATTATTTTCTCAACGTTTTAGGGATTGTGACTTTATGGAGGGAGGAAACAACTCCCGCTTAGATCAGACACTTACTTTAGTTACAATGGGGTCAAAGTTCAATTTATACCTTTTTCGCAATTAAAATTGGGAACATGTTCAGTGGATGAACTAGGCTTCTAGGAGTTGGTTGCATCAAATGGGGTGCTAAACAATTTTCATTAAAAAATGCCATGTCATGAAAAGGGTCATTAAAGGCACTTAGGGGTCAAATCAAAAAACTGATTTAGTTATTTACGGCAATAGCACTGGGTGTGTGCATCAGAATTCAAAATGTCCTGGGAGGGATGTATCACATGGAGAGTTAACAGTACAATTCATTTAAAAAAACTGTCATATCATGCAGGTCGTCGACGGTCACTTAGGGGTCAAAAACTGATTTTAGTACTTTTACTGAAATAGCCATGGGTGTGTTCATCAGAATGAAAATGATCCTAGGAGTGGATGGTATCACATGGAGAGAGTAACATTTATAAAAAAGTATATCATTGAAGTCATCGAGGTTACTTAGGGGTCAAAAAATGTTTTTGGCTATAAGTCGGAGAATGAAGATCTGCGAAGGCTGGTGTTCACCCTTTGTGAATAAGTGTTGACCTGCATTGTGGTGACCTCTACCTGAATTTGACCTCTGTCGGTTGGTCATGGGTTTAAAGGTTGGAATCTTGAATATAAAGTGCTTTATTTAGGAGTTAAGGGCAAAAAGTAGAAACTCGGTTATTTTTTGGATAGGTATAGAGCTTTGTGGCTTTATGGAGGGAAACCAACTCCCGCTTCGATCGGTTACTTTGGTAGTTACAAGGGGGAAAAGTTTCCAATTTTTATACCTTTTTCGCAAATAACATTGGACTGTGTTACAATTGAATGCAATCTGCGTCTAGGAGTGGATGCATTAAATGGAGTCTGTAACAATTTTAAAAACCGTTATGTCATGGAAGGTCATTAAAGGTAACTTAAGGGTCAAAAACTGATTTAGTATTTTTCGGCAAATAGCAATGGGTGTGTAATCAGAATGCAAGATGATACGGGGAGTGGAATGTATCACATGGAGAGTAACAAGATTCAGTAAAAAACTGGTCATATCACGAAGGGATCGAAGGTAATTAGGGGTCAAAAACGTGTTTTTGTTTTAATCGGGAGATGAATATCTGCGAAGGTGGAGGGGTTCACCACGTGAGATAAGTGTTGACCTGCATGGTGTGACCTCGGCCGGATTGGACCTCTGTCGGGTGGTCCGTGGTTAAAGGTTGGAAGCTTCAAATAATGGCTATTAAGGACGCACCTTGTCCGGGGCTGTAGGGGTGCCTCATACAATTAACAAGTGCAAGTATGGAATGAGCCATTTACCTGTACACGTGTGGCTCCCAAGTCTATAAATGACTTCTTTCCACGAATATTGTCAAGTTTCATGTTCACCAAATTTCTTGAATAAGAGATGCGGGGATATATACGTCTGGCGGTTTACCCGCCGACATTTTCTAGTTATACGTTGCATCCAAATGAAAAACCACCCCAAACTCTGGATAGTACCGGACCACAGACATTAATTCCAGACCTGGAAGGAACATTGAATCACGAGTGACAACACTCTACATGAATATGCAGATGTCAAACTCTATTGGACCAAACAAACAAGTTCACAGAGTGATTGAAAAGATGCAAGTACTGCAAATTGTAAAAAAGTCATAGACGGGAGCCACTCTGTTTTTCCAACAGGAACAACTGTAATTAAGTCTCTCGAATCATTCAGTTGGAAAGATAGTCACAAATTGTTGATACAGCCTGCATAGTGGCAGCCAGAATGTATCGCGACATATTGAACAGCTACCCCGCCCTCGAGGCTTGGTCACACTGAAGTATAACATGAAACTAGACATGTGAGGTTTGTGAACCGCCGACATGTATATCCCCGCGGAAACTGGCCTCTGTTGACCTTGTTTGAAGAAAGCCATTGAAGTTTATGTCATTTGACCTCTGATGACTTTGAAATGCCCTACCTGTTGTTCAAACCAACTGTATTCACATCTCCAAGTTTCGTTCAAATCCAGTGAAGTTGAAAAAAAAACTCGAATCAAACACAACTTTGACTCTGGTGACTTGAAAATATATGTCAGTTTTCAGGACCATTTTTGTCCCACCACAAGTTTCATGTTAATCAGACCAACTCTGTTTTTCGTTCGAAAACTGAAAAATAGAGGGCAGCAAACATGCAGTGATGCCCATTTACTAACTCATCCGAGATTTTTGATAGCGACCCGAGATGTGTACCCAAGTTTCAGATCATCGGATAAAGCTTTAAAGAGTATTGCGCTAAAGCCTGAAGTTTCCAGCGGAGACGGCGGCTACCCCCAAAACCATAAGACCCCCGAACACTTACAGGGTGCAGGGGATATAAATACAATCACACCAAAAAAAACCTGATACCTTGGTCAACCAATGGCGAAACCGTGGATGCAATTGAGACCATGAAGTTTTGGAATTTGCCCATCCAGATGACGATGAATGTGTTACAAAGTTTTACATCAATAGTCCATGCTTGCATGGGTTAGACGGGGCAACTCTGACGCCACAACCTCCTCCACTCTATTCTGGGCAAGGGCATGGTTGACATACACCCACAAAAATCCATGATCACCCCCCCTCCCCTCCTCCACCCCCCACCCCCCCCACACCCCCCCCCCCCCCCCTACCATCAGGAGAGTTCAACAGACATATGGATCGACATAGATGAGCAGTGAGCTAAATAAAGAGGCAGGGAGAACAACAATCAAAGTACTTGGACAAAAACTGTTAAATCAACCAGAGGTTGAACCAAGGTCAGAGTTGTAACCGAGTCATCAAAAATTTGTTCAAGTCCAGTCATATTCACCCAAATATGGGCAAGTCATTTCGGGGGAGGCACTGCCACAAAGTTAATGAAACCCAATTCAATTTCACCAATTCTTGTCAAGTTACCAGCACTTTTCAACCCCAAGTGTCAAGTCGGGACACATCACAACACCGACTAAAGTAATGCATAAAAAATTTTTTGGCAAACTGAACCATCTGTATATACACACTAGAATGCATGGAAGTACAAAAACAAACAAACATGGTAAATGGCTCTTTTCACGTACTGTGCATGGAAGATCTCCATTCTATAATCACAGTGGTATATGACAATCACTCCATGATATTGGACGAGGAAATTGTTCCTACGCCATAGCCAATCAATACACGGCAGTGGCTGGTTCTCAGCTGGGTATTGATCATAGTGCTGCTTTAGTTAGAGGTATAAGGCCTTCCCTCCTGTCCCAAGGCAATTTCAACATAGTCTGCATTTTACTGGGAATTCCACCAAGCCGTGTCATTCTCGGTATTCCAGGGTTTGAAATCTCCAGTTTAAAAGAGACGTATTGCTGCAACATAGGGGTAGAGTATCATGATACTTGAATACTCACACATCAAGATAGGTCTTGTCTTGTCTTGTACTATGCAACACACCAACTAGTGGTTATCACTGCATAGGGGACAGCAACAACAGGGGCACAAGCTTTTGAAGAGTCAGAGTTGAAGATGATGATGAAGAAATTACAAATCAGAAAACAACCCAGGACCACTTAATTCTTGCATAGTGAGACTATTTGCATTCCAACTGGAACTGTTCTGGGTCAAAATGACTCCTGAAGACGTCGGTATTAAACTAACATGTCTATGGTTAGGTCCATTCACTGATGATGGTCGTGTGCAATAGTTAGTCTGTAAATCCACCAACAAAAATCAGGAACCGGTAAAGCCAATATGTCGTTCCAATCTGGAAACTGTTCTGGGCCAAAATGATTTGTTATCTACCTGGAGACTTCAAGTATTAACATAACATGTCTATGGTTAGGTCCATTCACTGATGATGGTCGTGTGCAATAGTTAGTCTGTAAATCCACCAACAAAAATCAGGAACCGGTAAAGCCAATATGTCGTGAATAGATTATGAAACAGCTGAGTCGTGCATTGCGCCTTCTCTCCTGTAAAGTAGGCCAGGCAAGAGTTTGCAGGAGCCTTGTGACACTGGTTGAACGGCGGTGATCCTTGCAAAAAAAATCTGGCAGCTTTGCGCTGAATCATTCCCAGCTTCCTAATGTTACACGTTTGGAGG
This sequence comes from Sclerodactyla briareus, assembly GCA_026419785.1. Taxonomy (NCBI): domain Eukaryota; kingdom Metazoa; phylum Echinodermata; class Holothuroidea; order Dendrochirotida; family Sclerodactylidae; genus Sclerodactyla; species Sclerodactyla briareus. Next base: position 235,611 of record JAODTK010005554.1, read on the forward strand.
ATCCCAATACTCGAGAGAGCTTATATCCAAACAGGGACGACCGAGGACTTATAAGCGATGTCTTTCGTTTTGGTATCACAGGCCTACAGGTGTCTACGATCAGATGAGGATCTTGTAGCTTTATCAACTAAAATATGTGTGAAAATGGAGTGAACTGTGTCATTTTATTCTGATTATGTACAAAATATTGGAGAAGGCCTAGTGGTGGATCATTTTACAAGGAATTGTTAGTCATCTAAGTGACTGAGGGGTCTGTTGATCAATGTAACAAGAATTGTATGACCCACCTTTGACAATGAACTCACCCATGGAGTGTAGAGCGTGTGTCATACAATTGACAAGTGTATGTCTGTTGAACATGCTCTCACCCTTTCTGCCAATCAGAGGCAGAAAGATAGAGGAGATGCATCTTGCCTTGATTGCTTTCAGGTAGTGTCTTCCTTTTTTTCTATCCAACGAGTATAAGGTATACATGGTCTCCTAGGCAGCATGAAGGCCTTAGAAAATGTTCTTCTCATTATCTATGTTCTCTGGGCAAGTATGCATTGACCCAGGTCCAAGGTTTCGCAAGTAGGCTGGCTTTGTAGGATTTATACAGGTCTCCCGTGCCTGTCAAAAGGTGACTGAAACAGGGGCAGACAGTTATTATGGGCCTTGTGCCAGAGTTGTGGACAAGATGCCCTTGGGGCTGAGGAAATGCCAGTAATAATTTGCATCATAATCAATTTCATCCAGGTTCAAGCTGAGCTTTGTGAACTTTTCCATGTTTACATAGTTTCCAGGTTTTGACTTGACCCCAAAATGATTGGGTTTATGTTTGTCAGATGAACATCAGAAATCCAGTCGGACAATTAGAAAAAATGCTAAAATGTTCCCCAGCCTAATCACCTATATTGTTCTAGTCATTTGGCTAACTATCTGACACAATGCAGAGAAATAATCACAAAAAGTGTGTTTTGTTTCTAAAATAAAGGAGGGTGGCTGTATGACCGTTCATTAGTGTGTCAGTCACATGACGATGGGTTTCAAAAAAACACATTCATGAAATTTATGGCCAAATCCAAAGCCAGATGCTCCAAATATGTGGACCTTCTGGCTGGCGGAGAAAGGGGGGGGGGGGGATGGGGGGAGCCAACACACAGACTTGTGTGTCATTGCCAGATGTTCAAAGGCCTGTGGGTGGGGGGCAGGGTATATGGGATATAATTAGTTGGGAGTTAGATTTCACACAAACCAGTTCAGTTTTGTTGATTCCCTGTCAAGTAGTGTTCATATTAATCTTCATGAAATTGTAGCCCCCACCGTGCAATCCAGCTTGCGAAGAGGTGAGCATTGCTCTTCAGCACGATGTACTGGCGGTTAATTTGTGACCAAGAAATTGCTTCTTCCATTCGAATCCGACGGAGACCAATATGTTTTATAGATATATCTGTCTGTACTATGGAAACTTTTGAAGAATATTTGATTAACACACCTGTGAACCTTGCCCATATGGCTATCTCTCCTGGTGAAATGTACATGCTAGCGCTGATGTGGGTAAATTTGTAATTAGGCATATAAAGAGCAATGATAATTGTGCAATCTTGGTGTTTCATTTTTAGATCATATTATGTGAATAGATGTTTATATTTTTCTCCTACATTTCTCAAAAAGATATTGAGGTCAAAACATAATATTTAATTTATGAAAATTTCAAGTGGCTGATAACAGTCCAATAGTAACTTGAATGTTGGGAAATTTAGTTAAAATCTTGTTGAAGTTCAATCTTCCATTTTTGTTGAAATCTCTGATGTAGGAAACACGTGCTAAATTTAGTCACTGCGTGCAATGGTTCTTTAACTGTTTGACAAAAGGTATTCACAGATGGGCTTGCATGTCGTATTTGAAATTTGCCTCCACAGCAGTGTATATGCACACTTTGCCATTGCGTCTTGCCATGAGATTGATACAAGAATTACCCACATATCAGATGTCAGTTTATATTGTCGAATGAAAACGCCATTGTTTTCTAAATTTGTTAAAATGGAGTCAGATTGTGGTTGTTCAATTCTCAAATTTGATCCCATTGAATGTAGCACAATGCCCCATGTGTTAGTATACCTCCCTGCACAGGATTTTTTTGGGTCAGGCAGCTTTCTCGCCACCACTGGCGATAATGAGTTCAATTTTATATTTATGGATTTGTGCAATGTATGGGGGAGAGGGGTTGGGTTGAGGTAAGCAAATGCGCTCACATTGTATCTTGTATATACAGAGATATTGTGGGATAGTGTTGCCGATTGAGGTACCTTCAGCAGGTATTGTCTTGAATGCATATGAGCGGCATTCGAATAGCTTATTATATGTTGAGCGAGCTGCCCTAATAAAGGGTAAAGTCTTGAGTGGTGGAACAATATACCTCTAAAGCTCAGGTACTTGACTAACACATACTGTTTTGTGAAGTCGTTGATTGTCTTGATCACATGAGTGAAGTGCAAATGGGTTTACTCCTGGTGAGCGAGTTTCCCTGAGAAAGGTCAAGTCTTGGGTATAAATGAAATGAACACCGCTGGGGCTCCAGTAACTAATGTCACGTCATTGGCTGTCTTGATGAATGAGTGGTGCTTGAATGGTTTACTTAAGCGAGGTCCAGAATGAAAGGTCAAGTCTTGCTTTGTGAAGTAATTAATCACTGGGGCTCAGCTACTCGAGTCATGTCACTGGGAGAGGGCTAGCAGGCACATGCAACTTACCATGGATATGGCCATTTATAGACTAAGCAAGGAGGCATTGAGAATCTGCTCAATATATCGTTGCGCCTGTGCGCGTAGGTGAGAAGCTACCAGAAACATCAGTAATTATCCATATATAAGTGATATCTATTTTTTTCAGTTGCCTTTTGATGTGGTCCACTTTATATATTTATTTGTATATCAATAATACTATCAGTCTAACCAGCTTCTTTTGTTTTTCACCAGAGGGTACTATTTATTTCTACTTTTTTGGGTATTATTTATGCCGTTTGACCCCATGAGTGATCATAGGTTTAAAAGAATTGATTATCGGGTATAATCCGTGGTGACACACAGGCGTTTCATATCCACAGGATATGCAGGAGCCAATTCATGCATGAATGAAGGGACAACTGGTTAATGCTCCGGCATGAATTAGCCCCCCAATGCATGACTCAATAATGTGGCATTAGCATCGGCAATTGATGTCCCGTCATTCCTACAACTCGATTGAGTAAGTAAAAAGCCAAAAATTATTGGAAATCTCCATTCCATCCACGCCGAAGATGTACTTTATAGGCTTTCGATCGCCCCATTGTTGTTATTCCAGGAAACCGTGGCATTCTCCAAAATTGCCATGTTGTGCCTCATTTTTCATTCACTCCTAATATCATGTACCTACATACACTTGTCAGGTGTTTATTTGTACTATGGTCCTGTTATCACTAGTGGGGATTTGGTTTTCACCTCGCTCCTGACTGAGAGAACCTGCCGGCAGCCAATGATTTGAGAGAACTCAAAGCCACCGCAAGTTTTCTCTGCTGCTCATATTAGGTAGCCAAAAATGAGATATTAATATGGTACCCCAGAGTAAATTGTCTAGTCATGACCTCAATGGGAACATGATTCAGCAAATACATAGAGCTGGGTTCATAGATAATCAGCAAATACATACTGAGGCTGGGATTCCTAGATGCATGTTTCTTAGAAGGGAATGAAGTTCAGTGAACTTTACGATGGGTGTGTGACGGCTATATGAATTTTTCTTCAATTATTTGTAGAACTAGCAGAAATTACAATTGGTACCATATGTCCAACAACATGGATCAAGGCAGAGAGGCCTCTACACAAACGATAAAAGAACACTTCATTGTAATTAAATAGCAAACATACGCATCCTTTGCGGCCCGGCCAACTTCTTTAAACTTGCGGGCTGATCACCATTCCTTCAAGTCCTTCTTGTAGATGACTATCGAACGATGGCATCATTTTCAAAATCCTTGATGCATCATTCGCTCGAATATTTCCCAGTTTGAATGAACTCAATGCGTCTGAAGAAATTGACCACCCCTGTTCGAGTAATATTCCATCAAAGCCTGTATCATCTGGCTTCTCCCCAAACTATTCACAGCCCCTCCAAGCCGACACTTTTCCTTCCATGTTTGGGTTCAATATCCAACTTTAAAAGTGTCCCGCAGCATCCTGTATCCATCCCAACACCTGTAGGAACCTAGCCCTAGCCTCATTGCAATTGAATTAGTGTATGGGGGAAAGGGGGTAAAAATAGTGTTTGTTTGTCAGGATGCATAAACTGTCACAAATTTTGCTTGCAGGCATCAAGCTAATTTCGAAATGGTGTGCTCTGCTTATTGTTATCATTTTGGCAATACACTGAAATATCATAACACTATAAATTGCTTTTATCCGAATTCCATCAGGGTCCAATTTGGACATTTCTGTTTATTTATTTTTTTATTGATCACTGTCTGGAAAACCATATGTAGGTCCGGCAAGGGTGCTGCACCAGTTTGACAACTGCGAACCTTCATCTGGACACGGAGCAGGCAACGCATGTTTCCGGTACTTATGTGAAGAAGGGGTTGTTGCCCCGACAGCAATTCTTCTGAATTGCCTTCCCCATTCTTCTATTTATCTTTACTTTCGAATGACAAACTGCAGGCTTCGATCAACAGAGGTTATCCATGTAACATGTAAAACTGTCTCTATGTCCAACCCATTCAATAAACGTGTTCCTATGTGGAGTTTTGGCCTTCAAAGTTGGTCCATTATGCAGAATCCCAATTGCGCATATGCTGATGTCACACTTGGACAACCTGGGAATTTATGTCCTGTATTTCATTGTGGATAGTCCACATTTAGCAACGTTCTGTTGTCCGTTCTCTCACCGAACAAACCATCAACACCTACCAACCCCTCCAGCAATCCTCTCCTAGGACATGCTTTTTTGAAGTGAAAATATGTTGAATTTCAATGGGAAAACAAAAATTGTTTGCGAGGTTGTGACGGAGAATCATTTATTATTGCATATTGTCGTTCTTTTGCATGCACATGCATCAACTTCCGAGGACTAACCCCGTAATGGAAAGTCTAGAACTTCAGGTGTTGGACTAACTCATTCATTTTTCTCAGGCTACGAGCTTAGCTCTCTATGAGTCATTCTACAGTTGTCCTTTAAATGTAATCAACTGGCCCTTGACGATTGGCACCGATAATACATATACCATTTGAATGCAGCTGCCTGACACACCTCTCTTTTTTTTTTCCATACCAAGGCAATCGCCCCCCAGTGTCCTCCGCCTGTTGCGCGATCTTGTTTCCATCTAATAGTCACCATGCCCAATTACCAGGCAATTTAATGTGTTGCTTCAAGTATCCTGGTATTAGCATTACGCACCCTACTAATCAGTGATCATTTCAAATTCGTAGGACTGATTTTTTTGACATGTCTACTGTAGAGTAAAGAAGTATAAGTTTTGTGGAAATGTGACTAGATTGCCTAAATTATGCAATTAGACCAAGATCAACTTCCTATTGACCCTTTGCTCATTTCACATATCCATGACCACACTTAATACATTCATGGGATTCAACACTTGAACATTTGCATGGATGGGAAACCAGTCATACAAACTGCATAACCCCCAGTGCTCGAGTCCATGTTATGTTAACATTTTTAGGGACAAACTAGGTAGAACTATACAATCAAGCTTCGGAAAATCAAACCAACTTTGAAATTGTAACCAGTCACATGAAACCTGAATGACCTCCAATGTCCGCCACCTAGTGAAATAATACAATTTTTATAGCGAATAATCACAGGAGTGCTCTAATCCCACAAATGTGGTGAGGGATGAAAAAAATGAATGAAGCAAATTGATAGAGTATTGTGTACACGTAATGGTATCTAATCCCTCTTGAAATATTAAAGTGTCATTGTCATCATTGACTACTCCTTCAAAACTAAGCGACCCAACAACTACTGAATCTTTCAGCACGTCCTAATACCCGCCTGGACGTCGTGTTTAGAACCAATTACTGAGTTGACAGTTCCCTCCAGATTACCATACTATCAAACAACTTCCAAGTCCATCACTTCCCTGCGGTCTCAATTCACACAAAACCCGTGCAATATACGCTAATCTAGTGCACGAGGTGAACCTGCACTCCTGTACTTGAACAGTACCGTGCATGGACCTTTTATTACCTCCATGGTACAAAGGGACTACTGGGACCTAATGTAAACAAACCATTGAATTTAATTGTCAGAGGGTGGCAAAATCAAGGTTGACAGGGCTGGAGTGGGATGCTGGGTTTCTGTATTGAGGGATGAAAGTCATCTATTGGAAGAACTCTGAGGATTTAATGAACATCTGATTATTAGCCTCCAACCTACCTTTATACATAACAGTTTTCACAATGAAAAAAGATTTCCCCTCGATAATGAGCACCATGCCTCAACATATATCAACCATATTGCATACAGTTTTTTGGAGGTTGTAGAGAAATGCTATTAGTTAGCAGTTTTTTTTCTCGCCTGAACTTTGTTCAAGGAGAGACATAGTTGTCACTTTGTTGTGTTCCGTATGTTGCGGTTCGATATCTCCCTGAAACCCTGAGCCACTAATTGCTGGGACTCTTTTTTGTGGAGTGCGCAGTGAACGAGTTGCCAATGTGCAATCCACTTTTCACATCCCGAAAAACCATACTTATTTGCATACATTTGTCATATTTAAGGGAATTAGCACCAGCGGCTTGGTACAAGAATCCTTGATCGTAGATCATTGGTGATGTCGTGCGGAGTATATAACAACTTAAGAGTACAACATCTGATTAGATAACTGGCATGATATATGCTAATTAAGTGTCTGATTTGCATAATTTATGCGATATTTTTGAAGTTTCCGTTGGATTTGACGAAACTCGGTGGAGATGGTTTATCTATCGTCCCAATAAATTTATTACGGAGGGACGAGTTCACCGAGGGTCATTTCATGTTACTAATTCGCATTAACCTAGTCTAATTTGCATTTTATGCATATTTTCAAAGTTGGTTGAATCCGCTGAAATTTGGTGGAGATGGTACACCTATTTGATCCTGATATTTGACAACATGCAAGGTCCTTTTAAGGTCATTTAAATGTAATAATTTGCATAAATTATGCAATTTTCTGAAGTGTTTGTTAGAATGGCCTGTACCATTGGAAGGAGTGCAGTTAGGGTCTCGTAGAGATGGTCATGGTATTTTCGGGTTCATTGGATCAATCACATCTATAGACGCGTAAAAGGTAGGTCAAGTTTTTAGGAAAATGTGCTTTATTTAGGATTACAGGCCAAAGAAAATAAAAACCGTCATTTTGGGATATTTGATAGAGCTTTGTGTGCTACATAGACGAAACCAACTCCCGCTTCGATCTGACACCTGGTCTTCAAGTTACAAGGGCCAAAAGTCGATTGGATACCTTGTTGGGCGAATAGCATAGGGCGTGGTATCTGATACATAATGCTTTTTGGGGCTTGGGTGCATCACAAAATCGAGGCAAGATTTTTCAATAAAAACTGTCATTTTCATGTCAAAGGTCATTTAAGTCACTCAAGGACCAAGTACTGCCAAATATCACATTTCCCTGCAACATCCTCTAGTGACTGGTGTGTATTGGCTGGAATTTGGGACATGCAGCATATTATCAAGGGTATCATTTTTCATGAAAACTTTAATTCATTAAATGGTCACTTTTGGACCAAATAATGCCAAATATAACATTTCCCTTCCCTGCAACAGCCTCTAACGACTGTATTATATGGCTGCTGTTTCAAACAAGGTGCTCCTTATGATGGGAATATTCCATAAAACTGTTTGTTATCAAGGCCATTTCAATTCCCGAACCCTAATTGTGACAAGTATTGAATTATTAAAATTGCCCCTACAAAACTCCATACATTCTTTGCTTTAATAGTTTACCCGCTCTGCTACCATTTAGAATGGTATAGTCCTAGCTCAGCATCACTATCAATCTAGCAAACTATATCTATTTGAATTTTAACTCATTTCAACTTTCAACCCCGAGGTATGGTCTTTTCATTCATTCCAGGCACTAGTATCCTATCTGTAACAGACCAGAGATTTCATTATTGTCCCTTATTCATATCAACTTCAAGGGCATACCTGTTGACATTGGAATGAGCAGCTGAGTTACAGTGGAGTTCCCCTTATATCACTTATATCGTCCCATACGCTTCAGCCAGTAGGGCCTACAGCCAGCAGCCTTAGGGTTGTCAGGTTTCACCGGCCAGGAGTCTAATTAGATGGCTTATTCAACTCTAGACAGGGGATGGCTGGCAAGTAGCTATAGAGGGGGTGGTGTAAAGTCCCTAAGGGAGTTCTGGAAGTCATTAGATGTATAAAGGGCATGCTCTTTGATGATATATAGGATGAACTTTATTAGATTTAGGATCCGTTTACATTGTTTGCCACAAACAGTACTCTGAAGGGAATATTAACTCAGTTAATCTTGGTTTATAATGTGAGGGTACAGTAGGTAGGGTCATGCTAAAGACCCACAGCCTGTTGTTAGGTTTGCTAGTTCCAAGGGGTGTAATGAAGTAAAAATATTTAGAGTATTGGGATATTAAAGAACTATGAATGCTGTAATTGTTTTGCATGGTGACTAAAAAGAAGAAAATCACTGATCGACGAAACCAGGAGAGACACGGGGGCGATCGCCTGTCTGTAAGTGACCCTGAATGACCTTTGATGACGTAACGTTTTTTATGAAAAATGTACCTTGATGATAGCTTTGTCCCAAATGTCAGCCAAGCGCAGACAGTCATGAAGTTGTTGCAGAATGTTTTAGTTGGAGCTTTTTACCTTAAGGGGACCTTTGATGACATGACGGTGTATGAAAAAATGCTGGCCTCGATGTGATGCACAAGGCCCGAAAGCATTATGTAATCAGATACACACGCATATGCTATTGCCCCAAATGTATTCAAAATCGACCTTTTGGCCCCTTTGTAATTGAAGCCAGCTGTCAATCCAGCAGGAGTTGAGGAGTGGTTTGTTATGTAGCACACAGAGCTCTATGCATATCCAAAAATTTAACAGTTTTTAGCGCATCCAGCTATGCTGGTTTTGAGCTATTGGCATTCTGCATGTCACTCTATCTATCTACCAGTGTGTTAACAAGGCCTTTTGGGCTCCCAAACAGCCATTCTGCGATGGTGTCGACCAAACTTGGACACAAGTTTTTTTTTTTTTTCATGGAACCCATGGGACATGTTGACTTGCGACGTCACAGGTCAAAGGCCATTAAAGGGGGAATATAGACCATTATGTGTTAAAAATTTCCAAAATGTCTCATCTCATACAAATTTTTGATGAACAGTGCTGATGTTGGTGTCATACTGATGGTATAATAGTGGTACCTTCAGGGTTTGCCGGGGAATAGGACCCAAGGCCCGTGTGGGGCCCTGGGGCCGAATGTGTGAAATTACGGAAAAGGACTTCGCCAATCACAAGTTGGTGCACAGTGCTGGACATTTGTTCATAATAATGTGATGGGGTTGTTCAGGATTTTTTATCAAAGGTCCCCCTTGGTACTGAATGCATCTCCTCCCACAAGTCAAGTGATTTTCTCCATAGTTACATGTAATGGTCCTTGGTGGAGGGCCATGGGAGGTGTTCGGGAATTTTGGGCCCTGGGGTCCATTAATGAAATACTCAAAATATTGATATCTCATACATATTTTGTTGCAAGTGCTGATGTCCGTTCCGTTCATAATGAGCGTTATTAGCGGTCCCTTCAGGGTTGCCCAGGGGAAATTAAGACCCAAGGCCCAGTGTGGCGCCCTGGGCCTTCCTCCCTATTGTGTGAAATTAGTAAAAGGCTTCTCCCCTCACAAATTTTGGTGCACCGTTCTGACATTGTTCATAAGAATGGTCTAAGGGTTCCGAGTAACCTAACCGCCGTACCTTACGAATTGTTCAGGGATGGCCTCTGTCTAAGAGTCCCACTTGGGCCCAGGAGAGGGCCCATTTCATGAAAATTTCATTGCAATGAGCACTTTTGAAACGCATCTCACAAATTTCAATTGATTGTCTTAAAGTTATGTCAATGTTTTACAGTCAATGGCAGTTGGTTCATCGGGGGTGTTTGCGAACTTCTGGCCCCCCAGTGTGAAATCATGCCAAATGTTACTCCAACAAGGTCAGGAGATATCGAACCGGACAGAAAGACGGACAGAAAGACACACCACAACAAAGTGACCGACTATGTTCCTCTCCTTACGTTTCAGCAGGAGGCGAGACCAAAATCATAGTACTCACATCATCTATCCCAGTGCTTGAAATACCCCCTGAATACATAAAACTACAATACATAATACTATTACTTTTTGGAAAGATCTAGCCCCACCATGAGCTTGTTACTGTGGGGTCAATGGAAGTTTCCTATAAACTTCCCCGGCATTAGGTCCAGAGGAGGCTTGTTGGTGTGCCTTTCTCTAACAGAAGAATCAAATCAGCTGCCAAGTAGACCGGAGTTTATCGGGAAAGTTGGTTGGGCTGCAGTTTCTAAAAACATATCATCACGCCAGATAATTCTGACTGCTGGCGCATCCCGGCTTGCAGCCCGTAGTGAGTAACCTGTGTTTTCGCCCGCTGTCCAAGCAGCACTGCGCCCTGTTCGTCTGACGTAGAAAGCAGGAAGGCTGGGCTGACCCACGAAGCCCCTGGCTGCTATGCGCTGTTTCATCAGCTGGTGGAAATTTCTGTCTTGAATGTCGAAATCCGCACCTACCCATACCCTGAAATACCCATCTTGTAGGGCTTTGGTTGAGTTAGTGATACAGAGCTATTTGCTCTTATATTATCAACCGGTTTCTGTCTCGCCTGACTGAAATTTAGGAAAGACTTACGGTCACTTTGGCGAGTGTAAATGGTACACACTTTCTTTTCACAAGGATTCTCACAAACCGTGAGGCCGATTAGGACAAATTTTGATTTTTGAAAGGCAAAAGGACGCTCAGGGATTTAAGATTTTAAAGATCATTTCAAGTTGGATTTTGGGTCAAGAGTGATTGACCGAGTGATAGAACTCCCTTAAATTTTGGGTTATTTATGGAGAGAAGGAGTGGGGGGGGGGGGGGGAATGAAGAAGAAAAAACAATTATTTCTGTGAATCTATGTGATGTTCGTTTGACTGACGATGGTCTGCATGCACATTTGTTGGTCCTATACCTGCTATAATAAACCTGCTAGTATAAACATTCTGCAATTTTTCCCTGCCAGAACAAAATTGAAAAATATTTATGTGACAGATGAAACAAGAAATGTGAGATATTACAACTCTATATTTACATATAATGTAATATAATTGATTGAATGGTAGCCAGAGGTGTCCTATATTCCTTTCAGAAGTCTGTAATACTCCCCTCCACTTCATGTGTCATTAAATTATTGACCTAACGACATCAAACTACGAAAATACATTTGGCACTTTCCATTTTCTTACTTCATTGCAGCCAACCCCCCCCCCCACCCTCCTTACTAAAATCCAGCGATCCAATTACCAACAAAATTGGGAAAGAAAATTCTGTTTATGTAGAACTTATGTACTTTTGATTACCCCTGTAATAAACAAAGATCAAGAGACCTAAATAAAAAAGTTACCAAACCAGTCACAAGATATCATGGATCTCATGTTTGTAAATTTTGGACCTGGTTGGTCTCTCTGTACGTCATCGGTTAATGAGGAGAACCACCACTTACAACAGCAGAAGAGTGGTATCAGTGATGTTTTGCAAGCAAACATACGATTTCTAGTAGTGGCTGTACCTAAGGATCCCTCTGTAATGCAGTGTACTGGTGGGTTTCTTTTGGGTTATTTGCAAAGTCTTCAGCCTGTGAGCAGTCACGTTGGACGTTAATCTTGCCCTCTTCCAAGATGAACAGTGGTTGGATCCCCAGGTTTCTGATGGACATTCAAATAGCAGTCTCTGGAGCAGGATGGGATGGTTTACCTCCGACTTTGATATCAGGTGAGCACTAGTCACAAAGAGAGAAGAGGCCTATACGCTGGTGCCATCCGCGAACATATGAGCTTCCTTCAACCCATAGCAATCAAATTAAAAAGGCAGTGGCTTCATTGGCCACGACTTCACTACAGTGTCATGTAGTGTTACCGAGGTGATAAAGCTACGCTAGGGATGGTAATCTCGATTACAGGGTTTATTTTGAATGGATCCGCTAAATTGAAATCACTATGAATTGATGTGCAGAAATTTTTGATCCACAATACACTGGAGCCCAATTCCTCCTTTACCCTCACTTAAGAACCAAGAACACACGGTGCGGAAACCTTTTGGTACAACCCCCGTCATCACTCTTCTGCAGAGTGTTTTCTGACCAACAACTGATCTCAGTTGATCACCTGTAAAATTCAGGGTCACAACTCCAAAAGTTTCTGCCGCCTGATCTAGAATATCCAATCCCTAACAAGTGCCAGGGTGCAGGACACATTTCAACAGCCAGATTCTGCCTTGGCTACCACTCTGGTTGTTCCTGCCCATAAACATCTCGAGAGTAGCGTTTAGCACAAGAAATAGTAATGGAAGTATAAGATAGTGTCTATCGTAAAAGTTGTGCCATGTTACAGAGTTCCTCACACTGACCCCTTATTGCTTCACTCTCTTCTCAAATCGTCAAGCCTCGCCTGTAATTCTGCATTACGGCATCGCTGACCCCCTCTGGTACGGCCTGCCTTTTGCCTTTCTGCTTCTCTTTGATGTGGGTCGCCGTCCGTCCCTGGGAGAGCTTCAAAGAAGATTGATTGGATTGATAGATCCGGTGGCTGAATAGATAAATTGGGATGAATTATACATTGATATTACAAGTACTTAAATTTTTATTCACGAACGTGAATAGTATGATCTTAAAACTAAAACCTTGAAAAACTGAGCCTGTACAGTATACATATACCCCTTCTTGATTAAAACTGTTTATGATGAATGATGAACGAAATCCTTAGAGGGAATTCCCTAGCGCATTCCATAATATCCTAGTGCTGAACGGTATAACTAGAAAAAAAAAATCATTATCACCAGATTTTACAGGGTTGTGTATGAATTGAGCAGGCCTTCAGCCATAATGTGCAGTATTATATCTTTTACACATGCTTGGGGGGAACCTCCCATTAAATGGCCAGATATTGCAACTTAGACAAAAAAAAAAAACTTGAAACTCTTAACTTTGCCTGGCTGCATAAAATATACCTATCATCATCATCATCATCAGAAAACAGTAGTATACTTCAGAAGTCCATGCTAGCATGGTGTTAGGCGGTAGCACTGTGATGGCAAACTCTCTTCCACTCAATCTTATCTCTGGCTAGCGCACAGTCCTATACCTTTGACGCGAGGTCACTAATGAACAACCTCGTCCAAGTCCTTCCGAGCCTACCTCTCCTACGACTACCATTAACTTGATCTTCTCTACTCTTAACCAGTTAGCATCCTTCATCCTTTCAATTAACCCAACATCAAGTCTGCTACTTCGGACACAGTCACAGATATTTACCATACCCAAGCGATCTCTTAGCTCGATTGAAGATTTTCTGTGCTTTAAAGTCAACCTCCACAAATCCATCCAACCATCCTCATATCATTTCCCTCTTTTCTCTCGGTCTAATCAAATCTTTTCTTTTAACTACTGCCTCCAGCCGGTGTTTCCAGACATCCGGCGGGCGGGGGCGTGCAAAATCGCTCATCGTTATTTTCATGTAGCCTTTCCCTGCCGCGGGCGGCAGAGGCGTTTTTCTCGCATCTGTCATGTAGCGATTTTTTCCGTCCGGCCCCGGCGTGTCCTGATGTATTTTCTATCAATTCCGGGGGAATTTCCCTGCCACTTAACCGGGTCTTGAAGCTGGATAATGGAAGATTAGAGACAATGTTTTTTTTTTCCAAGAGTACGAATACTGTTCCAAACAACATTCAAAACTTTGTCATCAACACTAGGATGAGATTTTATAACAGACTTGTGTCTATTTTTAACGCCCAGACACCTATTTGAACACAGTATTACAGTTTAAAACCCGGATATGTCAAGTTTTGCTATTAATCTCCAAAACCCTTCAATTGTGAAGTTTTAAATGGTGGGCCGTGAACGTTTGACATTCAGACAATTATTTTTCAGGAAGAAAACACCGGTGTTTATGTTATTAAACCATAACGTCCGGTGTTTTTATAACATCATAATAACATACTAATAATAGAAACAATAATAATAACAATAATAAAAGAGTAGGCAACATCGTTCTTATAATAGCGCATATACACAAAAAAGGTGAGAGGTGCGTGACTCGAGAACACGCCCGCCTGCCCGCCTGCGTGCATGGAAACGAGCTTCCAAATGCCGCCCGTCCCCCCCCCCACCCCCCCCGCCCGCGTGCATGGAAACGCTGCTTGAGTCTCACTACCCATAGATAACTACACTTCTAACCCAGCCTCAACGACTCTCCCCTTCATATGCATAGAGTACACCCTGGGGTTAAGCAGTGGCAACAGTGCTCTGAACTTTTCCACCCACTCCTAATCCTAGTCCCAAAACTTCCCCCTGCATCCCCCTGCACCTTCCCCTGCACTAATCATATCGCCTGATAAACTTTTCCACAAACTCCAGGTATTTGCCCCCAATTGTTGCAACCGCCCTGGCTGTTCACGGCGACCTCATAACCTTCCCAAGTATCACACTTAACATCAAAAACAGAACTCAAACTTCCCCTGACAACTGCTGCACCTCTTGAGAACCCAGTGTCTGCAGGCACTGCAATAAGTAGAATTACTACCAACTCTTTTTCCACAAATGGAACAGAGCCATTTCGGAGCTAATAGCAGGGAAACTGTCACAACTACTGACCACAATTTTGGTCTTCTTCATATTCACTTTAAGGCCCTTTACACTCAGCCATCCTTCCAAATCTCAAATTTCGCGACTACCCCTCCAACTTCCAGCATCACACAAGATCAACCGGCAACCAAGGGCCACCAGTTTCTAACCTCATCTACAAAGCTTCGAACACCATAATGAACCCGCAAGGGGCTTAGGCCTGAGCCTGTGGTGCACGCCCGCCTTCACATCGAACACATCCCTAAAAGAAGCTGTCAACTCTGACACAACTCTTTACATTCACTGAAACCAGCCATTCTTTCACCCCTAATCTGCACAATGCTCACCAAATTACCTCCCCTGAAACCCTGTCCAAAAGCTCTCTTCAAATCATTATTGAGAAATACAACTTCTTTCTTGCCTAGAATACGTCTCCTGCAACTGCTTCCCAGCAATGCATCATAGTACCCTGCCCGGGCATGAACCAACTGCAATGTCGTCAAATACGGACTATCTCTTAATCAGTCTGACAAGTACTTCTCTCCGTAACCTTCATCACATCTCCAGCAGTTTTATTCCTCTGTTATTACCCCTTTCTAAAGCATCAATCCACCTTTGCCCTTATATCAGTTGCACAATATATCTGAGTGGCCCATTCAGTGGGTACTGACACCTTGACTCATCACCACAGAATTGAATGAATTATTTATACAGTTAATACCACCTCTCCAGCGGCCTTCAACATCTCCTGCTACCACGCCTAACTGCTGGCCCCTCTACTGGATCCTCAAGAGAGAGACTTCCTGATCCCATGGAACTTCTCATTCCGTAACTGACTCTATTAACTCCTCCATGCCTCTTCCTTGACCACATCAAGAGTAATCACAGTGTCATTTCTAATGCAATCCTCACCGACGCATCCTGATTGTCCTAGTTATTTCTTGGCAATTTTTGAACCTTCGCATCCGCTCTAGTGAGATATTTTGGTGAACCACTCACTCGCTCTCTCTTTGCGGCATAACCTATATGCCCCCGACTTACAATTATACCGCTGATTACCGATTAGTCAGTAGAGCCCCAGATTAAATAAGATCATAGATTGCGAGTTCGAATCCCATTGGGAGCCCGAGGGCTTTTCCACAGTGCTGTTAGACAGGGGCATGTTCTCCTCGAAGTCTCACAACTCAAAGGTATTAAAGTGGGACCTGCGAGGTAACGGAAATAGGCGCTGCGGCGTTGGCTGCCAGGGGTGTGTAGTAGGTGTGAAGCGAACGTGCATCGGGGCTTGGTTGCAGGGCAAGCGGCCAAGTCTTCATCACGGTTTACAATGACCAGGGGATTAATTCCCTAGTCGTGTGAAGAGGCGCTGCCTTGACACAAGACTATAAACCCGAATCCTGATCTCTCTTCTGCTTGGAACCGCGAAGGTGTGCGTTTCTATCCAGAGGAGGCCGGTGAGTTTCTCCTCTGGTCGGGAGTATCAAATTGGTGGCTAAGTATTCCGAATAATCGTAATCCGAATGTTTGGTTGGGTGCAAACTCTTAATACTATCACTGCGCAGGTGAGTGCTCTCCAGACAGCACTGGCCCCATGGTCTGGACATTAGAAGCAGGTATGCTAGGGCAAGGTGTAGGGATCATGAGCCACCACAAATAGGGGCTGCCTCACTGCGTGTGCCCCCAACTTCCTATCAAAATGGTTCCAGTGCTGTCCTATATATGGAAAGACAGGCGATAATGCCACTATGAACTCGTTTACATTTAAGTTCCAGAATGAATCCTAGCCCTTTGACTCCAACTCCACTTTAGTCTCTTTGACAGTCCCATATTTGAAAATATTTCACTTTTTGTTCGGTCATTCTGCGACAGTATTATTGCTTCAAACTGAATGGATAAATGAAAACTAGCACAAAACATACCTGACAATTCATCGCCTATAGAAAGACCAAGTTCATCCAAGACCTGGCTGACAATAGCATCACTGTAGGCAGAAATGAAAACAATGAGTGAATAAGCATACCAATGGAGACACTGACTGTTTTGTCCCCTTTGTTATACTCAATATTACATACCAGCAGCACCTGTTGTGTATTCAAATAATTGGAAGCTGAAGGTAGAACCTGTAGATGAAACTGGGAAGGCTGCATGCGGGACGATCTGTGGCAAATGTACAATTTACACAGATGCTTCCATCTCAGTCATAGATTTTTTTTTTAATGTCTAATATAGATTGTGCCTGTGCTGTCCTATTGGAAGCTACACCAGTCCAAAGTTCTGCGAGGGGGTCTGCGCTCCGCAATCAGTGCACTCAATTGAACAACTTCATTGAAATACACAAAGAATTCTGGGTTCTCCGCATTCCATCGCCGGGACAAAAAATCGGCTGTTCCTGGGGAATTCAACTCTATTAGATAATCGTCCTATGCAGAAACCCCAATTTTTATATATGGCTCTCTTAGCCTCTCTATCTATCAGCTATTTTTGTTTTTCATCCATTCAAAATAAAGGCCTATTATAGGCAACAGGCTATCTCTGTAAGTACAGGCCCAAACAAAATGCTTGCTCCTGACAATTCTGGTGCATGTCAAGGCAAAAGAATAGCAACATGGGTATCAGTGACGCATTACGCCACCTTGCTGGAACGTAGTTGCGCTGGTTGAGGGTATTGGGAATCACTTCGTGTGATTCCCGTTGGTTTGTAATGCAGTGGACTTCCTAGAGTTTGTTACGGGATATTTGCACCGAGTCGCTTTGGTCGGCTGTGAGCAGTCACCCTGAACTTGAACTTCCACTCCTCCAGGTTCTGAGGAACTGGTTAGGTCCTGGAGTTTACTGACCGTCCTGTGGGAGGAGACGTAAATTGGCAGTCCTGGAAGCAGATCAAAAAGCTTCCTTGTGAGGAATTGAAATAAGGGATCAGAGTCCAGGCGGTTACTTTTCAAAATAAAATAAAAAAACTCTGGTTCGTGGATATCTGGCAAGGGACCCGGGGTTATTTTGGTAGGACCAGGGGCTCCTGATCACCTTCTCGACTTCTGCATTGAGAAGGACCAGGGCTTCAAATGAGAAAATCAACCCCAGAGGCTATAAAACCTAGCTCACATGCACTACTTACATACAATGAACTGTCAGTCTGCCAACAAAACAATGAAATAGTGCTTGCTGCTTTAGTTAAGCCTACCTGAATGTGACCAAGTTAGAACCCAAGGGGCTATTTGCCACCCCCCACCCCCAAAAATAGCCCCTGGTTTATACAATATCATTAGGACGTGGGGTTATTGATGTATTTTACGGGGCTAATAGTCCCTTGGCCCCTGCTTATCGTGAACCCTGTTCCTTGATGGCTTAATTGGTTTCCTGAACCCATAAAATTAAAATCTTATCTGGAACTTTCATCCAACATGAAGATAAACAAATGGTTGGGGAGGAGGCGCTGGGCAAATCCAAAATTGCAGGAGGTGGCAGTCTCGAAACGTTCAAGGACATCACTGACCTAGTTGTAATGGGAATAATATGAGATATGATAAAAACAGAGAACCACGAACCTATCCTCTTCATCATTCTTACTCTATAGCAATCATCACGGCATAGTTAATCCATTCCCTTCATGGTCCATATCTCGGACTGCTTCTCAAACTCCATCATTATCTCTGAATGGCTGGCAATTTGAGCTGGAACGAAAGATGAATAGATGAAAATATCTCTAATATATATCTGGGTGCTTTTCCACATTGCAGACATTGAAGAATAAAAAGCCACATCTCAGATATTATCGCTGATTATAAATGATTTGTCACAGCCTTACTAAACATCACCCACCTCATGCGTGTTACAAGATCCATCACATCCAATACTAAAGTTGTCTCTCCACTCATTTCCCTGGGACTTCCAATAAGACTGCCACATAAGACCTCGCTACTATCCACAGTGTCCCCACTTCAACACGGATAGCCCGAGACAGCAATACTCCAGTAGATGTGCCTTGTCTAAGGGCACTAGGGGAGAGCCCTTGGGCTTCAAACTCACAGGCAATTGTAGTGCAGTCTGGAACTGTACTGACCGTGCTAATCCACCTCCCAATATCACAGTCACTTTGGTTATCGGATAGTTATGACCTGACATATTTAATATTAATAATCTGTCATGTGTATAAAACGCTTTCCAACGTCGTAGATGTTCAAAGCGCTTGACAGATATTAACCCGATCACAGGAACCGGTAAGCTCTCCGACAATCCCAGAGAGTAAAGTTGCGCCCCCCCCCTTGTAGGCGCAGAATATACTCAAATTCCTCACAGGTCCCCAATTATCGCCTGGGTGGGTGAAGCAAGGAGATAAGTACCTTGCCGAGGGTACACTGGAAAAGTTGATCGGCCATTGGGATTCGATTCAAACTCACAACCTTCCAATCGCCAGTCCTAAGCTCCACCAACCGAGCTAATTCGATCTCTGAGTGCCTATATAGCAGTTTGGAGACATTCTCAGAGCGCTTTAAAAATCTTACCTCTGACCATCAGTGGATATACAGCATGCACTCTTGCTTATTCACACACAGTACCCCATTTCAGTATGTCAATTCATTGCATCCCAGGGGGCTTCTTAAAAGGGTTGTCTCTTACCATTTCTGATGCCACTACTGTTCACCTCACATGACACACTTCAGTGGATGTGCCTTGTACATGAACACTGTGGAAAGGCGTCCGGGTTCCCAATAGGTTTCATAACTTGCAATCAATTATCTGCAGTTCGGAACTCTACCAACTGAACTGATTTGCCTCACTATATACACAACTATCTCTAGCATAAACTAAAAGGCATACATGTACAATGTGGTGGTCACTCAAAGTCAGAAATTGTCTCAAGTTATCGAGGGCAAAAACTGATTTTACAAGGAATGGCACTTGGATCTATCTCACCTGTGAGTTCATCCTACCCATGGCCTGGTCACACCCCTCATAGCCTGTGCCATTGCATTCGTGGACTTCAGGGTTTGCACTTTGAGGGCCACGGCTTGTATGTTGGCCTTCATCATGATGAACTTCTGATATACCTCCTCGTGCGGACCAGGTCCTTGGCTTGTATCTTCACAGCATCCTATGAGAAGATGGAAGAGTCGGATGTAATATAATCATGGATGTCATAAACGTGGATTAGCGTACACTCTGCATTCTATAACACATGCCATAGGTGTCAACATTTTGGTTATTTATCACAAGGGTAATATTTATGGGGGGAAATTTCAAACAAAACATCACAGCCATAATGTGGATTCTCAGCTGGGTAAGACCTTTCCCAGTGATCTGAATATCCAATTACTTCTAGTACATGTGTGCTCCCTGCCAGCCAATAGCGGCAATCTGTTCAGTTAGTCACATCAAGAGTGGAAACTAACAAATCTTTGACTTTACCAGTAATGCGACTAGAGTTTCTGGCGAAAAAGAGAGGACAATGGGTTGCCAGTGAGATAAGGTTCAATTTCGCCAGACAGAATAAGACCAGTGGTCTAAAAAAGGGTGGGAGGGGGGCAAGGTGTAAGTGTGAGGTAGGTTGAGGAGTGAGTAAGACTTACGCTGCCTGCAAAAGTCAAAAGACGTTTTTGACAGCATGTGAGTGACCTAAATGATACGCGTGTTGTATTCAGAGTTTACTGAATTTGTAACTGCCAGATTTTTGTTAATAGGTGCACAGGTAAATATTAACTGATTGAATGAAGCCAATTTGCTACTCTGCTCCTCGATTGGAATATAAGAATCCCTTAACTCCATGAGAGTAGACAACAACAAATTACTTGTAAGCTGCATCCAATGCAGTAAACGGTTGTGGTCTTGGGAGAATTAGGTTTACCGTTTACATTCCAAAAAAAATTATTGTGAGCTGCATAATCAAATCTTGTTCACCCATTCAGAAGCAACAAACACACTCTGCCATTGGAGGGGACTGGGTGCAAGAAAACAAACAACGTGGCAACTCCTGGAAGTGCCAAACTGAGAATCAAAATTTTCTGATCTCTGAAATGAGATAAAGATGTTTTCACATTTCATTATTTCAAGCACTGCAGGTCCAAATGAAGTCAGGCCTGTGCATAGCCAGACTCTCAGTCTGGGGATACGAAAGTATGAGAGGGGCACTTCTAGACTAAGTAGAGCACCACAATAGGTTGACCCTTTCTGGGTGTTCTAGCTGCATATACTAGCCTTTCAATATGGTTTTCAAGTGTGCAATTCCACTATGAAGAATTGTGACAGATATGTGATCCAAAAAGTTTGCCCTCAATCACCCCATCTTACTGCACATAGATAAAAGTTGTACTTTTGGGGGTATATACTTTATCCAACATCAGACACACAATGAAACATTTTTTGAGGAGGATGCCTGTTGTTGTCCATACATACAGGAAAAGGGAAACATCATCTCAATTGAAGTATTTTAGAGGGAATTGAAAGATTCCTCAAGCAGTGATAAGTCAGACCACAAAAGAACTAATGCATGCAAATGCAAACATATTCACACTTTCGGGACATTTGAGCAAAAATGAGGACACGCACAATTAGGCTACGGCTTTTTGCTCGTCCACAAGTCAAATCAATAATACCGATAGTCTATTATGCATTACAAGAATTGTATTGCAGTGATTTCATTTCCCTGTAAATGTCAACAGAAGTGTTATGTCAGCTACAGAAGTGACAGGTCTGAGAATGACAAATCGAACTGACAGATTGCTAACGTAGGTGTTCCAAAGAGCTGACGGAATTAACAGAGTAGTGACGGAATAGAGACGTAACAGACCAAAATTTGAGGGGAGCATTCCGTCAAGCTGAGGACGTGGCAGCGGGTGTTCCCGTCAATCAGACCCTCCCTCAGTACGTCAAATGGCGGAAGGGACTCCATCTTAAAGGAGCATTGACGGAACTGACAAAACCTAAGTGTGAGTCCGGTGTCCGGCTTTAGCTCACCATTTGACCAGCTTTGGCCATCTTCTTGATGTCAGCAATGACCTTCTTCTCCTGCTGTTCCATCCTCGTCCTCTCCCTATCTAAGTCACGTATGGCTCGGTTTAGCAGTCTCTGGTTCTCACGCAGCATCTGCTCCGGCGTCTTCCGCCGGCCAAAGAGCTTCTCCATCTCCTCTAGCGGACCACTGGGAGGGCTACAGATGAATGAGGTTTTTATTTCTGTGGCTGTACTATCTTACAGTCATTTAGTAACCTGCATTGGGAAGAAGAAAAATATAGTAAGATTGGACAGTGGCGTACCCAGGCCTCGAATTTCAAAATGACAGAACCGACAGCGAATTGCCGTCGGTTGGTTTGCTGCCAATTGCCGTGTTTTGCCTCACAATTTCAAGCTTCACCGACGGCAGTGAATGCCGTGCCCTAATTGCTCATTGCCGTCGGTGACCTCCCCCGGTCAAAAAGCGATAATACCCTACAGCAACTCCTAAAAGTTTCCATAATTCATCAGGCCCATTACTGTAAAAGGTGTCATGTTTTCCGCAGTTTCTTTTTTACTCAATTCTGCATTGATTAGTCCTTTCATTCATTGCATTGTACTGTTTGTGCACCATACATCCGTATATCCGTGATGTCCAATGGTAACCATACTATCGTAGTGAAAGTAAAAACTTGACTTACGTACGCAACCCATGGAGCTATTATATTAACCGCAACCGTACTGTACAATTCATCGCGTAGGCCTATCGAATCTCGCTCCGCATCACACATAATCGGATTATCCTTCAACCATCATTGTATACATTCTGTAGTAGGGCTGGTTTAACGAGGAATCAGAAACCAGAAAGCTACATTTGTTTTTTGCATTGGAAAGAAAAATAAAAAACGATCTCTTTGAGTTCTAGAGTAAGTTAATTAGCAGTTGAAAAATCATTGTCAAAACGAGTGGTTGACCGACTGATAAGAATATACTGGAGCTTTAACGTTTACATAGTGGATGAGAGAGTTACACGTTACTATAAAACATTTTGCGATAATTTGCCTTCTTGCCCTTGTCTATTTTGCAGATTGCCTTGCTGCCCTTAAAAATTGTTTCTAAATTGCCTTGGTGCCCTGCCATTTTGAACGTAACCGAAGGCAATTTTTGCATTGCCTTCAGAAAATTGCCTTGCCCCTTCCAACTTTTAATTCGCGTCCTGCGGGTACCCATGGGAGGAGCAATCCATTTTTACACAAAAACTTTTTTCTTGCAGTTAGAAGAGGTTTTGCAGTGTTATAGCAAATATTGCAGCAGAAGTGCCTAGTTTACAAATGGCAGTATTTAGGCCAGGTGCTAGTGTTTGGGATTCCGAACAACAACAAAGTTGAGTAATCGGCCTGGTTATACTGAGTACTGTAACAATAACATCAGAACCGAACTTAGCCTAGTCTCACAAGATTTGATGTTTTTTCTATGTGCCCTTCATCTCGAAAATGGCACGCACTTCCTCTCTGCCTACAACCATAGAATATACACCTGTGATTCAGTGTAATATCAAACTTCTTGTGTAAACTCTTCTGTGGTCATGGTATGAAATCACTGCCACACAGCATCAAGACCACATCCCGGTAGAATCAGTAGTATCGTGAGGGTACCGTCGACGACATACCCGTCGACTGACGCCACCTTGATTTATGATACATATCAATTTGAAAAGATGCTAAGAAATCAGCGAATGAATCGTAATGCTTTGTGCAATAATCTGCCTAAAAGTATATTGATTTAACTCTTTTTTGGTTTCATTGCACCTGCGGGGAACAACATCGTTTCAAAAATCATCACTACGCGCGTAACAATTTTGCATACGCACACAAACACAAATACATTGCGCACTCGAACGGAAGACTGACAAATTTAGTTTCAGCAAACAGTTTATCGGAAATAGGCTGTAACTTTTCACATTGACGTACAGACACTGACGCAAGGGATCAGTATAAAGGTAAAACATTCCTAATTCACATTAATCAGCTTTGAAATCATCGAGCGGCTGACAAAAAATTACAGCTGTTGATATGCTCAAGTGCGCAGTCGACGGGTACCACATCATCTCTCATTGTGTTCATTTAGACAAATAGTGCCCTTAAAGCATCAAAAATGTTTCACGTTGCTCGCAATTATTCTTTTGTGATCTGATACCACATAGTAAGTTCAGACTCCAGAGCTCAACTTTTTCATTCCTGGCACAACAATTCCTGCCACACTATCCTTGCTCTAACGTCAGCTTTGTGAATAAACATGTCACTGTATGGACAGGTAACAAGTATTAGGTATTGACCATATGCACGTAGACTCAACCTATGTTTTACACTGAGTTCTAACTGGCTGCGGCATTTACAGCCGCCTGTCCCATTAGAGTGCATCGTAGCAACATTACACATAAATGAAAAGTGCGCGAAATCCACAAATCAGAAACTCTTGTAGTGTGTGACGTCCGCAACTGAACCTACCTAAAATGTATACCAATTCCATTGAATGCCTAATCAGATGACTAAAAACCAAAATATTGCTTGATTTGAGTTGGAAAAATCAGTTTGATGTGGATAACAGAACAAAATATCAGGATTTGGTGGGGATACACACATAGTGGAATAATTGTGATTTTTAGCTGGATTGGGTACTATTGAGCTAACACAAGTGCCCCTATGAATGGGTTTCGCATGTTTGCCGCCTGCTCGCGCTAAGGTCTAGGGTAGGTGGCATAGCGCCTGGACCCTGTTTAATGTAGTGTGTAAGTCCATGGGGGAACCCATGGTGCGCTTTCCCTATGAATCGAGTTCGCACATTGCCTAGTATAAGAGGCATCAAGGTATGCCCCTGATAAGTTGCCAGATCTGGCTTGGACTCGAGTAACTAACATAGGTTTCCAATGCATTGTATAGCCTAGAGCCCTATAGCAAAACTATAACGTTACGAAGTGCCTTTGGCCTAGACTAACTGTCGTGTTACTGTGAACAATGACGACCGAAAATTGATTGCTGTTACTTGAATATGCTTTGGATCTTCTCGTCACCACCAGATCATTTTTTGAGGATCAGCGAAGATTATAAGCTTCGCTCCAAGCCTTCTTGTTCTACTCTGTGAACTTGGGAAGTCCCTCTTTTTCCGGAGCCGGACTGAAAATTGACTTGCTTCTTCAAAGTTCAATACATGTTTTGATTTATATGTTGCCAATCGTTCATCGTCACATCATCAAGAGGGCGATTAAACAGGATTTACATCACCATGAGGCCTTGTTGGATTATGAATATTATTATAGAACTTCACTAATGCCATTGGTTATCATTACGCTGTACGATTTTTACTAATGTTGATCTTCTATCGACTATCAGTAAACTCATTCATTCCAAATCATTTGAGAAATATTGTTATTATTTGGCAGTACCATACAAAACACTTGTATATATCCCGGAGGGCATAAGTGTATCACAGCAACATAGTTACTATATAGAAATGTGCTCCCGAAATTGTCTCGAGGGTAAATTGTGATGGAATGTTCCTCTGTTGATTATGACTGGATTCCTCGGGCAAGTGACAACTATTGTTTACCGTCGTAGGCCTACGTCATATATCATACACGTCAGGACCTCAATAAAGTTACTAACCCAATATAAGCTCATTACTGATCAAATATTATTCAGCTCAAAACGCGTCGATGTATGACTAAGTGTGTGTCTGCGTGTGTTTGTGTGTGTGTGTTGTGCGTTGTGCGTGTGTATGTGGATGTGCACCTTACACTCCTTGTCAGCACGATATCTGAGAACGCAAGCGTGTAATCAGCTATTTCGGCCTGTACTAGTCTATTCATCTTCAAGTGGTGTGCCTCCAGAACCTTCATATAATTATCACGGGGGTGAAATCGCCTGAATTCTCTAGATTACAGAGTTGTGTGCACTTCAGCGTTCAGTGGCAATTCGACGGCCTTTGAAGGCGGTCAGGATGGGAATATATAAATTTAACGGCGGTACGATACACGTGAACTTTAGTTGAGCCCTTTAACTCCAATTCCAGAAGTCATATAGGGGGACACACTTATCAACATCCTGAAATGCATATTTCTTGAAATTGAATACCACGAAGGTATGATTTTCTTGCCAAATACTAACGTTAAAATATGCGAATCGAGCATCTTTCTCTTCGGGAATTGAGGCAATCTTACGGCAACCAGAAAATCAATTCCCTGATATGTTCTAAAGCCTCTCGTGAACTTCGAGTCAAATATTAACTGAATTCAAATAATCTAGACCTTCATTTCCAATTTTAAGCCATCTATTTTTCTTTTTCGAACGTAATGTGGTTCCTGCTTCCCCAAGCCTGCAGCTGCGTGCTACTTCTGTACAGTTTTATCTCGATCACATTTTGAAAAAATGAAATTTCCGGTATTTTATCGAGTTGTTAGGGGGCGCTGAAGATTCTATAAAACAATTATAAGAAAACTACAAGGGATCTTCCCCCAATATTATAGGATCAATCATCATCATCAATAATCAGTGATTTTGTGGTCATATTGGAATATCTTCCATTCAGTTGCTCGATTAAAATTAAAAACAACTACGCAGTCAACTGGATACCAAATTTTGTGCGATACTGATACATGACAGCCGGCCTTAAACCCGATCCGGTGTGCACTCCGGTCCCTTGGTCAACACTTCAAGTCAATTTTCAGTTATCTCTTTTATGTCTGCTGGGGGAGGATCCCTTCCTCCTGGTATGATAACATCTTACTGCACGTAATCTTTAGAAGTTTTATATGTTAATTTCTGGTGAGTCTGCAGTCGAAGTTATCCGGAGATTCTGAGGTGGTCGATCTATGTTTTGGACCAGAGCCATGTAGGCTACAATGCTGCGTCGAGTCTCTCAATCGAGTCTGAGTCATCAGTAACCGCGAGTACGACTCCGAGTCAGGGCTCCGAGTCCGATCACAATTTCCGAGTCCGGGTCCGCTCGAGTCCTCATGCAAATTGCCCTGTACTTTTTTTTTTTTTTTTACGAATTTAAGGCATAATTTAACAACCGCTGTTATTGCTGCTATACACCAGGCAATGTTTTGATGCAGCGCTACGGCTTTAATATTACTGAAAAACATGAATTTCAATAGAGGACTGGGCTTCTCATACTCATTACAGTTGCCGTTTATCAGAGGTCTAATGTTTTACTCTGATAGCCTAGATGCAAACGTCAATAATTAATATACTTTGAGTGCAACACAAATGGGAGTGTCTTGTAGGCCTGACTCCTGAGCTGTCAGGGCACATCCGATAAATAAAAATATTCTGAATTTGAAATTAAATTTGTAAAATCTGCGATTGCCATGCATTAATCTAGCATTGAAAGCATAAGAATGTGAAATTGCTCTCTTCCACATTCCTCTACTTGACCGTATCCCCAGGTAGCAACTGAACGATTTTATACTGGGGGTGCTGACTCTCCTGACAAAAGACACCTCACCTACCCCACACAAAACCCCACATTTTCGACTTTCAGTTTCATATTTTTTCTGTTTGTCAATTTTTTGCGACCCATGAAGCAAAAGCAAATAACCAGTGAACAGCGGCGTATAGGCCAGTTTTCTGGTGTAAGGGGAAAAGTTGTACTCAGCAAGGGCGGCGATCCTCGGTGGGGGGGGGTGACGGGGGGGAACGGCGTCCCCCCCCCCCAATATCTGGGTTGGGGGTACGCAATGCTTTTGTCCCCCCTCCCCCCATATTTGAGCCCGACTGCTCTTTCGCTGAACACTGTATCCGACATATCCATCAGCACCATTTGTAAACAATGCATGATGACCTTAATGACGGTTTATGTGACTGCTGCTGCTCATTTTCGAATTTTTTGCGCGCTGCGCGCGGAGATTTCATGTACCGGTAGTGTTCTTACATATGCTGTGCGCTTCTGCAGACATATGAATTTCCTTAACAAAAAATGCTGAAATTTACCTGGGTTGTTCTCACTTATCAATGAAAAAGGGGTTCCCCTCCAATCCCTACGGTTCAAAGACTCTTCACCAGCTCAAGGTGTTGTCTCTCCTTCATTGGACGTTGTCAACAAACGCCTATCTTGATGTGAAGGGTGTTAGACACGGGGGTAGGGCTTCCCCTGTGAATTTTTTATTTATTTATTGTCCGACCACTTGTTGAAATTGAGTGCACTACGCTGTGCACATACTATCACTATGAGGGCTTACGGTGCGGCTCGAAAATGCAACTCAAGAACGCCACAAATTATGTGTCAGAAAGACATATTCAAAATTCAGTGAAGAAGGCTGTCCAAAAGTGAAGTCCCATTTGCCTGAATGTTTGATGGAATGCCCAAAAGTGTAACTCTGTTGTCTTTGAGGGGAAAAATGTTGGGGCGATGAGGTTAAGTCTACCACCTGGCGGGACACTAATGATTGTTTTGGGCAAAATAATGATCTATCTGCAATCTGCAATTTTAAAATACGAGTATTCGGCATCACTTTTATGGGTGGCGAAATGGGTGCGACCCTTTTTTGAAAGTTGGTTGCGTGGCACGGGCACACGGGTGCGGGTGGAAACCCCATAAAAGAGTCATCGATCGAATATTCGGCGCCAGGAACCGCCACATTTCGTGAAAGACTGAATGGAAATTTTTGGTGAAGACACGTTATACCCAAAAGATTGCTGTCTTTTTCGATGAAATGTCCGAGAGTGTAACATTTTCGCGAGCGCCTTGCGCGCAGTTGCGGTTTTTTTTCTGTGTTATACTCATTCGATTCCGCCACAGTCTGGCTTGGCTTACAAGTGAAATTGTCCCTCCCAATGCTCCTGTGGGTCCGCGAGAGATAAAAACGGGGGCCGTAATCTCTAAGTAAAAAGCTCAGGCCTGCCATATCGTAAGAGTGATAGGTCACAGAGTGGTCATCTGCAATTCGATCGTTGGTCAAATTGGATCCGGCAAAATCTCGCGCTTCGCGCGAACGGTCGTGGGGTGTTGGCATTTTCCATTTCGATTGATCGTTCAGGACTGAAACCGCACTTGAGAGTTAATTTCAGAAATGTCACAGCACCCACGCAAAACCTTTGAAATGAGCCTTATCCCGCGATACGTTTTGGAGAAATTCCCTGAAAAGAAAAAAAAAAAAATTGTTATCAAATGTTAGGAATGCGTGACTGTCCATGAGGCATGGGAAGTGCCGTTCCTGCAATCTAGGGGGTCTGCAAAACGAAAAAAATTTCTCGGCGATAGCGCCAACTGTGGTGGGCGCTCCGCGTAGATGTATTCATCTTGTCCGTCCCCCCCCCCCAACCGCCACAAAACACGCCCTTGTAAATCAGGGTCACCATTAGGACCGCCGTCAGTGCGGTATAAGGGGAGGGAGTTCCATCATCCCCTTTGTTGAAGATTGGAGGGGGGGGGGAATATGAGGGTAGCATCATTTGAGCGGAGCGCCACCATGGGTTGGCGCGTAAACACAAAGGAAAATTTTATAGCTTTAAAGAACCCCCAGATTGCAGAAAACGGCCTCTGAGGTCATAGGGTAGTAAGCAACATCCCAAAAGTCAATAAATTCCCGTATTTTTTATTTCAAGAAACATTCTTGAACTGATCAATGTTTATTCGTCGGGTTTGACGCGTAGGGTTACAAGGAAAAGTGTTTGAAGGACCGATATGGCAGTAAGCAATGTCCATAAAATTGGCAATTAATTCAAGAATTCATATTTCTAGAAACGGTTCTCGACGGAACGACATCGATGTGCCCAAATTTCCCTTACAATGGGGCCAGCCGCACATCAGTGGAGAGTAGGACAAGGGAAATTTTCGATTTTGCAGACCCTCAGATTGCAGGAAAGCAATTCCCGCGCTGTATGGCATTAAGCAACGTCTCTAAAATTGGCATAATTTTCAGGGAATTGTACTTCAAGAAACATTCTTGAAAAGAACTATTTGATGTTTATTCCTCCACAATTGGGCCAGCATTAATGGTCTCGTATAGGTACACGGAAATTTTTAACCTTACGAATCCCCCAGAATGCCGGAAACGGTACTTCCATCATGGGCGTCAATCATATCGAAACGTTCGGGGGGGGGGGGCGAGGCGAACTGCGATACACTATCTAAGCGGAGCGCCACCATTAGTGGCGGGCGTTATCGTGGCAAGGAAAATTGGCTTGTTATACCTCCCAGATCGCCGGGACATGACCACGTGCGCGTGCCTATGCAAAACATCTCAATGTGCAATTTTAGTGAAAGGAGAATGTTGAAGAGGTGCCACGCTTACAGCCTCTTTATATGTCAGCAAGTGACTACAAACCAGAAAAGACAATACCAAGAACCCACTGCAGGTTCACAATTTTGGGTACCTTGGAAACAGATCATTTGAGGGAATTTTGATGAAATGGGTCACTCAGATGCCAGCAAAGAAAACGGTCGGTACTTTCGGTACCAAGAAAGGTGAATCCAGCGGCGTAGTAGATAGGATTCTTGTCCAGTGGGGGCCGCTGGAGGCGGATTTCCTCCTCCCCTCGCGAATTGTGGCATTTTCCGGGGCATAGAGCAATTGGTGCAATTATTAGCAATCCAAAACAATCACTTCATTCCACATGTCTTATATATACGACTTGCTGCTCTGAATCTTAATTTGTGCTTCTGGCCGAATCGAATTCGGGGGCACTAAGATTGGAAGCTTTTAACATCTCACTTTTCAGAGGACGCCGAATGCCCCCCCCCCCTCCTCTTCTAGAGAATGCTTGCATTTCATGGTGGCCTCAGATGCAGTCTGATGCATTTGACACTCTCTAAAACACTCACTTTGTTCCAGAGAAACATTTTCGGAAAAATCTAAATATTCGAGACCATAAATGCAACACACAAGAAACATGCGCGCTGAGCGCGGGAAATTTTCCACTGAAACTCGCGGATTCGATGGGAAAATTGGGCTTTTTAGGACCTGAATTGGCCATCATCTGCTATTGCCTAAATGCCTCCAATTCCCCACGCCTAAATGAGATATCCAAAACCTAGAGGCAATTCATGCGATTTCATGTCCCTCATACCCAACACGCGGGTGGGGGGTTACATTTGATATTGTGTCCCCCGCACCCATCGAAATGTGGGGGGGTGACGTTTCCCCCTGTCCCTTCCAGGATTGACGCCCGATTCTTCCATTTCTATGCCTCAGCCAGCATCCCCCAAATTGAGTGGACAATAAATTTCTGAAATTATATCTCAAGAAACTCTGAAAGACTGATTACGTTATTCATTCATTCGGCGCCACCATCAGTTGAACCGTACCGTACAAAAATGTTTTACATACCCCCTCCCCCACCCCGATTGCAGGGAGCGGCACTTCCCGCCGACTATGTCAGTATGCAATCATTGAAAATGACCGTAATTTCCGAAACCTGATCGATGTTAATCCTACAATTTCTTCGACGTGGCTCCATTCCTCCATAGCTATGTCCTTAGAATATTCCATCGAGACCCTTCCAATTGGGTTGGATGCTGCCGCAATTGAAATTTGCTTGAACATCCTGTCATGGACATGTTCATTTTTTCGGTCATGATTTTTGATTGAAAGGAATTGAGCCAGTCAGCAGACAATTTGGTCATTTTTCATGATAATTTCCGCCCAAATTTTTTCCGTCCAATTTTCTCATGTCTCGAGAATTGTTTCGCCCCTCTGCCGCGCCTGTTTTTCCATACTCAATCACGCAAACCGCCATACTAATGTGCCGATCCCCTGCCCTGTTGTTCTTTGTTGCATATAGATTTCATCTTCTATCAAGAACAGCACGTCAGGCCGGGAATGCCAATCCTGAACAATAAGGATCAAAGTAGACTGACTGTGTGCGGTGTTAAAAATGGCAGTTTGGATTCCGGCCATTGTTGAGGGGGGTGCACAGAATCACGTCCTAAACCAATTCTCCTCGTGGCCTACCTATATGTACACCCACTGGAAAGACACTAATGGACAAAATCATATTTGCCAGAAGTCTGACAAGTTTACACTTGGCCCACTTTCTGTATTATACATGTAAGCGGAACACGGGATCCAGCGCGCGCAGCGCGATTTTTTTTTTTTTTTTGGGGGGGGGGAGCATTTCGGCCTCCTCAAACAAAAATTTAAATAATCCAATAGAATATTGAGTTAGGCATTGTTGTTTTGCCGGACTTTTACATATGAACTATCGGACTATAGGCCAAAAATTGGGGTGGGGGATATTTGATATTATGTTCCCCCCACAAAAATATTGGGGTGACATTCCCCCCTCTTCCCCCCTCCCTCCCTCCCCCGTGATCGCCGCCCATGGACTAATGAGCTATTTTTTTAAGGATAAAATATAATTGAAAATTTACTGAAAATTACAGCTGATCTGAAACCGGGATACCAACTTTGCGTGAAGTATTGTTCCTGACGGCCTTTAAGCTCAAATCGACTCGTGCTGGACACAATGAACCTGAAATCGGTAGTGGGTTGAAACCACCCCTTCCCTCCCTGTGAATCATTATTTTAATTCACACACATTATCATTCACTGACTCACTATCTATTATCCAGCCACAGATAAATGAGCTGAGCGGCTAACGATCAGACATATCGCAGCGAAGTGTTACTGAAATTTCGCGGGGGGGGGGGGGGAGGGAGAATCAATTGCACCCCCAATGAATCACAGAGAATCACACTGCCATCTCCTAACATACATTGCACTGGCACAGGTGAAATGAAGCTAGGCTATAATCTTCCTCAAAATTTGAGTACTTCCGTTTTTACTCTTCGTGTGGTAATCATTCATTATAAACGGGATAATGTGCTACATTTCGTGGTATGTACATTTATTTTATTCGTTTCACAATTTCATGGTCATCTATATTCATCCATGTGATTTATATTGCGATGGCATACCTCACCGTAACAGTCATCACGGCAAATACATCCAATTAAGGATAGGACGATCAATTACCTGCGCATGGGCGTGTGATGGAGGTCCAGTTTTAACATCGTCCAAACACATCTCGTCTCGTCTCCACCCCCGATATAACGTTACGTCCAGTTTAATGAGAGTTCCGTTACCGCCCGTACACTGCCCGTATAAGACGCTATAATGTCATAATTATAACGGAGCGAAGAGCAATTACGAACAACGACCAAGCCGCGAACATAACTACATGCACGCATGGGCGGACGGCCCGCGACTTAGGCTGTGGACTTACTTTCTTGTCTCCCGTTTGTTTCAAAAATTAAATCAGGAGGCAGTGCAGCGACCATGGCAACCGGCCCAGCTGGCTCGCGCTCACGGAAAAATCGAATCGGATAGGGTAGTTTAGGACGTCAGGATAAATGACATTTATTGGCTGTTGGGTACTGAGTTACTGAGCTCAGCCTCTACAGTTGGTCGCCTCAACTTATACAATTATTTCGTTGTAATGAAGTGGCTAATTTGTCTTAATTATGAATGAATATCATTGTCAAATAATTATTGGGACTGACAAAACGGGGAAGGGGGTTGGTGACCTCCCCGACAGTCCCGTCACAGGCAAATATCCAATTAAGTGATAGGACGATCAGTTATCATTCGCATGGGCGTTGTGATGGAGCTCCATTCTTAAAGCGTCCCAACACATTTCGTCTCGTCCTACGAGCCCGATCTAAATGTTTCGGCCAGTTTGAATGAGTTCCGTTTACACTTTGCCCGTACACTGCCGTATAAGACCTATAATGTCCATAATTATAACGAGCAAGAGCAATTATAACACGACCAAGCCAGCACATAACTAATGCACGCGTGGGCCGGACGGCCGGCAACTTACGGTGACTTACATTTCTGTCGCGTTTGTTCAAAATTATCAGGAGGCAAGTCATCGGAACCATGGCAACCGGCCAGTGGCTCGCGCTCAGGGAAAAATCGAATCGGATAGGGTATTTTTAGGACTGGTCAGGTAAATAACAGTTTATTGGCTGTTGGCTAATCTTAGTTACTGAGTCTCAGCCTCTTCAGTTGGTCGCCCAACTTATACAAAT
Source organism: Sclerodactyla briareus (assembly GCA_026419785.1). NCBI lineage: Eukaryota > Metazoa > Echinodermata > Holothuroidea > Dendrochirotida > Sclerodactylidae > Sclerodactyla > Sclerodactyla briareus. The sequence continues at coordinate 269,463 of JAODTK010005554.1, forward strand.
ATTTAGTTGTAATAAAAGTGGAGAATTAGTCTAAGCATATGAATATCATTGTCAAAAATAATTTATTGGGACTGGCCAAAACTGGGAGTGGGGGGGTTTGTACGGGCCACCCCCTCCTCACAAGTGGGGGGGGATACATCCCCCCGCACCCCCCCCCCCCCCCCCTCGATTTACGCCCGTTTCTACTAGATCATCATTGTTGACAGCCGGCCGTACCATAACCACTGGTAAGTTATCGAGACCGTGGCTTTCGTCAGTGGCGTAGCCAGTAGGTAGGGGGGGGGAGGGGGAGGAAGTCCCTCCCCCCTCTTGCAACTGTCAAATCGGGCATCGAAGGCTGAAATACGGGAAATGAAGAGGATGATCGAGGCAATAAAACGAGAAAAAATAATGACTAACATACTTGAAAAAACAAAATAAAAAGGCAGGGAAGTTGGAATGACTTAATAATTGGCGAGAATAATTTGCCAAATGGCATTGAGGGTAAATTAGTACGACTGCACATGAGTACCTACGACGAACTCGCTCTTCCCAACTCTTTTAGTTTAACCTCTAAAGTTGCCAGTGAGTCGATCCTGATCATCCCGTCGTAACTTGGTATAAGTAGCAATTTCTGCCTCGTAAACTCTTGGAACACTTTCGAGAAAGGAAGCCGGTGTCTCGATCCACGCTCAAATATTAATTTCCATCATGGTCAATTGCCTCCAAGTAGGGTGCATAGAACTCCAAGCAGTCTTCGTGATAACATCAGGAGGGAACCAGCCGCACTAGCACATTTGCTACGGTGGCTGTACGGTCGAAATTTCTAAGGGCCGATCGCGTTGGCGTAGAACCGAATTTTTGAGTTGGGGGAGGGGGAATCAAACTTTATTTCTCGCATGGCAGTCTAGAGCTCTACGACTGAGCTATCCTATCTACATCCAATAAGGATTAAAGAAACATTTTGACCTATCTTGTACTTATTTCTAGAGAAAATTGTTTGGTTCATGTCAATCATAAAATATATTTATATACTGCTACCTGTACAGATCCCAGTTTTAATGTAAGACCGACAATTTTCTGTTACGTCTCTGCAGCTTGCAGACAGAAATTTATAATAACAAAAACAGTGAAAAATGAAATGAGGAGAGCGTATAATCCCTGCGAGCTTGCGGAGTCTCCCTTTCATTAAAAGAACCATTATTTCTGACACGTATTATAATAAAATGAACAATGTATAGTCCACACCCCTCCCCGACACCCTCCCAAAAAAAATCATCTGTTCATTCATAACCTACAGACACCTAATCTTCCATAAACATCTGTACAGTATTTGAATTTTTTGAGCTTTTCAAATACGTGGGCCCATTGCAAGAGGAAGAACAATAACTCTAACATTCCCTTTGAAACTTCTATATTTTTACACTGACAGCTCTCTTAAAACAGAATTTTACCGATAGGCTTACGGACAAATGAAAGCACTAGTACGCCTTCTACCAAACCAGAAAGTGCAGGGAAAAAATCCACGTCCTAGGCAGAATTGCCACTGTCGTCAGGCTAGGAATTCCATGCCAATTATCTTCTGTTGAATAAGTCCAATATACTTTTCATTCGAGTTGGAATCTTTAATACAGTTTGAATCTTTATCTTGTGAACTGCAACCTGACCAGTGCAGTGCTGTGCATGCGGTGCGACTGCTACATACACAACCATTGTACCGGGCTTTTGTGGCATACAGTACATACACGTGAAGCTTTATATCGCTTGTTCCGGCACTCGCACACCCCACTAGGCCTGAACGATCAAATTCGCGTTGGTACTGCGATTATAATTCCTGAGTTTCTTGATCGTGCCCCGTTGAATGAAGGTGGAGGATAACAGAAATTGAGTCTGAATTATAGCCTCCAATAATTTCTAATAATTTTGTGAATAAAAAAAGAGGGGTTTTCTGCTTGGGAAGGGGGTGGGGGGAGCGAATATGAATTTCCGCCCCCCCACGATTTTGAATGGGGGCTGGCGCCCCAGCCCCGCGTTCCTACCCCTTGGTTATCATCGTATTTCCAAGGCCGCCGTAGTAGTTCCACAGTCACCGCAGCTTAGCAGGCATTCAAATTGTGTAGGGCTGCCGTACGGCCTAACGTCTTTACGTGACGACGTACGCTCACCGTTGCCTTACGCCGCGGCACTTTCTTGGCAATACCACGGCGGACGTGAAGCGCCCATAGGGAGACCGTATGGCGACCGTAGGTACTGGTCAGGATTTGCAACACTGGATGTGATACCAAACCACGTGTGATTTCCATCATATAGGGGCCCCTTGCGAGTGTCGGGAGCGTCACACACCGCGTTAATTGCGGCCCATAGAACACATTGTCCTCACCTCTTTGCTGCAGCAATCAATGTCCCCGTTCTCAGCTCGTCGTACTCGCGCCTCAGCTCCCTGCGTAGGTAGCCCTGCCGTCAATCGTTGTGGAATAACCAGCGCCATTTTTGTTTGGTATTATGATAGATTAAATACGATGTGAAAAATACTCACCGCTCACGAGTGATAAACGGTAGCATACGGTGGCCGTAGGGAGGGCGTAGAGTCCCGGAGTATACATCATCCGTAGGGTCTCCAGTACTGTACCCTACGGACGCCGCAGTTAATTCCGCGATTTCTTGGGTTCTACGGCCCCGTAACCCCGCGCGTAAGCCATTGTGACACTAGGCATAAAAGTATGGGTCCAACATATTTTCTGTGGTGTACACCCTGCAGCAAACATCCGCGAAACCAGTACATGTTTTACAAATACTATACCGGAACACGGTGAGTAGAAAGAGACCAATGAATGGCTGAACTTGAACTGAAGTTAACAACTACTTCCTTGAAATTTACAATCGACAAGTTTGCTTTTCGTGTCTTCGATCATCACACCAGACAGGTCCGAGTGGCCTATGCGCTTTGTTTTACTATACTAGTTATTTTAGACGGGTACATGATTGATGTAGGAGTTTTTTGGATTGATCGACCTAGCTAGGCTAGGCCTAGGCCTAATGTACACATACACTACAGTTGGGGCTTACGGCTACCCCACATGTGCCTACCTACGCCTGGTTGCTATGCCTGACAAGTCATTTTTGTAGTATTGTAGGCCTAACTTAGGCCGGATTCCGAGTTAGCTACAGTAATCAGTAGTGCTAGCCTAGTACATTCCTAGCCTGAATGTTGACTTTAATAATTAAATAAATATTAGGGTACCCTACCGAGTTACAGTGAACGAGACAGAGTATAGGTCGTCTGTATGAATGAATGCTGGAAAGGGCTGAAGGGTGTCACTTAACGAGGGACAAAAGCGGGGCGACAATAAGTATAGTGTGTTAAAATTAGCGCGGGGTAGATGAGTTTGTGTTAGGCGGCATACATACATGTACGGAGAAGTTGACAGGACCACCAGTGCATTATTCTTCATAATAATTAATATGGGTTCAGCTAGCTGCGTTCAGACTGGCTGTGAAAAAGGACAGTATGGACGGACTTCTGAAAGATTAATTTATGGTTACTTGCAATGTTATAAATACTGGTACGGACGTGCCAGCATTTAATAGGGATTGGTTTCCCTTTTGCTGTCCGGATTTGCTGTTTATTTTGTACGTTTGTAATATTTGATGGATCACATAAATAATGGCCCTCTGCACCTCCCCTATTGCCAACTAGTATTAGTTCACAAAATGGACTGTCCTAAACCAAACTCGGGACATGCTGAAGATTCCACAAGGTTTTCGACACTTATCTTCGCTCACAACCAAAGGATCTTATGGGCCACCGTACCACTCTTAACTGTGTGTCCAATTGTCCCTCGCATCATTTACACACTGTAGGTACGGTCCCGCGTTTGTTCCGCGCCATTTACACAGTTAATGTATAGTCCCTCGTTTGTCCCTTCGTTTTAGTGAACCAGGGCGAGAAGCCGTTACAGCACCCAAGCGAGAGAGTGGAATTGTTATCCAGTTACCACCGCATTGCTATACAATTTCATAGAGGCACCTTTGTTTTAGCGGCAATGCATGGAAGAGAAGCCTGAGAAGTCAAAACATATTTTATTCATTGTGGCAGTTGTTGGCAATAAGGCGACGAGTAGGAAGGGAAAGAGGGATTTTATCTTGCTAATTGATGAAATCCCTCCCAAAAATTTAAAAAACGGAAACCACCGAATATTCCCTCACAAACTTCTGTTTGTTTAGGTATGCCAAAGTCCATCCTTTCACTTATAAAATCCCTGTGAAATGAATCCCAGGGAGGGGATTCCCTCCTTGATTAAAAAGCCAACAAGATCTGGGGTTTGTTGCCACCAAATCGCAATATTTTGCTTATGGTATTCTAATTTGCTCCCAATGAATGATAAACACAAAGTGCCCCCAATGGAATGAGTTTTGCACACTGCCTATAACAGTGTTTTGACCAATGGGAATAAGTCATAGATTCCGTCTGCCAAAAAAAAAAATGGAAACACAGGCATTTTGTTTCATTATTTCATTATTTTTTGGGTAAACTCATTATTTACATTTTTTGTTCCTTGATGTAATCAGAATGAGGAATCTATGCAGTCATGACAGTGTGTATATGTGTGTGATGCCTAGCCTGGTAAAACTCGACCCCACCTGGGTGAATGAAGTTCACACTTGTATATGGGTTCCTCAATGAGTACATGGTCTTTATGTTTTTGGGGTCAGTCAAAGGTCCTCTGTGTGAAAGCAATTTGATAATTTGGCAAATTTTAGATAGTTAACATGTAACTGACCCCACCTGATGATGATGAAGCTCATATTGGTATGCCGTGTTAGGCATGCGAGAAGGTAAATGAACCCCATTGTTTTGGGGTCAGGTCAGAGGTCACCAGAGGTGAAATGAAAGTTGAAAACCTTGGAAACAACATAGTCCAGAATGGTGGTCAAATCAAGGTTGAAATTTGGTGTATAGCTGAATTATGCGGAGTACAGGACCTGTGGTTTTTGGTGTAGATCAGGGGTCACTCTAGTAAAAAAAAATATCAATTTTGTGAAAAATCTATTTGGGAAAATGAGCTTGTAATAAAATACGTTAACTCAACCTCATTAGATGGAAGAAGCTCCTACTCGGTATGTGGGTTATACAGATGTGTACATGAACCCCATTGTGGGGTCAGGTCAGAGGTGCCAGAGGGAAGTCTATTGAAAACATTGAAACTTGATATGTATGTCCAGAATGGTTGGTCAGATCAAATCGAAATTTGGTGTATAACTTTCGTATGAGGAGTACAGGAATCCTATGGTTTTGGTGCTAGATCGGCCGAGATCAGATCTGGTTGAAAAATGTAGTGAAAAATACTATTCTTGGACAAATTCAGCTTGTAGATTGGGGAACTCAACCCATCTAGATAGAAGTAATACTTGGTATGGGGGATTCTCATTGGATTAGACAAGTACATGAAAACCTATTGGGTTGGGGTCAGATCAGGGGTCACTAAGGTCACTGGAGGTCAAAGGCTTGATCCAATCACGTTGGAAATTGGTGTATAGCTTTCTTATGGAAGAGTACAGGAACCTAGATTGGTTTGGGTAGAGAGGGGGGTCCTTATGGTCATAGGATAGATGTTGTTCTTTTTTAAATCAATATTTATCCGAATTTAGCTTGTATATAAACATGATAACTCGACCACCATCTGGAAGTGACAGCTCATACTTGTATGTATGTTCCCCATGCTGGAGTACATGAACCCAGATTGTTTTGGGGTCAAAGTCAGAGGTCATCTGCGTGGTCCAGTCAGTTGAAATGGTGTATAGCTGCTCCTTAAGATCACAGTAACCCTATTGCTTGTTCAATTTTTTTTTTTTTTAGAAAATGGGAAATCGTCAGACACATGTCATTTGTTGCCCTGTGCCCTTACGAGCTGGTACATTTGCATTAGTTGTGTGACTAGCCATAGGTTGTCAGACTTGAGTCAAGGAATCACTAATCCTTTTGGCCTCCGTTTCTCCCTCTCCTGATTGTTCCCATAATCCAAATTCCTCCCGCCCGCCCCACTGGCTACCCCAATGGCAATGAGCCTTGCATTTATACTGTTCATGGTGCCTTTGCCTTTCTTTTAGGTGGTGGTCTAAGATTGGAATCTCATGATGTTGACAGTTCTGCTACACCTCAACTCGATGAGGGCTTCCATCCCGGCTGTTTGTATGCTCGGGGTCGCGCCCCAGTACCTTCTCTTCTCCGTTATCGTCTGCTGGCGGCCGTGTCTGCTGTGCTACCCCGAGGGATGGTATCGTGCTATCGTGACCGGATCTGGTCCTCCTACAAGCCGACTGCTGGTCGAATTCTTCTTCGAAACACTGACCGGAACGGAGGTAGTAGCTGAAAAGTCTGTAAGGCTCTCCTATTTCTTGAGTACGACCCAACTGCCTTCTCCAATTGTTTGCAAAAATGGCAGGTAGCTGATTAGATATTAGGTGTGGACGCCCACCTCAGGGGCGGCACAAGGATTTCCCCGTCGAGGGGGCCAGAGTTCCCCGACGTGGGTTCCTAATTTCCGATCTGAAGTTCAGCAGTATCGTTCGCAATAGTGCACCTCACCCTAACCCTGTGACACCCAAACCTGTCCTATTTCTTTTTTCATTTTCCTCTATTCTCTTTCTTTGCTCCATTCGCTTGTTTTTCTCTCCCTCCCTGACACCACTCAATTTTCCACAACCGATGGAGGGGGGGTCCACTGAGAATACCATCATTTTGTATCAGTGTGTACCTGCAGGTGGGCGGCGGCGGGCGTGACCCACTGGGTCAAAAAAAAGTCCTCCCATACTCAAACACACCACAAAATCGAAGCCATGCGAATTTTATGGGCTGAATAGAATTATGAATGCACAAATTAAGGGGGTCCCAGATAGAAACCCGCTATCAATATCACGTCATAAAATGGCCCTCCCGTTTGGACCTGGGCCACACCCATGACCTGCTGCCTATCCAGCCCTAATCTTGACAGAAATTGGGATGCGACTGTCCGTCACTTCAGATTTCTCCCCGCTACAACCCTGATGGTATATTTACAAGCCTTGTAGAAAGACTAAACAGAGGGATGAACTGCCTGGGTGGTGGATGGGAACTGAATTTTGCAAAATGCATTGCACCCTGCGACCTGGAGGGGGGGGGGCCCTAGTCATCCCCAAGTGGGTGTGAACATTTGTGAGTCACAATGACAACGGCATTTCTATGTGAGTGACCAGCTTAGAATGATATTGTAATAACTCTCATCACCCTTAAAAAAAAATGAATATTATTTTGCACATTGAAGGACCCCTTAGATGTACCCTCCCTGATGCAAACCGTCCGTCATAGGTAATCTATTTTATACTGATATGACACATCTATTACTTATGCACTCATCCCATATCGGATCATGCGCACTACTCATGCTCCATTGACATCTGGCATAAGCAAAATCGGTTGCCACCCCAGCATCATCCTCTTTGCCTGCATGTTGACATTTGGCTTGGAATTGCACCGAAAGATTATCGCAAATGCAAGCCTGAAAAATAGGACCAATGGGGTGTACCACACAAATTTTAGTGTGATTTGCGAGATGTTCAATGCCGCGTAGGTGCGGGTAGGGTCCAATATGGGTATATCCATGGTCGCTAAGTGATTACTGTTTGTCTGGAAAATTGTTAAGGTCCAAGAGACTCAAATAGTGGGAGGGTAGGGAGATCAGATGGGTTTTTTTAGGGCATTCAAGCCTATTTTATTAGTTTTGGCACTGCTTCATGGGCAATTGCAATTACATGTCCCTTTTTAGGAGCCGTCTCGACTATTACTCCTACTCTGACACAGATATATATATGTGGATTGGAAGCTTATTAATATTTTGCAATGGGAGAATTTATCAGTGTTGTCGTCGAGGCCGGCCGCGAGGCCGATTTGCATGCCTCGGCCCGGCCGTCGGCCTCATTTTGGCCGAGGCCGCCATACATACAGGTACAAACTCGAGAAATGTGTTCCGGGACTTAGCCTCGGCTAGAGGCCTCCCTCGACTACACCCCTGATATTATGCAAAATGACAATTATAACTCTGTTAGGGGGAATGATGCAACAACAAACTGCATAACTTGCTGTTCCGAATCCCATATAGTATTCCAGCTGAAATGCTGAAAAAAAAAAAAGTTTTTGGTAATAGGGACGATTGTAACAGGGAGTCAGTCTCGGAATGTTGAGGCTTCGGTCTTGGGACTCGGATTTGTACTCAGATTGGCGGATGACTCCCGAGAACATGCTGGTCGTGGTGGCATAATTGAATCCTTTATATTTGCAGATAATCCTATATGGAGACTATGATGACTTAGAGCCAGCCAGGGAGAATGAATATATACCTGTGCAACCACCAGAGCACCATGGACTGGGTCGTGGCAGACATGATGCGGATCGGGCTGCCGGGCTGGCTGTTGGGGAGGTTGTCGCTTCATCCTCAAGGGATGGGCTCAAGTACTTCCAATGTACGGATATTATTTTCATTTGGTAGGTTATTATTTTCATTTGAGGGAGGCGGATTAGCCCATCAGTAAGTAGACTCCAGAATTTTGGATCATAAATTGCGAGCCCAACGCTTTGTCCACATTGCTTTTGGACAAGGAATGTTTCATCCTATGAAAGTGGGTACCCAAGAAGTACGGAAGAGGGGCTGCTGCTTGGCTGCAGGGGTGTAGGAGGTCGGAGGGAGTGCACCTAGGTAGTTGGCAAGGTCTTAATCAGGTTACAATAACCAGAGGATTAAGTCGCTGACGTGTGAGGAAGCATGCCTGGGTACACGACTATAAACCTATTCCAATTTATTCATTGTTGCCTGCAGCATATTACCTCATTGCACGCAGCCACGACCCTGCATGGATTGTATGTTCTGTAGCGGGGCTCCCATTCGCGTGTCCATACCAACAGTGAATTAATCAGTTTCTAAAGTAAGTACATAGTAGGTGGAAATGATCACCTGGAATTGTTTCCCGTAAACTGGGCGAACAAGATGAGATGATCTTTGTTAATTCTGCCAAATTCAAAACCCCATATGGAACAGACCTCCCCTAGGATGTGATGATACATGTTTCGTCTATCGTTGAGCGAAACTCATCTTGAAATTTTTATTTTTTTCGATATGCGTTACTTAGCAGGCCTCGATTTTTTTATTTTGTTGGTGTCCGTCAGACAACCATGTTGTCCGAAGAGAAGGAAGGTGTCCGAATTACAAACCACGTGTGTGGGTGACGTTCATAAAATGACGTCAGTCTGCATATATGTGCCTTTGAATGGTGTTATTTGTGATGTCTCGCACACTTTGTGTAACAAACTTAATTTGCCACTGTGATTGTATTGCGTGAAACCGACAACAAAGTTACAAAACCAAACTGGGCACTGAGTGTACTCATGAAGACCAAATGTTGTTCAATGAATTGTAGCGGCTGTGTGCTCTCATAATTTATTTGGTCACGAGTTTCAGTTGCAAACAAAACAGAATGGTTTCGATAAACACACAGTGCAATGCATGTGGCCTACTACGTATCTTCTAGAACCAGTATCTCGAGGTTATATGCCCGAGTCCCATTGAACTAGTAATTCCGTAATCATGACTTCCCAATTGTGAATTTGCATTCCAGTAAAAAAGTTGTGAAACTGAGAAGGCAGCTTTCCAAAACGGTGGCCCCCGTGGGCAATCAAACACTTCCCAGATCATGAATTATGAGAATTAAGGAATGTGATTCATGATGGTTATGTTCCTTATCATGAAATTATCAAAATGAATCAAAAATAAAGAAGAACAGAGGCATTACTTGTCCCACGGAAAGTTTAGAATGTTGGACGCTAAATGTTACTGCACTGAGATTGTGCACGAAAAGCTCTCGATCGCCGACGCTATCGCGATAACGAACACCGATAAGGAAACAGCAGTAGTCTGCTGTCTGATCGCGAATTAGGCCGGCCCGCAAGTCTGGTGACTGGTTGCGGGACATTGAGTGTGAGGCCCCTGATCGTGATCAGAGTTTCAGGTGTATTTGGATTTGTAGTCGAGACCGGCCACTCGAGACCAAGATCGAGACCAAAAAGGGGTGTCGAGGCCGAGACCAGGAGCGCCAACAACTTCGAGACCGAGACCAGCAGAGTCCGAGGACCGAGATCGAGACCGAGACTGAATGTATATGGTGTATAGGGCAACAATTTGAAGTCCTGAACTGGATTGTAGGCCCATTGAACCCCAAAACCATGCTCTATTTTGACATGATAGACAACCTCGGCTCATGATCATTTGTTTTCGATTGATCACAAACAAGGTCACACTTCTTCTTTCCCGATCATTCTCCACAAGCAACACCGGAATAGGTTAACACATGAGCATAATCAGGGGTGGTTGCATGGAGCATGCCACCCCCGCCATCCCCATCAGCCCCCCCCTCCCCAGTTTGCCAAATTTGTCGGTGAAGCCATGAACCAAAATATACACCCTATCACATGTAAAAATAAAGGTGCTCAATAAGATTGTGAAGACCCCGCCAGGATGCAGACGGACCTCTATGTCCTTCACAGTACTGAATACGGTAACGTACACAGTAAACAATTGCCACTGCGAACTGCCATGGAATGAACCCCTCACCAACCTCCCACTTCTACACTTGGTTAACTCTCTCTTGGCCTGGGAGCTTCTTCTCTGGCAGCATTAATTGCAGGCATCAGAATTCTCGGCTTCCAACCAGGGAAATATTGATCATCTCTAGTTCTGGTATTCAATTAACTTCTCAGGTCATAGCCCCCACCCCCCACCCCCTTTCCTTATGTGGCAGGTGGGGGGATATGGTGTCTCCATCATAGCCCCTCCCTAGATGAAAAAATATAACAATAAACTTGACCCTTCGAATGCATTACCATTAGCTTTTGTCATATGAGTGTATGACCAATTTCATATACAATGCGTAACTGTATGTCAAGTGAAGTTCTTCCTCTTTGAAAAACAAATGCACAGTGTCTAGGCCAGGATTCTACAGGACCTTTTCAGAAATCCAATATAGTTTATGGTGGTACTTAATTATTCAAATAATTAACAGCTAGCAAATACCCCCTGAAAAACAAAGCCACCACTGAGCTAGTCCAAGTAGTAGTACTAGTAACATCGTAGGCCTGAAATTGAATTGCCTATAAAGTTATAAAAATACTTATTGATGACATAGGCATAACATACTTCATGACAAAGTAGCAATAACGCATCCAAGATTAAATGTAAATAAGTGTACTGAGAACAATCCTCATTCAGAGACTGTGCAGCCAATGTCGGATCAACTTTCGCGGAACTGGTACCAATGTCGGAAGGTCCAACCATCTGGAAATCGAAACAAAATCATGTTCACGGTTCATGATGATAATTGATAGTCGTTAATAGGCTACTGCAGTTACTGTCATAATTTAATTACCAATTACTGCCCCTCCTCCCCGGAATTAATCATTGAAATCACTAATATTCACCTTCCATCTCTCCTCTCACAGTATCTCTCTCTGAGGAGTTTTGTATGGGGTAGCATACGTACAGGGTTCCCATGTTTAGAGGGCGGGTTCTTTTATCATTCATTTCTATCATGGTCAGGGTTCAGTATATTAGGGTTGATCCAAAATTGGTTGAAAAGGCCTAACAATACGGCTTTGAACAATCTTGGGACCCACAGTTATTACGTTTGAACAGGACACATAAACAATGATTTGGAGGATCAATTTGATTGGATAATGCGTAATATATCCACTGTCAATACAGGCATTCTCAGAGCTGAAGCAACACGAATGAACAAGTCCAGGATTCTGATCCTTGTCTACTGATATGTGAGTGACTGCCAACCAGGTTGAAGCTGCAACAATAATGGGCCGGGCCAAGTTGTCACAAATGTTTACCACATTGACCAAGTTAAGGCCCACTCCACTTGCTAGTCGAAAAAGCTAAACACATGAATTTCAAGATGTTTTTCCGCTGAACTAAAAAATTATTCCGATGAGAAAACGACCCAATATTGTGACTGTCTCGAAGCAAGAACGGAAAATTTCTGAGACAGAGGGTGCGAGACCGAGACCACAGGGTGTTGAGATCGAGACGAGATAGCAAAAAAACGTTCAAGACACACAACCACGGGTTTTGGGTGGAAAATACAGCAAACTGAAATTGAAATATCTTGCACTGATATTTTTATTTGTTACAAACGAGGAGAACAAAATTCTTGTAGGTAAATTGTAACTAAAAAAGTGGTAGTCCAGGGGACAACCGTCATGTCAAAAACTGGTTGTAGGTTCAGAATTTTAGTCGTCTCGAGACGGACGACGTAAGAACTCAGAGCCCTGCTTAGGGAAGATAGTTTGTGCAACACTTTGGTGTTGTTGAGAAGGCTATTATGATGGTATATTAATATTACTTAGGCTCCTTCCTTTCTTGTGTAGTCTGAAATTGGCAGAGATTGGCAGAGATAAAAAAAATGTTTCAGTGTTACGGCAGCTTCTTCTGCCGTATGCTGCGGCAGTAGAGTATAATTTTACATCCTTTCCCACAGCACGGTGGCATCTATGTCAAACGAGGGCGCAGTTTTGACGAGAGCAACAAACAGAGGATCACAAGCAAGCTAAACAACTTCAGAGACAAGAAACTGCCTGTGAGTAGTAGGTCTGGCAATAGAGAGGTGTTGGGGTGGCCAGTTTGGGATAAGGTAAAATTCCCCAGACTGTGAATAATAGGGTAAATAGACAGGGGGCTTGTGTAAGTATGAGAAGTATGAGTTTCATCCCTTGTAAACCCCAAAACCAGGGAAGATTTTGGGAACCCGGATTATTGGATTTCCTGTGTACAAGAATCTGTCACTGATATCAAACCCTTCCCGACAATCACGAACCATCACAGAATTCATTCAGGTAAATGAGGTAAAACTCACGAGTAGCATAACTTGAAATTTTTGTTTCGGGGGTGGTGTGGTTTTGACATGCATGTTCTCGGCCTTTTTCCCTTTGCATGTTGCATTCTTGATATTACTACACATCAATCCACAAATGTTACCGTATAATCTGTAATAGAAGCCTCCCTGTAATAGAACCCCCCCCCCCCTTTTTGGGGACATTCCAATGAAGGTTCGGGAGCATATCTCACCAAGTAACGATGAAAAGTAGTCCTTGACAGGCTGTACACAATGTATAGTATTGGGAACTAGCCTAACACAGTGTATTAGGGGAAATTTTGGAAGCCTTACCGCAAAATTAATTTTTGCCTTAGAAATTACCCTCGAATCATCGCCCCCTCTTTGACAAGTAACGGCCCCGGGGCGTTTATTACAGATTATACCTATGTTATGCACTATTGGTTTGGTGCACATGTTCTCACTATCCAAAACTCATGTTGCAAAGCTTTAACATTACTCTAATCAAAGCGGAACCCAAGGTGAGTTGGATTGGAGAAACTGGCATTCAGAGCAAATTCCAGTGTGGGTGAATGACCTAATATATGGAAGATGGAGGGGACAATGCCCCCCTCACCCCCCCCCCCCCCCTCCCCGCCACCCATCCCGATGCTGCACAACCCTTGAAAATCGGGAGTTTAAATTTGCTATGCTTTCTTCTTCTATTAGATATGATGATAGTCCTACCCAGAAGGCACTAGGTAACAAGCCAAAGGAGTCCCGGCCTACGCCCTGCCAGTCTGATTTCTCGTAACAAGGTTGAGCGCTTCATTATGCTCATTTACTGAATGAGGGAAGAAATTTCAATCATAGATTAGCAGTGATGAGGGGTTCAAACTCATTTATTTTGCAAATGGTACTTACCTGTAACCACTAACAATTGCACTAAACACCCTGCAAGGTTGCAAAGCCGGATCTGAGAAGCCACTTAAGTTCCTTGATGTTCGTTATCGTTGCCTACCAATATTTTGGCTACCATTCTCAATTGCTCTGCAGAAAACCTCCCACAGACTCAGACTACATATTGAATTCCCATGACCTATTTAGTGATATTCCTAGGACACAATATCAGTGTAATCTATTCGTCAATTTCTTGAAAAAATTAAAAAGTCGAATGCTCTCCTGCAGATTGGGTTGAACTATTTGGATGGTTGTCGTTCTATTATTTGTCACTGATTACCGTACCGTATTCATTGTAATAGAGCTCATGCCTCTAATAGGAAGCAACATGAAAACATTTGCAAGATTTCTGATTTTTGTGAAAAGACACTAATTGACACATGACAACAGAAGTTTGCGTAGAGAAATTATGCAAGGGTGATGGTGATCAGAAAGGGGGCAAGGGGTCTGTCAGTTGGTCTTTGGGGTTGCCAAGCATCAACACCCAGTAGTTTTTACAGCTTTGCGATGTCAGAATCTCAAGTGGAACGTATGCCTCGCTGTATCTCCAGTCCGTGGCGTTGTTTCCTCTTTTCCACATACGACAATGTTCATGCAGCCCGACCCCCAACCTGCCTCTGCACGAAAAAGTTACACATTTTACTATACTCGCGTGGCAACGTGACCTACCACACAGCCATCTCTTCACAGTTGCCCAATAGCATGGTCACAGGTCGTGCACATTGTCCTCCTGAATTTCACACATAATTCTTCTCTGCCTACGATGGGATTTCAAACACTCTATAGACAATGAAATGCAAATGCATGAGCACTCAAGTTCAGACTTTCTATTGTAGCTGTCGTAATGTAAGATCATTACATGTGTACCAAGTTTTTTGCAAGATGACGCGTCCTGATGTGTTTGATATTGCCTCGAGCAGTGCGCGTCTATTAGAATGAATACGGTCTACTTACATGATGGGAAGCGTGGAGTTAATTTTCACTTCTGCATGTCGCATCTGTATGTATTAAGTCACAACTTGAGACATGGGAATGGGAAAGTGCCTGCGACTTGACAGGAAGTTAATGACTTTCCTCCATTGACTTTGTGCGGTGACTTGCTTGAAATGACTGGACTAGCACCATATTTTGGGTGGATATGACTTGCTTTGAAACCATTTTCGGTGACTTGGCTACAACTCGGCATGTCGTGTTTGAGTCTGGGTTCCCCCAGGCTGAGTGAAGGCAGGCATGAATGTGATGGGAAACTCGGTTAGCGACCAGGTTCTGTTCAATTGGTGTGGTCTCAAGTTAAGACCGCTGTCTTAAATGAGACCTCTGATAGAGGCATGCCCGAGAGTAAGTAGGATACCCGCATGGCGAATGAAAAAACACACAAAATGAGGACACCCAAGGAACTCTCCATAGGCCCTTTGTTAAACTTGGTTCAGGTTTGGCGGTGCTGGACCACCGTTATCACTCCCCGATACAAGGCCACATATCTGATGGTGCAGGGTCTGAGGGGCCATGCCAAGGCGGTCTACGATATCACCATAGCTTACGAGGGAACCATCTCAAGAGCACGATGGGACGATACCAGAGAGACTGCAACTCAATGGGTGGTAAAGAATCAGGTAAAGGCCAATGGTCATGTGAAGATTTGCTTTAAGCTGGTACAGGTGAAAAGAGGATGAGATAAAAAAAAAAAAACACATCCCAGATTGGGAGGGCCCACATGTTGGCATGTAGAGATATTGAGCGGGATGAGATATGGCAATCTTCTTTGGGAAATTTAGTGATCTATGACATCCACAGCGGGAACGAAGCCAAAGGGGCTGCCCATGGACCCCCAAAATAAATGCTGCATTTTTTGTTATGGAATAGAAAGATGGAACAAAGGTATCCACTCAGAAATTCATTGAGGTTGTTCTTTAATATTTTGTACAACATTTGTAGGTTTGTTCGGATCCCATACATAACTTGTTTGTGACAGAATTTTCAAAAGTAACTGTTTTACATTGACTTTGTGTGATGGGGGACACCTGCGGTTCCCCCTGTGATGGCACCAAAGCGATTGCAACGCTGATCGGGCCTTATTGGTACCCTCGAATCGCTGAAATACGGTCTGGTTTTGGCTTTCATATGTAATAAATAAAATGTACCAAAAGTCTAAGTCATATTTATATGAACATTGGCTGTGAATGTTCTTTAGTTGTTGCAGTGGCGACAGGTCGGAATTCGCCCTCAGTTTTCCTCCCCAGAAATCGCCCATCTAAAAAACTATATGAGGCGAATATAAAAACAAAATGTTATGTGAAATTGCCCCTTCAGTGCTGAAAGAGTCTCTCAAAAAACACTGAATTAGGCCATTCAAAAAAATTGAAAATCATGAAGTCCTATTGCCGAAGTTGCTGTGTGTCACAATAATTATAGAATCCCTCTGAAAAGTCTAAGAAATTTTGTGTCAAATCAGCGTATCCGATATCAATCCACATCCCAAAACTTCAGTACCATTTCCACGAAATTTTGTATACGGAAGTTTCGCACTGGGTTTCCACATCATGAATAAGCAGTTTGGCACTTTTTTTGCAACCATCCACGATCTGGGTAACTCCTCAGGCACAATATAGGCATACTCATATCATTGTGTGTCAGACATCATCACATGCGGACATGAGAGAAAACACTCTTTTTATGTTTATTACAAAGCCGCACATCCTAACTTTTCCTTGACAGATTGTGTAGAACTGGTGGGTATGCACACCTTCTATGTTACCCCATGTGGAATGGTACCAAATTCACTATTAAAATGAAACGTTACAATCTGCAATCTGGAAAACATTTAAATCATCAAATACGAACAGGCTAGGTAGATGGGCTGTAAACAAAACACTTTCAACGCAAGATGAACATGTGGTTTGCAGTGCCTTCAGATAATCACTTCCTGATCAAAGCTTAATGTGGCTCTGTAAAAATTATAGCAGTTCAGTAACTTTAGGCCTACTGCTGCCTACCTTGTGGGATTAGGAAAGCATTGGAAAAATTACATTTGTGTTGATTTCCGTGACGGACGTCAGAGGAATCTATGCAGTCAGGACAGTGTGTGTTGGGTGTGACGCCTAGCCTTGTTAACACGATCACTCATGCCCCCGCTTGGATGATCAGTTCATACTGTGTTCTGGGTTCCCCATAAAGAGTACTGAGCCCCAAATTTGTTTTTGGGTCAGGCCAAGATCATCTGGGGCAAGAAGGTCAAAGTCCTGGAAAATCCCTGTAACATCCATAATCCGAAGCCTGGTCCATCAGTTGAAAATTGGTATGCAGCTTCTCGTGAGAGTACGGCCCTATTGTTTTTGGTGTACATTCATAAGTTATATTTGGGGAAAAATGTGAAATTGTGAAAATTGATAATTTGACAAATTTTAGCTCTAACACAATCACTCGACCGCCACTCGGATGGATCAAGTTCATACTTGGTAATACATGGTTCCCCTAATGAGTACATGAACCATTTGTTTTGGGGTCAGGTCAGAGGTTGTCTGAGGTCACCATGAGTCAAAGTTCCTGAAATTTAAATTCAGTGTGTCGTCTTTCTTATCAAGTGTATGAACCCTATTGGTTGGTTGGGACTGATGGAACATATTGGTACAGATGATTATGTTTGCCCATAAGGAGCTGTGCAATCTCCCCTTTGTCCTTGTGTCTAGCTGTAAGGTGTCATAAAGAGTCAAGAATCACTAAGCTTTTTGGCTTTTCTGGTTTTAGGTAAAAGGCAGCATTAATGTTCCCCCCCCCCCCGGGGAGTGGTATGTGTGATTACATCCGGGTTCGCCTACGTTAGCCTCCTGTATTTGTATATGGTGCGTGTTTTGTAGTCATTACTAGGTCAATGCGTTCGTGTATAGGCGTTCTCATTAGTCCCCCCATTTTTACAGCTTTCTGGGGCGGTATTTAGAGAAATCATACATCTATGGGAGGCAGCCCGGCATGAAATCAACCATAGGACCTAACTCTGGAACCGCTGTATAAGTTTAATTCTTCATTTAGCACCTGGTTGCGTCATTTAGGAACATATAACGCCTTATAGGACAGTCCAATTCTTCTGCGTGCTCAATGTGGCTAGGTAGTTGGCGGTCTATTTTAAAACCCTGTTCATCATTCTCTTGGGCCCACTAACTAAATAGAATGGTTTCTTCCCAGCCCATCAGAACAAGGCGGCCCTCGCTGTTTCGATGATCCATTTAGCGCATGCCTGAAATGGCCAAGTGAGCAGTCAAGATTTTCCTCTGCGAAAAGGCCTCAATATGATGTCATTCCTCAACTCCTCTTTTGTACTCCATGGTTTTTGGAGGGGGTGGCAGGCAATACCTTATTCTTCTTTGTCATGAACAACTGCTATTACAGAGAGGTTGACAGCCTATCTTCCGTTTACTTCCTCCTACCAAAGCTTCAGTCCCTGTTCGGCTATCGTCGAGGCATCTCCGCAATACGGCAGGTCATTGTGGGAGCAAGTCCCAAAACTTTGTTCTTGCTGGTTGGAGTTTTTCTCTGCCACGCCCTGATCCTACAACCTGCAGAGCTGCCCCGGATGAAGAGAATTTGGGCCCACTCCCTTTTTCTGCTGAACATAGAGAGATATCAAGGAGAAAGTTGTATATTTTACATCGCCAGTTGTGATTTCTCCGATGGACTGCGGCATAATTAAAGTTGAACAGGTACAAAGCCAAAGTCCTGGATCACTTCCCTGCCAGAGATGGGCCGTGGGTTCCTGGACAATTCCCACCTGGACAATTCCCTCCCAAAGGACCCTAACTTTATCCCCTAACTCTAATTCTGACCACGAAAACATTCCGGTGCGGGAGAACAGTCGGTGGGATTCGCCCGTCACGTGCCAGCGGCTCCACTTGCACCTATCCATAAACATAATATCTGGTCAAAGTAGGAAACTCCAGGGACATGTGAATCCCTTTCTTTCTACTTTTTCATTCAGATTTCCTTTCATCGGGAAGTGTCGCCAGGTACACATCCACCTGCGGCGAATCCCACTCGAGGGCATCCCTGAAGATGAGACGGAGTTCCAGCACTGGCTGCACGGGGTATTCGTGACACAGACTGTTGGTGGGCCGCTAGCTTTATAGATATGTTCGTCAACCACCCTCAATTTTCGCACCTGTCCTATCCCTAGCCCACTAAATTGTAGCCTAAGCTAGTAGCCTAACTCCGAGAATCGGCAAATTGTTTTCAATCTTTGTGACTGTTTCCACCGTTCTTTAATAGTCAATCATCACAAGTTTTTAAGGTAGAAATTGAGTATCTTCTTGTGCCTGTTTATATTACCTCCCATATAAACAACTTCTGAGTTTAGTGGCAGGTCCGACCAGATTCCAAATGCGCCAATTGAGGTGGGGTTCAAATGAAATTCCATTCCGCGATTTTGTTTGTTCTTCACATAGCTCCTAATTTCGCACCGATATGGCCCGTTTGGGGTAACATTTGAAGATGCGTGAGAGTTGATTCCAATGTTTGGCATTAATTATTTGATCAAGTCTGGAATGGGAATATATTGCAGTCAAGTGCTAGGTGCGCAAATTATGAGGAGACCATGCTAACGACAACTTGCCTCACCTAGATGATGAAGCTCATACTTTTATCTAGGCTCCCCACGATGAGTGCATGGTCCCCTATTGTTTTTAGTCTCAAACCAGCTATGCTGGTTGAGCTATTGGAATCTGCATGTCACTCTATCTATCTGTCTGTCTTTCTGTTCTGTCCGTCCGTCCGTCCCGTCCTCCGCCCGTCCTGGTGTTAACAATTACTTTTTGGCCCCCAAACAGTCATTCTGTGATGGCTGTCAACAAAACTTTCCACATGTTATTGACCATGGGACATTTTGAACTTGGGGAGGTCAAGGTCAAAGGTCTTAAGGAGCAGTATAGGCCATTATGTGTGAAAATTTCAAATGTTCCCTCCTCCTACAAATTTTGGTGCACAGTGCTGATGTTTGCTCATAATTATGGTCTACGGCCTCCTTCAGGGGGTTCCGGAATTTTTTGGTCCAAGGTTCCCATTGGGCCCGAGGGTCCTTTTTATGAAATATCACAAAATATCACTTGGGACAACAAATGGGGCATCTCCTCCCACAAGATTCAATTGAAATGCTCTCAAAGTTCATGTAATGGGTCCCCTTGGGTGGAGGGCCATAAAGGGTGTTCGGGAATTTTGGACCTCGAAGCCAGTTTGGGCCCTTGGGCCATTATATGAAATACCCCACAAAATCTTGTATTTCCTACAAATTTTGTTGCCCAGTGCTGATGTTCAGTCATATGGTGTCCTAAATAGCTGTACCTCTCCAGGGGCGCCCAGGGATTAGTAATTCCATAATTACTGGCCCAGGGCCCACACTGGGCCCTGGGGCCCGTCCATATGGAATTACGCAAAATGCAGCAACTCCTCCTACAAATTTCAGTGCACACAAGTGCTGACATTCGGTCATAAGATAGTTTAGGTCAGCCGTACAATTGGTGTTTCAGGAATTTCTGGTACCAATATCCCACTTGCCCTGGGCCCATTTTATGAATTTCACACAATGGAACTGAACTGCATCTTCCTCCCACAAGATTCAATTGTGGTTTCTCCAAGTTACAGGAACGATCCTTGTAGAGGGCATTGGAGGTGTTCGGAATTCTTGCTCAAGGCCATTTTGGGCCCTAGGGCCATCATCTTAAATACTGCAAAATCTGGTTTCTCCTATAAATTTTTGTGCACCGTTGCTCATGTTCAGTCATTCATTCAGAAATTTCACAACAATGGGGACCTGAAATGCATCTCCTCCCACAAGCGTCATTTGATTTTCTTCAAAACTAGATGTAATGGTCCTTGTGTGAAGGCCATTGGAATTTGGGACCCTAGAGCCCAATATATGTTCCCTGCAACCTCTTGTTTGGGTTCTCCTACCAATTCTGTTTCATAGTGCTGTTGTGTCAGGTCCTATTGATGGTCTACTAGCTGTACCTTCAGTGCCCAGGGATTTGGACCCAAGGCCCAGGTCCACAGTGGCTCAATGTGTGGAATATTTATTGACTGCTCACAGTGCTCGACATCTTAGGGCCATGAGTCATGTTCAAAAGTCATAAAAGGGCACACTGGGCCATTGGTTCACTGCTCCAAATTGTAGATTCGTCTGGTACATTTGTGCGGTTTGACTACAGCACCATTGGTGCTCTAGTTTTGGTGCAAACGCTTGTCCAGTTTTTGTTTGAAGAAATAGGTTACTTGTACAATTGATACTTTGGCTACTTCTAGTTTGTTAACGCGAACCCAAACCCCACTCAGATGGATGAAGCTTATATTTGGGTATACAACGGTCGCCCCATGTCTCCATGATCCCTAGTGTTTTTGGGGTCAGGTCAAAAGAGTTCAAAAGTCTGAAAATCTGCAAGCTCTCATGCCCTAGCACACACATTGCCTTTGTTATCTTCCATTGTTTTCAAGTGCCCTCCTATTCACAACACTTGATTAACCACCTTGTTGATATTTGTAAACAAACCACATTAACAATATATATCTCCTGAAGGAAATATCACCTAGATTAATTGCCAGCAGTGAATATTAGTGCTGAGTACGAATTTGATTTTTGGTTCACCGAAAAATGACGGAATTTGTCGTTTTTTCCACAATCTTATTAATTATCAATCCACAGGATATGAGCGTGATAACGTGATAAACCTGGTGGCCTTATTCAAAGGCAGGTGCACATATTTTATTAACATGGCCCAGGCTACTGGTATATTGACAGCTCTGTTCTCACCTTGGATACATATATTCGGTTCTGTACAAAATGTATGTTTTATGGGCTTCTGTGATTTTTTCTGCTTTGGGTGTGTGAAAAGGTAGGGATTTGGGACTGTGGAGTCCAGACGCAGAGTATCTGTTTTAGGAGGTAAGGAAAAGGGGGGATTTGTCGTTGTTCCAACTAAAGTGATGTTCAGTGAAGTTTTTCTCTCTACCTGCCTGAACAGTTGCATGCTGGATAGTGAAAATGGGGGCTACAACCGCTGCATGGTTTGCTTGATGGGCTTCAGTGATATAGTGCGCCAATATAACAGTCATGCTCACCTGGAATTAGTTGAAAGAGAGGTGACAGTGACTCTTGATTTCTTCGGATGATTTTCCATCAGTCTCTCGACCATTTGACTACTACTGAAAATGGTCGTTGGATGTCCTTTGCCCTCTAATTTCCGGACACCCCATAGTCACGGATATCAATGAAATACTGACCAACTTTAGCATCATCGATCTATTCTCTAGAGTTAGGCCGCTTGATCACTCGAGCGGATGGCAAGATTTGAACCGGATTCACGAACGGCCATTAGTGATATACTGACGACTTCAGCGGAAGAAACAAAAAATTGATGGTGTGTCATATAGTGTATCAAGTGAGGGGGTAAATCAAATGTCTGATCTAGTGAATAGAGAACTAGACTCAAAAACTGCTCGTAGAGATTACACCTCTCACAGAGAGCCAGAATGGAGGTTGTGTCCAATATCCTTTAAAAAGGGTTTGAGGTGGGTGGAAAGAGTGTAGAATGTCCTGCTAAAATGTGAGTAACTAAAATAAAAATTCAACTTGAAGGGTTGCAAAGACGAAGGATAACTATATGAGACAGAAGAAGAAATCTGACCATTGGAAAGTATCCCATAAAAAAATTGTTCATGCGACGGTTCCCTTTAAAGTTATAGGCCTTCAAATGTTTAAGATGACCTCTATGTGTATATATTGTGCAATATGACATTCACACAAAACGGGACATCACAGTCAGAGCAACCAAAATTCTCTTGTTTCTTTTTTTTTTAATCTGAAATTGTAATTTCTTTGTGAAAAAACATTTGTTTCAAGCAGGGCTCACTTTGATGAGTTGATAGGTTGTGCCGTTTGTTCCCGTGGAGAAAAAAAAATGGCTAGAGGGTCAAGGGACTACTTACAACAAAAATATTACGGTGTTCAATTCCAGCAGTCCACCGGACGATTTTCCCTAGGTGGCTGCATTTGGCAGTTGCGATGGGCGAGGTCTGGGTTCTTGGTCTTCACTTCATGGTCGCTGGATGCAGTGGCTTTCGGGTAATGGAATTTTTGGTTTTTTAAACGGATATTTGCAAGGAGCAGTCAGTTGAACTTCGTTGAGGTTCCGAGGAAAAGTGGTGGGGTCCTGGAATTCACTGATCATTCTTTCGCAAGGGGACATAAAATGGCGCTCCCGGGAGTAGGGTGGGATTGGTTACAACCCCTGCCTCAAATCTTCTGAGCACTAGTCGGGAACAGAAGGAGATGTCTTACCGCGGTGCTCATCCATGATCAGTCGGGCCAGGGTTCCTTGATTAGCCTTAGGTGGCTTCCTGAACCCCGGAGAATCAATCAAATCAGAGTTCAGCTGTCAAGTTTTCAAACATAAAAAAACAATAGAATGCAGAGGAATTGTTTCGAGGTTGTTTGGCAAGACGTCAGGCGATCTGTGCGATATTGTGCATTATGCATGGATGTTCAGCTCCCAACTTCGAAGTACATCACTCTGCAATGGAATGGTGATATCAAAGATGGGGTTTTGACAATGAAATGGAATTTGGTTTGCTGTAGTATATAGACCATACACATGACCCTTGAAGAACCCTTTGAGTATGACCAACCTAATCACAATGGCTAGGAATAGACTGAAGTCGGACTATTACGGCTTGATAGGCATTGATAAGGTAAGATAGGCTGGTAAGGGCCTTGTCAAAACTGTTGACTCATAGAACAGGGGCTACATTGAAAATTCATTGTGAGTTCGCTTTAGAAGCTGAAGATGCTATTCTAGAGTATTGTGTTGAGTCTGGATGAGCGTTCTCAGTGCAGGATTTCAGAACATGGTATAAACAAACCTAAACATTGCTTGTGTGGTAGTTTTAGATCACCCACTCTCCACTCTCTCTTCAAGAGCGGGCACTTGCAGTCAGTAGGACTTATCAACGAGTTGGGTGTGACATTG
The DNA here is from genome assembly GCA_026419785.1 of Sclerodactyla briareus. Lineage (NCBI taxonomy): Eukaryota > Metazoa > Echinodermata > Holothuroidea > Dendrochirotida > Sclerodactylidae > Sclerodactyla > Sclerodactyla briareus. Next base: position 293,300 of record JAODTK010005554.1, read on the forward strand.
TTACTCTATACCTACTTTTGCAGAATGCTGAGGACTTTCTACTCGGACGACCCGGAGAAGCAGGGTCGTCTATATGGCAACAGCAAGAGGTACACCTGGTGGTCATGTCCCGCTTGCAGCTTCCTGTTTCTCCTGTGCCCTGATGGCACCGGTCATCGTGTACCCCGCGGGGAGGCAGGACTACGGGAAGACCAGTCTGAGGCCAGCCTCCTCGGGATGGTTCTGGATGAAGTTTGTCACGAGATAACGGCAGCAGCATCATCTTCAGAGAGAGAGAGGAAGGCGGAGCAGAGCGCCCTCACATGCACTGAAGACCATAGTTACAGACACGGTACGGACGCTGGGATGACGGACATAGCTAGATTATTCTGGAAAGACCGTAGATGCCTTCCCACTGTGAATAAATTAGGGTTGTGGATTCTCTATTTGCTCTTGTCAGCCAATCAAGTGACTATAGTTTGTCACAAGATAGCAGGAAGGGCGAGCCATGGATCATAGGTAATTGAAAGCCAGGATCAGGAAAATGGTCCTTGGACTGGGATTACACAGGCAGGCTGGCTGTGTAATCGTGAATCATTCATTATTTCGGTCAAAGGAGGAATGATAAACGAATGACTCAGTTTAACCCCTCCATTGGGAAATTGTTTGTAGGCCTCACGGAAATTGAGTGGCCAATGACTTTTTTCACATGCAAATTTTCATGTATCACAGCCTCTGGCTGGATTCCCATTCTCAGTAACCATCAGCATCAGCGCGTACCGAGAGATTGGGGGGGTTTTGAGGGCGGAAACCAAGGGAAGTGCGCCCTCATAATTACCTCACCCCTCCCATGGCAATATTACCAATTTAGGGTCCCCTAGACACATGCCACTGCAATTTCGCTAAATAACAGCTACGAAACTTCTACTGCCACAAAAAAAAATCAGTTTGTGTTGAATAGTTATTGGTCACTTGGGTCATCGGGGTGGGGGGGGGGGGGGTCTGATGTGGGTATGCCCCTGTTCAGCCGGTGGTTTTTTTTAGTTACAACTTGTTCAGGGGGGAAAAAAGTAATAGGAACATATTTTATTTTTTGATTATTCAGGCTCCGATATTGCTTATTTGATTAAGCTACTTAGTAGTAATCAATTATTCATTCAATCAACACAACCTTATTGCCACGTAAACCCGACAAGTGGCCGCACAACACGGGCTCCTATTTTTACTGTGAACAACCAGGTTACAGTACGGGTGTATTGACTAATTGGTAACCGCCACTATGCCATCCCCTGAAGGCATCTAATAACCCAGGCATCAGGAACGCAGACCTACAACAAGCCCTGCTGCGGTGAAGGAACCAGCGTAATAATCCAAAAAGATGGTGCAAATGTTATCGATGAGACCACTTTGGATGCCCACTTGGCAATCACTTTGTTTTTGAAAGAGAACAGTGCTTGTTTGCCTCCTTGATGATCCCCCATAAGCATGGAAGCTGTCATATTAAATGGAAAATTCCGCCAAATTGTAATACTCTTTTTGGGTGTTGTTTTGGTTGAAAGAATAAAAAACTTCAGATACCACTACTTTGGTTCCAGGTTATAGCTGTTCGGTTGGGAAGATATGGCTTCCTAAACATTCATATAATTTTGATTTGTGGCAACCTTCTTGTGATGTCCTATCTACCAATTATAAAGGGAGACAGTTAAGAACATATTTCTCACGGTTTCTTTAAAAATGGTAGATATGAACGGCATCAATGTTTCCAAAAATTGCCACTTAGCATTGATGAATTAATGATCTTTAAAAATTCATAACTTCATAACGGAACATGCTAGAACATGAAACAAAGTTTGATTGGCATGATTTTCAATGTACAATCATATGACATTTAAATATTGTTGGCTGGACTTTCCTCTGTAACTGGTGAGGCAATGGCAGGCAAACACAGGTAACTATTTGAAGAGGGAAAATGTCCCCCCTGCGGGGGCTAGCAATTAAAGGATTGGGGCAATTTCCTTTGTATGTTTACATTGGTGTTACTCTGATACTTTAAATTGCAGGGAAACTGCAGAGACAAATTCCTAGATAGAGCACATCGATGTTAGATGTGCCAGTAATGTGTGCTGTAAGTATCACACGCAGGGTGTCCAATCCGCCGTTCACTTTCAGCATAGTGTTGATTGTCAGGGCTAAACCATCATCCAGTTAAGTTTTCTCATGTGACATGCCAGCATTCATTTTCCTGATGTGTGTTTGTGGAGTTTATACAGGTTCCTTACATGGATGGTCCACCATCCAGTGTTCAATATTTGAATGTTCTATGTACGGGTGAATGCTCCGTAGGATTATGTCAACATTTTCACTCATAATAATATCCCACTACTGAAATAGTAATGAGTGAAATTAGCATGTTGCACATCATCTTTCAGCAAAGTTAAGGAATCAGTGCGGAGAAACCAAAAGCTGAATTGGGTGCTTGAACGTATATATGTGCATTCACCTTAATTTCAGGAAGTGTTTTGAGGAAGTGTAATAAATGGTTTTGTTATTACAATAAACAATTCATTGCCAACATCATCAAGCTTGAAATTTTTTTTTTGTTTAAATACAGTTGAGTTGGTAGGTGTATAGGATACGATGTGCTTTGTTAAGTCACCTCATGAATGCCGTTAGGTATAGTATACAGGGTTTCTAGTGTGAACCAGCGTCAGATTTCGCTCTAGGATTCAATATTCCTATAGCCAGTCAAATAGAATTTGCATGAATATTTTTCTGAGATCGTAGAGTTCAGCAATAACAACCTGACATGTTTTTGTTTTCACATGCTGAATGTCCCTTTGCATCAATGTCCTTAGAGATTAATCAATCAAGGACAACTGCAGGCTTGGAAACATATCAGAGGTCATATTGTGGAGAAGGCAAACCTGCAACTAAGATCCAAACCCCATTTCAATACGATGTTTCCCATGTGGAGTTATGGACCTTAAAGTTTTGGGCCATTAACAGACGAAATTGGGGAAATCTCAATTGAGGCATAATGCATGACGTCACACATGGACACACAGGAAATTATGTTATGTATTTGATTGTTTCATTTTGTTGAATAAGTCAACATTTAGTCAGAAGTTTCCGTTGTCTTTCCCACCAAAGGACCAATCAAAACACCTCCAACCCACTAAGACAGCAATCCTTTCTCATAAGACTAAATGTTTTTCGAAGTGAATTTAATGTTTGAAATTCATCATAAAACAAAGAATGTTTCAGGGTTGTGCAAGTATGACATCAATTACTATTGCATGATGGTATGCATTTTTCGAATTCTTGCACAAAAACATGCTTCACAATACACAAACTTCAATGAACGTTTACTCTGTTACTGTCATAAGGGAAAGTCTACTATCAAATTAGCCCTGTACAACATCCCCTGCAGTTGTCCTTCAAAGGACTGCTTATTCAATGCACACACAATGGTTGCAAGCAGAACAGGGCAGTAAATAGACATAGGAGACATTCCAGTCAGGATTGGCAATGTCAGCACCACAGCCCAACTTCTTTAGAATTTGCAAGCAGTTTTTCCCCACAGCCAATCTCGCTGCCATTTCCAGGAAAATTCTATGTTGTCCGTCCATATTTTGCCTGTCTTTTAATTGATAGGAATAATTTATACCAGATGAAAAAAGGAGTTTGAAGAATAAGATTGTGTTCGGTCCGGTATGACTAATTGAACAGCCTATTTTAAGGACAACACTGCTTAATCTGTATTGTTCCACCCGCTAATTTAGTGCTTGATGCAAATATGGTCAATTTACTATTGACCTTGATTTTTGCAGGTTAGCCGAAGTACTTGTGACCCCACCCACCTTCGATACAGTCGTGGATCAAGTTCTTCAACTGATTTTCCATGATTCCAATACAGCTTAAGCGAGGATTTGAATTCTGCCAAACTGGTTTGGCGTAATTAAGGCTTTTTGTTCTCCATGGCTAAACTGTATTTTTCTGCCGAATACCTGATTCTGGCTAAATTGCCATTCGGCCAGTTTGCAACCCGATTCCTGCTCTGAGATCACAACCTACCGTCTGAATCCAGAGGATGTGAGTGGAAATTCTGCTATGGAGTATGGAGCCTACTCCTCTACACAACAGTGTGGAACACATGTATTGCAATTTGCAAAGCAGAGACCACTAAGACAAGGCTACCTCATTTCTACTTGAGATAGCCCTTATCAGGGCTCCTCGGCCATAATTCAACACGTTCACATCGTTCTTCTGAAATGTCCATCTGGACCCCATCCAATGAGTTTCATGCAAACCACAGATGCTGCATAATTTGACGAATAAGCGCCACAATATTAATTCATATTAAATTCAAGTTCCATGAAATCTTTTGAAATTTTGTATAAGTCATGAAATTGGACTGAAAATCCAATCTGTTCATCTACCTAGTATCCTGCTATACCTATGTGCCAAAGCACATCCTCATAGTGCCTACAGTTTGTCTGTGATCCTGCTAGCGAGTTCAAACATAGGCTAATTACCCTACTTGCACGTCATGCCCAATTCTATTAAATCAATCCTGTCGATGCAAACATTCTCTCGATTGGTCAACAATTTTATCTTTCAAATTTATCCAATAGATATCACTCACCAATCAACCCACACTTAATCGTAAATGTGTGACCAGCACTATCGGCTTACTGTGCTTGAATTTTTATCTTACCATTTGGAGGCGATTAGCTCGTCAGTAGAGCTTCCGAGCAAAACCGTTTGATTGCGAGTTTTGGAACCCCTTGGGAGCCCATGGACTTTTCCGTAGTTCTGTTCCCCTGAATGTGTGTCATCATCCAACACCCATTTTAAGAGTTTGGTCCCTTGTGTGGTGAACTTGGGAAGAGTATCGAGCCGCCGTACGTGGCAGCCCCTATTGGGAAGTCTCCTCAAGAGAACATGATGAGTGCGTACTGAAATGTGCGTGAGAGAGAACAAGCCAGGTGTATGCTGTATACAGAAACGGGTGTGACTAGTCACTAATGATCCGTGTTGGAGTGGATTCAGCCAACGGGAGACCAGAGTCCTCAAGTCTCAACTCATTTTTAGCTCCCCCAGCATGTGCTGGGTGATCTATTTGTGATCCTGCATGTCTATCTATCTAATCTATCTATCTATATCATATCTATCGGTCAACACTTGATTCAAATTGCTACTTCTCCTACATTGTTTGATGGATCATGTGAAACTTGGTCACAATGATGGTCAAGTGGAAGGGGCATCTGGGGTGTGCATCAATTTTTGAGCCCAGGCCCATTGTGGGCCCTAGGGCCATCATGTGAAACACGCAAAATGGCTCTCCTCCTACAAATTTTGATGCACAGTGGCTGATGTTCAGTCATAATGATGGTCTAATAGCCGTGCCTTCGGGTGTTCAAGGATTTTGGGCCCAGGCCCATTTGTGACCCTAGGGCCCATCATTTGAAATTCATGCACATGCTTCTTCTCCTACAAATTTTGATGCACAGTGCTGATGTTCGTCATATTGATGGTCTATAACAGTACCCTCGGGTGTTCAGGAAATTTTTGTGTTGGTCCATGGACCCACTTGGGCCCTAGGGCCAATCATGTGAAATCATGCAAAATGCTTCTCCTCTACAATTTTTAATGCACAGTGCTGATGTTTGGTCATAATGATGGTCTGATTAGCCGTACCTTCAGGTGCTCAGGAAATTTTGTCCAAGGTCCCCTTGCCCCAAGGCCCTTTTATGAAATTACACACATGTGGTTGAAATGGATCTCCTCTTACCAGCTTCAATTGATTTCCTTTAAATTTCCATTGTAATGTCCTTGGTAGTGGGCCATCGGGGGTGTTCGGGAATTTTTTGGCTCAAGGCCCAGTGTGGGCCTAGGCCCATCCTGGTGAAGTCACGCAAAATGCTTCTTCTCCTACAAAGTTTTTGAGATGCACAGTGGGCTGAATGTCGCTCATAATGATGGCCTACTAATAGCCGTACCTTCGGGGTGGTCAGGAAATTTGGGGTCTCACAGTCCCACTTGGGCCCTAGGGCCCATCACTTGAAATCATGCAAAATTGCTCTCCTACAAAATTTCGTGCACAGTGCTGATGTTCGGTCCATTAGGTATGGGTTAATAGCCGTACCTTCGGGGTGTCAGGAAATTTTGGTCCAAGGTCCCACTTGGGCCCTGTGGCCCATTTTATGAAATACAAACAAATGGTGCTGAAATGATCTTCCTCCTAAAGCTTCATTGAGTCCTTAAACTACATGTAATGGTCTTGGGGAAGTGGGCCATCGGGGGTTGTTTTAGGAAATTTTTGGCTCAAGGCCCAGTGTGGGCCCTAGGGCCCATCATGGGAATCACGCGCAAAATGCTGCTCCTCCTACGAATTTGATGCACAGTGCTGATGTTCGGTCATAATGATGGTTAATAGCGTAGCTTTGGGGTTGTCCAGGAAATTTGGTGTCACGGTCCCCACCGGGCCTAGGGCCCATCCTTGAATGAAATCACGCAAAATGCTGTCTCCTACAAATTTTTATTGTTTTGCAAGTGCTGAGTTTCGGTCATAATGATGGTCTAATAGCCGTGCCTCCGGGGTGTTTGTTGTTCAGGAAATTTTGGTCCATGGTCCCACTTTGGCCTCATGTGAAATCATGCGAAATGCGTCTACAAATTGTGATGCACAGTGTGAGGTTTGGTCATAATGATGTTCTTATAGCCGTACCTTCGTGGGGTTCAGGAAATTTTGGTCCAAGGTCCACTCAGGCCTATGGCCCATTTTATGGAATGAACACATGGCTTTGAAATGCATTTCCTCTTACAAGCTTCAGTTGATTTCTTAAAATTGGGAGAGCCAGTGATCCTTGTGCATATGGGCTTTTGGGGTGTTTTGCATTTTTGGCCAGTGTGACCCCTAACGGTCATTATCTAAAATCATGCAAAAATGTATTTTTCTTTTTTCTGCAGTGTTGTTGCATTGTGTTGATAGTGGGTTATGATAATACCTGGATAGTCACTATTGGAACTAGCCACTACATCCTTTTGCTAAGTTGTTATAACATGTACATGTATATCTACACTTCCAATCATTCATCCACATTTATTCACAGGGCGTCGGCCGTAAATACGGGGGGTGTGACAACCCCCCCTGTGAAAATCAGAAGTCTGGCTCTTGGGCGACGAAAAGCGGTCTCCGCTCGGGGTAGGTGAAAAATTGATTGAATTATAGCCATGGCCTAACTTGATAAAATGAAAATTATGTAGTCAGTATTGACGACAGTTTGAAATAGATCTGGGCAAAAACACAACAAAAGAATCACAAGAGGAAAGACAGTAATCGTGCCAAATTCGCCGACCTCTGCGAAAAAAAGGGAGAAGAAGAAAAATCGCGCTCGCGCGTGTACTAGTGGTTAATTTTGTTCCGTCGCTTTCACGTCATCTCCGCATCACTCTATGGAATTTCTAATCATGGCCCCCTAACTAATACATATCTGTGAGGTGGAAATTCTGGATTTTATACAACAACATTCTCTTGACCTTGACAATACAGTCCACCTCTTATGATACTGAACCCTTTAGCCTCCGGTCCGTTTCCCCCTCCCTCGACCACGCACGATTTGGTACTGCAGTATCTTAGGCTACCAGACTGCTTCAATTTTCACGCATTGTTTGCCTCCCGGACACTGCAGCTGACGTCATAGCATGTTGGGACAGTAGAGCAGAAGATAGCTGAATTTCCCAAATTTTCCTAGTAAGATCCTGTTTCTTCCAGATGTGCCGGAAAACCAGAAAAAATTACGCGCTTCACAGCACGCACTGGTGATCATTAGTGTGGAGCACAATTATTGAATATTCTGGACAAAGAGTCGGCATCAAAAGCCCGAGGTCTGCAAAATATTAACAGGTCTCCGATTAGAGAATTTGTGATCAAAAATGCCCAGACTTGAAGCTTGGTACATGTTGCCTGAAACGCCCGGGAGGGTCATTTCCGCCTCTGGTAGGGCTGTTTTTTTTTTTTGCGCACCCCAATTCCTTGATACGCCCGGCGCCAACCTATGGTGGCGCTTACGCTCGGTAGTATTCTCGTGCCCCCCCACAATGTCTGTGCCCCCTTGTGCCCCCTAGTTTGAAAAGTCTGGTTGTGCCACTGTGCAGGAATTGATTCGACTATGATGGACAAGTGTGCCAAGTTTCAAGCCCATCGACATTATTAATATCGTATCAGCTCTGATGGGCTATGCAAGACCATGAAGTGAAAGCTAAATCTCTCCTCAGTCTCACATGTACCATCATCATTATGTAATTAAGGTCCAAGCATCTTCGAAAAGTGCCGTATCTAACTCACAATCCGCGTACGCATCTAGTAATCTCTATATACCAAATAAGAGTGCACAGGTTAGTCATGTAGCTAGGTACAGACCGTTTTGACCATGGGGGTCAACAGGTGGGACGGTGAAACAGGTCCCCCCCCTCCCCCACTTTCAAAAGTGGGGGGATATCACATCGTTTTGTCCCCCTGTTCGTGCACCGAATACAAATAATAGCACATGCTCGATTTTGTGAACCCTCTCAGCTTATTCAATTTTTGTCTAACAAACAATAATCGCGTTGAAAATTGTCTCAAGTCCCCTGATTCCAGGTGCGGACCCTGTGAAGATCTGCCTGACTATGGCCGAAGTGGAGGTACCCTGTTCATACCGCGTTCCTCGAATTTCACATAGTATAGCCAGAAGTGCATAATTTTTTCAAAATATGCGATGTTATCCTTCGAATCATTTTGTTCACTCGATTATTTTCAGAGCCTATTGGGGGCAGAACCCCCCCCCCCGCCCCCTTTTTCTGAGATGAAGAATTCGGTACTAAAACTTCGTGGAAAATTTGAGGAAAAAAGCAGTGACACAAAAATGCCTGAAATTTTTGTCAGACTTTTTCGATAGAATCCCCGAACCATTCAATTTTCTTTTCGCGCGCTTTCTCGCGTGCGACGTATTTTTTTTCGCAATGACCTGACTTCGGGTACAAATTTTTCTGCTCCCAAATTGGAGTGGCCCCCGTTCGGCCTTGGGCTTTTCCCTTAAATCCAACAGAGAAGTTCTGTAGACCCCTGGATCCCATGTCAACCAAGCCAGATAGAAAAGGTAAAAAAAATCCATGGTGATACTCGTAAATCATCTTAGTATGCCAATGACAACTTTTGGTCTGTCTTTTACTCAAATCACACATGTAGATTGGTGTTATTGAGCCTGGCAGATGCCGTTTCCGTCGATCTCGGAGGGTGATGAAAATCTGAAATTAGTCTTTGGGCGCTTCGCGACACCGATGGTGGCGCTCCGCTTAGATGTAAGTTGCATTCGATGTGTCCCACCCCCCCCCAACCATTTTCAAACGGTCCGACGCCCCCCTGTTTTGACCACCACATGATCTTAACCACATTGTTACGTAGTCTGGGGAAAAAATATGTTGGCAGAAAAACTGAATATTTTCAATAGGTAACTTATGTAGAATATCGTACTAAGGATAGGCACCATTTTGGCGTCTGAGGGGTTTTCACAGGTTCCACAAATTTTCCAAAGGGGATGGTGAACGATGGGTCACCCAGTCGGGGAACTCAGAGTACCCTCCACGAACGCACGCCGCCGCCTCTGGTACAAAACCGACATAGAATCGGTCTCACGAAAATCTTGTCGGTCTCAAAAATGATTCACACCCCCTGGAATTTATGTATATAGAGCGTGTTATCCATGATAGAAAAATGCCAGTTGGCCGACTAATAGACAAGTACAGGGTGAGCTACTGTCATGGCACTTTTTCAAGAATTGTTGACAAATTCTTTAGGCATCTGGATTTTCCTTTCCTCCTCGGCGTTGGGGTCTTTTATGAGGTTTTGTACCTCCTGACCCTTATGCATAAAAACTAAAACATCCGAACGGACTGAGACCCAGCCAGTGGCGTCTGGAACGAAATTTGGTGGGGGGGGGGCTGAGTTGGATGACGGACCTGGGGGGGTGTCTAAGGGGAGGGGTTGTCCCCTCCCCTTGGGAATTTTGCATTTTCAAAGACACCTAGATGCAATTTGGTGCTTTATAGCACTCCAAACCACTGCTTACTTCCAGAAATATTTTTGCAATTGCACATGTTCTTAGATGCGATTTGCTGCTAGAATCTTGTGATTTTTTTTTCATGCCATTGAGGGCCAGTGAGTTCCTTCTTGAGTTGGTCTAATCTACCTCCGGGACCGCCGAGTGTCCCCCTCCACTTTGGGAATTTTTTGCATTTTCAGGTGGCTTTGAGAGCAATTTGGTTTGTTGTTTTTTGCAACATAGGACTCGGAAACACAATTCTTTCCATTTAACTATTGGGCATTCTCACATATCGTTAGATTGCGGTTTGCTGCTTTGAAATTTGGGAAGTTTGCGCCGAAGCGAGGGGCAGTAAATCGTCTTCTTAGGGAGTTGGTCTAATTCTAAATTTCAGGGAACCGTCGAAGTCCCCCTACCCACTTTGGGAAATGTTGCATTCTTAGGGGCCGGAGATGATTTGGTGCAATATAGGGACTCCGAACACAAACTTCTTTCCAAGAAAAATTGTGCATTTTCGCTGCCTTTAGATGCGATTGCTGCTTCCAGTCTTGTAAGTTGCTGCCAAATTCAAGGGCAGTGGGTGCCCTTCTTTGGGACTTGATCTAATTCTCACCGTCAGGGGAACACCAAAGTCCCCCTTCTCCCACTTTGAGAAAAATTTTGCATTTTCAGGTTGCCTTAGATGCAGAAGTGGGCTGCATATAGGACCCCGAAACACTCGATTCCTTCCAAATAATTTTGTATTTTGAATGTTTTTAGAAGCGATTGCTGACCTGAATCTTGACGATTTTTATGCAAAATCGAGAGCTAGTGAGTCCATTCTTAGGGAGTGCCGTCTAAACCTCACCTTTCGGGTACCGAAGTCCATTCCCACTTGGGAAGATTTGCTTTTCTGGTGGCCTCAGTGCAATTTGCGTTGTGCAGTATAAGCACTCCAAAACACTCACTTCGGTCGAGGAAATGATGTGCATTTTCACATGTCCTTAGATGGGATTGGGTGCTCTGAATCTTGTAGTTTTTTCTTCAAAAATCAGGGGGGTAGAGACCTTCGTTGGAAGTGGTCGAATCTCACCTTTACGGGGACGCCAAATCCCGCCTTTTCTCACTTAGAATGTTTTACATATTCAAGTGGCCTTCTAGATGCAACTTGGTGCATTATGGTCCATCCAAAACACAACCTTGATTCAGAAATAATTTTGGCATTGTCAAGGTCATTAGACTCATGCGATTTGCCAATTGTACTCTGGATCTTGTGATCTTTTTCTGCCAAACTGAACTGACACCTGGGCGCAGTCAGGAAAGTTCATTTTCGGGGAGTTTGCCTAAATCTGATATGTTGGGGACTGTCAAATCACACCTTTCCGACTTTGAAAAAAGGTCGCATTTCCGGTGGCCTTAGATGCGATTTTCTGCTCTGAATCTTTTAATGTTTTTCTTGCCAAAAGGTGCTGAGCACTGAGTGCAGTAAGTGCTTTTCTTTGGAAGCTGGTCGAAATCAAACTTTCAGGAAACCATGCATCAAGGCACTCAGTCAGTGGCATTCTGGATGACCCAGGGTATACATAGATTTCCTTTACCACGTTCCCACCCCTTTTCGTTCGACCCGCAAAATCTCGAAAAAAGATTGCCGAACGAAATATAAAGGCGCCCGATCATTGCAGTTTCGGGGGACGGTACATAAAATACGCTTCGCGCGCCAAAACCTTTGCCAATTCAGTGTATTTTATTTAAAAAACTACGTTTGCCTCGCCTTTGCCGGAATTTAGAAATTTTAACGATTTCTGCCTACACTCTCTCTCTCTCTCGGTTTTCATCTAATTTGGATGTCTCATTTTGGGACATGCTGGTAAACTTGCTTTGCTCTCGAAAATGGAGGCGGGAAGGGGGCGGGCGCTTCCTTTCCTATGTTCCCGCCTTCAGCAAGTATCCAGTACACTATGTGTAAAAATAGCAGTCACGGTATACTAGTCTAGATGGAGGAGAAAAAAATAGCTCAGAATATCATACTAACAATACAGGCAAACGCTATAAAGTCACCAGTGCGCGCGAACTTTATTTTTGACCCATTTGTGGATAGTGATTCGAAAATTGGGCTATCAGCAGAAAATTCAAGCAATGTGACTGAAAATAGGGAAAGTGGAGAAGCATGGCATGAAAAATGCGATTGTGAAAATCAAAAAGGGGTTCGGACCAGTCGAGTGGGGGGAGGGGGGGGGCGGAAGGCCCCCTTCCGCCCCCAATTTTTCACTGGGGGGACTGGCGCCCCTCCAGCCCCCCCCCCCACCTGCGTTCCTCGCCCTTGCTGAGACCCTATTACAACATTGACATTTACGCAGCAACCTATGGACAGACATGCTGGCGGGTAAACCGACAACGTGTATATCCCCACTTTCCATCAATAGAGCGGTGACATTGTTTGCCTTATTTTTTAATCACGAGAGGATTTATGACCCAGGAGAGTGGGAGGTTGGTTCCAGGAGCCACACACCATGCTCCCAATATGCCATTCTGACCATTAAAATAGTTTCTGTTCAGAAAATTCGAAATGGCCATTGGGTGGGGTCCTATGGGTGAAATTATGGTCTGGAAAATTGTTTTGTTCCGAAACCTGCAAAACTGGAAGGAAATATCTTACCCGAGAAGTTCAAAATGGGCCGCCGGGTTGGGGTGTATAGGGCAAAAATAAAAGTTGTCTCAAAACAATCGCATGTCTCGAAACAAGCAAAATATCAGCAGGAAAATATACCTGTAGAAATTTCACAAAAAATTCAAAATGGCTGCCGGGTGGGGGTCGCGTATGGGCGAAAACGAAAAGGTAGTCTCAAAATGCTCGCCATGCTTCAAAAGGAGCAAATAGCGAAACACTATTTTCCCAAACAAATCTAAATGTCCCGTCGAGCGAGTCGGGCGTGCCCTTCAGAATTTTCATTCGCATCATTGTTTGCAAAGTTTAAAAAAACAATGTCCAATCTGCGGAAAAATGATTCTGCAGAAATTCAAACGTCCGCCGGGTGGGGTCGTAGTGGCGAAACAACTTGGTCCTCTAATGAGCGCCGCGTCCAACACACAATTAAGCGAAAAACTCAGTTTTCGCAAAAAACAAACAAAAACCATTCAAGAATTTTCATCAGACGCTCATGTGTGCAAAGTTTTCATATGGATCCGACGAGCACTAGGGAGTTATTGTACAAACGCTCTCAATTCAGTCAGTTGATCCAAGAAGCCGCCCCCAGAGTGGTGCAGCGATGGCCACATTCGACTCGTCCGAGATTTTGTAAGAGCATGTGTGCAGTTTCGTGTCAATCGGACGTTGTGTTGAGATTTATTGCGTTTAACACGAAAAACGAACTTCCGGCGGGGCTGCGACGCTGGCCAAACCATATATATTTCAGCAATTTAATGCCATTATTGTTGGCTCCCCCCCCCCCCCCCCACAGACTATGTTGTAATGTTTTGATGATCATCCCAATTCAACATTTCAATACTCTCACACATACCTGAGTATAGATCGAGGAACTCCTTAACATGCCGTAAGGACGTAATGGCACATCGGAATGCTGCATGTGCCAAAACCTAATAACAAGGCGATCCCCAAAAAGTATCGGTCGCGCGATCGGTGTTTATTACTTCACTACCCTACCACTAACAAACAACTAGCTAGTTCATGCAGACCATCGTCATGTCGAACGAACATCACATATTTCACATATAACCCATCCCCCCCCCTCTGCCAGGCAGCCACACACCCCCCCCCCCCCCGCCCCCACACCAACCACTACCCCATGCAGCCGTCAAAGATGTCCCAAACTATTATCTTTAAGAAACCTCACTATTTGCCCCAGTCCCCAGGGAAGAAGATAGGAAAGAACCAGAAAGCCAAAAGCTTAGGGATTCTTGGCTTTTCTCTGTCACCCATAGCCAGACCCACGGCAAATGGATATAGTACCAGCTCATTCTAGGGCAACATAACGTCTGACAAATTTCCTATATCAACCCCTACCTAGGTTCCTGGCCCTTGGTAAGAAAGCTACAACCTAATACAGGTTTCCCAGACTTTTAAACTCTGGTACCTTAATACCTCCAACCTGACACCAACACAATAGGTTCATGTACTCATCTGGGGCATAACAAAGTATAGCCTCATTCCACCCCGCCCTTTAACAAAAAAAACACAGAGTTCATGTCTCCCATAATGAAGATACACACCTAATTTCAACCTGACAGCCAACCGTTCTGGACTTATCGTGTTACCACGGTTTCCCCGACTTTGAGCCTCTGGTGACCTCAGACGTTCTCTGACCTGACCCCACAACACTAGGGTTCACTAACTCTCATGGGAACAAACATACCTTATGACTTCATCCATCCAGTGTGGTCAAGTGTATTGTGTTTACAATCCAAAATTTCTAAAATATCAAATTTTCACAAATTTTCTTATTTTTCGAGCAAATTCACTCCTGACCTTAACCAAAAACATGGGTTCCGTACTCCCCCTAGAAAGCTTTATACAGCATATTTCAACTTGATCAGACCAACAATTATTGACTCATCGTGTTAAATCAAGGTTTCAGCCTTTGAAACCTCTGGGACCTCAGATGACCTCTGACATGACCCCAAAACAATCCGGTTTCATGTACTCATCATGGGAACACACAACCCATATGAGCGTCATCCATCCAGGTGGGTCGATTTATCGTGTTTACAAGCCAAATTGGCCAAATGATGAATTGTTCACAAATTTTCTTATTTTCGCCCAAAATCACATCGCCGACCTGAACCAAAAACAAGGGTTCCTGTACTCCCCCATATAAAGCTATACACCTAATTTCACTTGTCAGGCAAGAGAGTGTACCAACCACTCTGGACTTATCCGTGTTTACAAGGTTTTTCAGATGTTGACCCATTGTTGACCTCCGATGACCTCTGACATGACCCCAAAACATTAGGGTTCATGTACTCATCATGGGGAACACACCTACCCGTATTAGCTTCATCCTCCATGTGGGTGCGAGTTATCGTGTTTACAAGCCAAATTGGACAAAAGATCGAATTTTCACAATTTTTCTATTTTGACCAAAATTCACCCGACCTGAACCAAAAACGACAGGGTTGCTGTACTCCCCATAAGAAAGCTATACACCTCATTTCAACATGCTCATCCAACCATTCTGGACTTATCGTGTTTACAAGGTTTTCAGACGTTAAACTCTGGTGACCTCAGATGACCCTGACCGGACCCCCAACAATAGGTTCATGAACTCAGCCTTGGGAACACACATACCAAGTATACTTCATCCATCGGTGTTCGAGTTATGGTGTTTACAGCGAAAATTGGCCAAAATATCCATTTTCACACATTTTCTATTTTGACCAATTTACACTCCGGCCCTGAACAAAAAACAAGAGTGTTCCTGTACTCTCCCATAAGAAAGCTATACACCAATTCAACTTATCATATCCCCCCCCAACCATTCTGGACGTATTGTGTTACAGGTTTTCATACTTGACCCTCTTGGTGACCTCAGATGACCTCTGACCTACCCCAAAACATAGGTTCATGAACGCATAATTGGGGAACCCACATAGATACCAAGTATGAGCTTCATCCATCTGTTGGTGTCGAGTTATCGGTTTACAAGCAAAATTTGCCAAAATATTGCATTTTCAACAAATTTTCTTTTTCGCCCAATTCACTCCCGACCTGAACCAAAAACAATAGTTTCCTTTATACTCCTCATAAGAAAGCATTCACCCAATTTCAACTTGATCGACCAACCATTCTGGACTTCTCGTGTTTACAAGGTTTTCAGACTTTGACCTCTTGTGACCTCAGCTGCCTCGACCTGACCAAACAAAACAATAGGGTTCATTAACTCATCATGGTGACACACATACCAAGTATGAAGCCTGACCTACCCTCCCTTCAAAGTTATCACTGTTTACAAGCTGGCGTCACACACACATACACATCACCCGCACCCACACAATTGACTGACTGCAAATTCCTTTGACTTCGCATATCAAAATGTTTTCGTATTTTTTGAAGGTCTAATCACCTCATATATGGTTTGCTGTTGGGCAGCTTATAACACACATTGTTACGGAGCTTGGTTTGCTCGTTCCTCATTGCTTTATTCTAACAGAAGCTATTATAATGGAATTCAATTCCTGAACATCAAACACATTGGATCCAAACATTTTAACGGACCATACCTAATGATTTTGGCGAAATTCTTACCAGTTTGGAAATTGGAATATATTATGCATTAGCCCTACAATACCTCTACTGCACGCCATCTGTACCTCAAATGATCCATCAAGGTGAATCACATCTACCAGTTTTGTGGAAATCCAACGCACTTTCAAAATTGCTAAATTCATGCAAATTAACACATTAAATGACCTCCAGTTGACCCCGACTTCACTTTACATTTCACAGCACCATGGTAGACCACCTCCACCGAAGTTTCGTGAGAATCTGACAACTTGAAAATTTTTCATAATATGCAAATTAAGACCACTTAATCAGCATTTTAGGCTGAAAATCTACAGTTCTCTACCTGTCATCCAGGTCCTACAGCCAACTACATCACTGTAGCACAACGGTTCTTGCATAATCCTCCTAACGAACTTAACAATAATTTCATAAAATGACTAATTACCAACTAATTAATGGATTCGCTGCCCAATATCAATCGTGTACACCAACCGGAAGCCTGGTGGCTACAACACACAAACTTTTGTCATAGTCGCATCACGGTTGGGACATCCGCTAACGAGAAGTGTGACACCACACACACCGCCCTCAGTGACCACTATGTCCCTCTTCCTGAATTTCATTCAGGCGAGACAAAATCAATGCCGAAACAACCCAGATAACCCACCTAATCTCCTCACCCTCCACTTTCCGTTCAACTCTTGCCATGGTCATTCTGTACAACAGTTATCATCGCATTTCAAAGACTGCCACACCCATCGTCGTCGCAGATAGGCCAGCACGTAGATGCACATCTGCTGACAGCTGTCAAACAACACCATCAGTACACGTACTATGGCCAACTCAAAATTTATAGCCAATTCCTATACAAATCCGTACATCAAATTATGGTTATCAAACTTGATGTCAACGCGAATCTCTGCAGTAATCCTCCTAAATTTGGACTGTCTCAGACCAAGACTGGGCTGAATCCGCCAGCACTGCTATTGATCAGGAAGTATTTCTCTAAGCGCTTGCGCATGTCCTCAATGTGGTAAAGGCACTAATATAGAACTGGATAATAATATATTATGATTACAGTGTGCCGGCACCTGCTGACACGTGTAGTGTGTACAAAAGACAAACGCATGTAAGGTCCATTCTCTCATCAATATCTTCACTGCAGTGGCCACAAACCAACCACTGTCTCGCACAGAATTGTCTTTGCAAACGAAAATCATTCCGTTCTATTATTCACATCTACAGATATTGCCATAACGAAGGAATAATAGGCAGGGCAGATAACAGTCACTGTCCACTAACTTGCCATTGGTCCGACTACAATGGGTTTACGCATCAAAATCCCTGTTACAACTGAACAAAATTAATTTCCAGGAACATGCAGATAACCATCGAGCTGGTTAATGTAAAAAAAATGTGAGCAAACAGCACTATGGTACCCAAAAATGACTTGATTGCTCATTGTACTGACCTAACCAGGTTGAGAAAACAAAACTTGTTTCTTTATAGCATTGGGCAGGCACTCACCCTCTGTCCTTAGGCACTGGCGATTGGCATCTTTACAAAGACGACAACACTTTTCCATGTTGTTTATCCACTGCATAACACAGGACCAAGTCTCTGTCGCGGTTGAGTACTAGTGAATGTTCTTTTTCCCTTGATACACCGACGAGTGCATTGTACAGCACTTTGTTGTCCTCTTACGCTCACTATTGCTGAATTATTGTGATACATTATATCCTGCGAAGCAGGAGAAAAGGCCCCTCAGTCACTCTCTTTTTTTTCCATGTGAGACTAGTTGCTCTACCGCACAATGGTATGTTTGAAACATGTTCTGGACCATCCAGATTAAGTATAGTAACCTTATGAAGGGAAAAAGCATTCAGCAGTTTTGGACCCCTGTGTCCGAATCACATATTCATAGCAGTGCAAGGTAGCAATAATAACTGCAGGATTTTAACAGACCAATCTAATGACTCACTTCCTGTCATTTTCCTAATGGAGAATGCAATGTATGTGAATCATAACCTTTCTTATGTATAAGATTTGAGGTTTGCAAAGTTCCTACCATTACTGTTTGTCAACATTTGGTTCCTGCTGCTGATCTCAACCAACCCTACAGTGCGGTAACTTTATACCCTGTTCCTCCCATCTCTCTCCACTGCACCTAGATCCTCAACAACTTTGTGTGTCTTTAGGGAGGCCAAAAACGAATTCTTTGGCTGTTTATTTTAATATGTAAATAGTACCTTCACGCCAGCATTTGTGTACTTTACTAGGGGCATATTTTTTCAGTAAGGGTTGTTGAAAAACAAAGCTATGACTTATACTCAAACCAGTGTCTTTGCTCTTTTCTTCTCTGTTGGTCGTCGAGTCCATGGAGAAACCAACAATGTCACAGACCCAGACAACGGGGTCCTCGTGCCATCGGTCAAACAGAAGCAACTCATAATCAGCTACAAGCCACTGAATACAGAGGCCACAGCGTCACAAGTCCTACGGACTGTTTTCTCCTAAAATTCTTCACAACCATCCCATTGCAAAACTCTGTAAATTTTAGATTCTCTATTCTTGAATAGGAAATTGCATAAGTCCACAGGGGGGTAACTGCGTTGCTCCCTCCCTACTGTTAGTGAATATCTTGGATTTGTCCGCAGCGTGATCCTTGAGCAGACGGCATGGCGTGAAGGCCGCCCCGTAGAGAGTGCTTCGTATCGCTCCATCTGGGCCACCAGCTTGTCCGCCCCGAAGGTGTCGACTTACCTGATGGGCCTGGGGGGGTGAAACGAATAATGGTAAATGACAGACCAGACTGGATTAACGCGCCCCTCCATAATAAGCCTTGTAACGTTACAGTTAATGATGATGATTCTATTGTTAAAGAGCATTAGAGAAAAACTGGCCACGTGCGACATTGCCGTAACGTGTTTGCAAAACAACTTCCTGATATCATCTAGGAGAAAAATACACATCCTACAGCGAAAAAACTGCAGACTTACATCCCCCCCCCCCTCCCATTTCAACAAAACTCCAATGAGTAGGGGATTGAATTGTGCATTCTCAAGATTTGTGACAGGGTTTATATATCTATGGAAGAATCGTGTCTATCCTCTGAGCTGTTAGAGGTAATCCTCAGGTTATCTCTGAGTGAGGCAGAGTGTTGTGTCACTACTGTGCCTGTTAGAGCATTGTCTCGGCCTCGGCCTGAGGGGGTTATTCACATGCCACAAACAATATAATACTTGATGGATCGCCTATGCAAAATGCCCTCGGCGCTTTACGACCTAAAAAAAACAGAGCAGAAAACAAACCGAAAGAATATCAGAGGCAAAAAACAGGGAAGAACCAACAACAGACATAACAGGAAATCATTCAGACAGAAAGTGTGAGTGAGAAACTTTTTAAGCAAGACTCGAAAGTAGCTACAGTCAGACCGAACAGCCGGAAGATTCCGGAAGTATCCACAATTTAAGAGCTCAGAGTGAATGAACAGCCCCGACGAACTTGGTGGATGAGCAAACCATGACTTTAAGCATTCTTGGAAGATGACCTTAGAGATCTGAGGACATGCATCTGAATCAAGCTCCGAGATGAAACAGAGCCATGCAGTTGATTGCTTAGTATGGTAGAATGATCTTAAAAGCATCTCTGCCTACTGGAGCCATTGAAAGAAGCCGGTAATCATGGAGTGATATGCTTCCGGACGAGGACCCAGAATAGTCGAGCATCAGGTTTTGCACCGCTGGCAGTTGCTTCCAAAAATGGTGGCCACATCGTAGTAACAGTCGGTGAGTCGACGTGACTCACCGCTGCGAGTTGCGCACAGAGCCGTCTGCCAGTCAGGTTTTTTCCTGAGAAGGGGGAGGCCTCAGTGCTCCATGTGTTAGGCGCTTTTTTTCCGCCTGACATCAACACGCAGTTGAATTTTTGTTTCATTATCAGCACAATCGTCTAACAAACCCTACCTACTGAGAATCTTCTCCAGTTTGTACCATCAGTTTGTGCCAATTGCACCATCATATCATCATGCCTTCATAGTTTTACCCCAACTACATGCTGGTTGAGCTATTGTGATGCCCATGTCATTCCATCCAGTCCATCCCATCCATCGATCCCATCTATCCAGTCCTGTAACGTTTGCTTTTGGGCCACAAAATGTTTGTGCTTTGAGCATCTGTGACTTGTTAACTGATGGGTCATCGTGACCACCTAAGTCAGTCGAGGCATTAAAGGGGCAGCCGTGGCCAAACATAGGAAACGAAAATTCCGCTTCTTACAATTTTGGTGCCAGTGCTGATGTTCTGTCATAGTGATGGTCTAACACCTTCCTCGGTGTTCAGAATTTTTTGGTCCAAGGTCCCCCTCGGGCCCTCGGGCCCAGTTATGAAATTTCACACACAATGGTACTTGTAAATGCATCTCCTACCACAAGCTTCGATTGATTTTCCTCAAAATAACATGTCAGGTCATTAGGTAGAGTCCATTTGGGGGAGTTCAGGAAATTGATTTTATTATGGAATAATTCCTAATATGTAAATACCAATCCCACTTGGCCCTATTGCCCATTTTTAGCTCAACCCTATATCTATGTTCATTGTAGTGTTTTTGTTCAGCTCGTTGCCAGACTTTGGATGCCACATCGTAAGTGGCCGTTAGAATTGAAACAGTACCACTGATGAAAGAAGCAAACAGTCATTCTTTGTGGATTTTGACGAACTTGACCCAATCTTCATTAACATATGCTCGGTCAATTTACTTAGGCCATATCAGTGCAGAAGGCTATTGCACACCATTCGATTGGTAGTATGGTGTTTATCTGTACAATCAACAAGAGTCCATACCGGTTCACTGCTCCCATTTTTACCTGTGAGGGTTTTTTTGGTGATCAATCGGAACTAAATATGATTTTGTGTAACCGTCTGAAGAACTTTCACTGTTTGGGTGAGGGTACAAGTTATGCAGACTATTTTGTTCCTCCAGTCCTGAGCTCGACATGGCAGGGGAGGGGGGGGTGGTGGGGGTTGTGATAGAGCGGGTCTTTCCCGACCCTATGAGACTCATCTTCACAATTGCGTTACCTGTTGTATCCTAGCTTTCTGGTCTCCAGTATATTGCAGGTACAGGAGACAACCCATTGGGTCAGAAAGCAGCTTGCTGGTCACATGTTACTTACCCCCATGGAAAGGCGGGAAGCCCAGGCAAATACGGCTCAAATGTCTCCTTCACCTTCAGAAAATATGGTCGAATGAGTAGTATATCGCTTTGACAATAACACCATAATAACTCTCATGTCCTATTTTTAATAGAATTCAATAGCAGTCACTTGATGGTGGATTTTTATTCCCTTTATTGCTTCTCCTTCCGTTAGAATCCAGGGGCCGCATTCACGAACATTTGCGTGAAAAAAAAAAAAAAAAAAAAACAAATATTGCGTAACGCAAGAAAACTTACGATTCGTACACACTTCCCTTAAATCGCATTCACAAGATTCTTACTCAGTTTCGTATTTCAAAGTAACGTAGGATGATATTTTTGCGTAGTCCAACTGCGCACTCCTTACAAAAGGATATCCCTCCCTATGAGATTGGTGGCCAATTCACTTTCGCCTTCCATCCAATTTTTTTTTTTTTCACTGCTCACAATACTGCTCCCATTACCCTTTTTTCATTCTGGTTATCCCCTAGCCTGTTTGAAACAGGCTTTTGACTTTGTTCACCTCGTATCAGCCTCATCTCACTTTAGGGTGCAGAGTTGCCCTTTAACCAGTCGGTGATTGCCTAAACAACCGCCTGGGCGACTTCGTTCTGCTCGCTGTCGAGCCAAATCATGGGCGGTGCTAGTGGGCGGTGCGACAGCACGTTGATTGCGAATGGACATTATTTACTTTCACTAAATTACGGGCAACAGCCATGTCTGCTGGAAAATTACTGTATTGTCTGAATTTATTATTTATCAAACCTCCAACCAAGTTTCCCCATACGTTGATTGCATATTCTTTTTTATTTGCCCCTTCGAAGGATTCATATTTTTTTCTGACGTCTGTGGCGATACCAACAAGCCCCCATACGCCGTCGCATATTCCGAAACAGTGCTTCGCATCATTTGAGGCTTCAAATGCTCAGTTCTTCGATAAACTCTCATTTTCGTGTGTAAAATGTTTATTGAAAGTCTTCTGTAAATATTCATTGACCTGCTATATTGGGCGATTTTTTTCCGCGAAATCTATTCAGGGTTCTCACAACCCCATCCCGCCCTTTTGTGCTACTGATGACTGACATCTACGTCACCTGACTCGTAATGAGCAAAATCCAAACTTTTGGGATTTGTCAAACAGAGTCCTGCAGCCGATAATGTTTGTGATATTCGACCGTGGTATAATATACTAACAGAGCGATAGGCCCCTCTATTTTAGGTACTGCTTCTCCCCTATCGTCTGCTTTAATGCAGTCTAGTTATCCCCGACAACAGATTCATTTACGTGGCAAACCGCAAAAACTGCACACGAGTGTAGGCTCCATGGCTCAACATATACAGCAGCCACAGCCTACCTCACATCAATGAACCGAATAAAAAATATCTCCTACTTGCCCCTTCTACATTAAATCACCCTGTCCAACAGACAGACAGCCATCAAGCCATACTGAGATCTACTCACAAGGGTAACCCAAATGTCGCTCTTCCGTAACATGGAGTCATATTTGTAGGAGAACTTCTTCCTCTCATTCTATCTCTGATCACCACCGCACAACCCTAATTGATGGTTAGCCAAAATGATGTTTCCCAGTCCCTCCCTACTACCCTCCCACACCCCAACTCTCCCTCCACCCAGAGATACAGGATAACCCGTATGCCCTCCTGTGGTCATGACCGCCTCATTCACCATCCTAGAGGCCAGTCTCATCTGTAGGTCCTCTACGCTTTCTGCTCCCTCCCCACCCACACATCCCTATCTCCACCCCACCCCCACTCCACCCCACCCCCACTCCACCCCATTCCACCCTACCCCCCACCCAGAGGTACTCACAGGGTTAGCCAGTATGCCCTCCTGTGGAGACATGACTGCCTCATTCACCATCCTAGAGGCCAGTCTCATCTGTAGGTCATCTATGCTATCTGCTCCCTCCCCACCCACACATCCCTATCTCCACCCCCCCCCCACTCCACCCTACCCCCCACCCAGAGGTACTCACAGGGTTAGCCAGTATGCCCTCCTGTGGAGACATGACTGCCTCATTCACCATCCCAGAGGCCAGTCTCATCTGTAGGTTATCTATGCTATCTGCTCCCTCCCCACCCACACATCCCTATCTCCACCCCACCCCCCCAACCTCCACCACCCCCCACCCAGAGGTACTCACAGGGTTAGCCAGTATGTCCTCCTTGGAGACATGACTGCCTCATTCACATCCTAGAGGCCAGTCTCATCTGTAGGTTATCTATGCTATCTGCTCCCTCCCCACTCACACATCCCTATCTCCACCCCACCCCCCACCCCCCACCCAGAGGTACTCACAGGGTTAGCCAGTATGCCCTCCTGTGGAGAAAACAAAAATTGGGGGAAACTTCCCTCATTCACCATCCCAGAGGCCAGTCTCATCTGTAGGTCATCTATGCTATCTGCTCCATGCCCCCCCCACTTCCACCCCCACCCCCACTTCCACCCCCACCCCCACTTCTTCCCCACAGATACTATACAGGGGGGGGGCCGTTAGCCAGTATGCCCTCCTGTAGACACATGACCACCTCATTCACCATCCCAGAGGCCAGTCTCATCTGTAGGTCCTCTATGCATCTGATCCATGCCCTCCAACCCCCACCCCACCCCCACCCAGAGATACTTACAGAGTCAGCCATTATGCCCTCTTGTAGACACCTGACTGCCTCTTCCCATCCTAGAGGCCAGTCTCATCTGTAGGTCATCTATGCTATCTGCTCCCTCCCCACCCACACATCCCTATCTCCACCCCACCCCCCACCCAGAGGTACTCACAGGGTTAGCCAGTATGCCCTCCTGTAGACACATGACCGCCTCAATCACCATCCTAGAGGCCAGTCTCATCTGTAGGTCCTCTACGCTTTCTGCTCCCTCCCCACCCACACATCCTACTCCACCCCACCCCCACTCCACCCCATTACACCCTACCCCCCACCCAGAGGTACTCACAGGGTTAGCCAGTATGTCCTCCTGTGGAGACATGACTGCCTCATTCACCATCCTAGAGGCCAGTCTCATCTGTAGGTCCTCTACGCTTTCTGCTCCCTCCCCACCCACACTCCCTATCTCCACCCCACCCCCACCCCCACCTCAGAAGTAATCACAGGGTTCGCCAGTAATGCCCTCCTGTGGAGAAAACAAAAATTGGGGGAAACTTCCCTCATTCACCATCCCAGAGGCCAGTCTCATCTGTAGGTCCTAGGCTATTTGCCCCTGCCCCCCCACTTCCACCCCCACCCCACTTCCACCCCCACCCCACTTCTTCCCCACAGATACTATACAGGGGGGGGGCCGTTAGCCAGTATGCCCTCCTGTAGACACATGATCCACCGTCATTCACCATCCCAGAGGCCCAGTCCTCATCTTCTGTAGGTCCTCTATGCATCTGATCCATGCCCTCCAACCCCCACCCCCCCCCGCACCCAGAGATACTTACAGAGTCAGCCATTATGCCCTCTTGTAGACACCTGACTGCCTCCTGCACCATCCTGAGGCCAGTCTTATCTGTAGGTCTCTATCACTGCTCCCTGCCCCTCGTACGCGCTCACCTTCCTCGCACCCTACCCCCACCCAAATACTACTCACAGGGTTAGGGCCAGTATGCCCTCCTGTAGACACATGACCGCCTCAATCACCATCCTAGA
Organism: Sclerodactyla briareus; assembly: GCA_026419785.1. Lineage (NCBI taxonomy): Eukaryota > Metazoa > Echinodermata > Holothuroidea > Dendrochirotida > Sclerodactylidae > Sclerodactyla > Sclerodactyla briareus. The sequence goes on from JAODTK010005554.1 coordinate 318,440, forward strand.
GACCAGTCTCATCTGTAGGTTATTCTATTTGCTCCATGCCCCCCCCCCACTTCCACCAGTCCACCCCACGCCTAAACCCACCGCCACCCACAGATAGGGTTAGCCAGTATGTCCTCCTGTAGACACACACTGACGCCTGGGATTCCCATCCCTAAACCATCTCAATCTGTCGGTTTCCTCTATGCTTTTGCTCCATGCCACCCCCACTTCTCATCGCCCCCACCCTTCGCAGTCTTATGTATCTTCGCCCCCACCCTAAAACCCCGCCAAACCCACAAGATAAAACAGGGGGGTTAGCAGTATGCCCTCCTGTAGACACATGCCTGGCCTCACATTCCCCAATCCTAGAGGCCCAGTCCATCTGTAAGGTCCGCTATCTATTTTGCTTATTTGCTCCATGCCCCCCCCTGCCCCCCCCCACTTCCTCCGCCCCACCCCTAACCCGCCACCCACGATTACTCCAAAAAAAAACCACACGGGTTAGCCAGTAATGCCTCCCTGTGGCCACATGACTGCCTCATTCCACCATTCTAGAGGCCAGTCTCATCTGTAGGTCATCTATGCAATCTGCTCCATGCCCCCCCCTCGCTCCTCCTTCCTCTTTCCAACCCCACCCTAACCCCACCCACATATACTCACAGGGTTAGCCAGTATGTGATGCCCTCCTGTAGAGACACATGACCACCTTCCTCCAGCCTAGAGACCAGTCCTCCACTTTAGGTCCCTCTATGTATCTGCTCATGCCCCCCCCTCCTTCCGCTTCCCACCCACCCCCCACCCTACCCCAACCCACTAGATACTCACAGGGTTAGCCAGTATGTCCTCCTGAGCAACATACCACCCTCATTATCATCCATCCTAGAGACCAGCGCATCTGTAGGTCCTCTATGCTATCTGCTCTCATGGCCCCCCTCCCACCCTCCCAACCCCACCCCCACCCAGAGATATCACAGGGTTAGCCAGTATGCCCTCCTGGAGACACATGAAACCGCCTCATTCACCATTCTAGAAGGTCCAGTCTCTCTGAGGTCCTCTACGCTATCTGCTCCCTTCTTTTCCATGGTTTATGTTTCTTGAGGATTGCCTCAGCTTCACTGTCACCTCACGGGTCTTGCCGCTGCCGTAGACGAGCAGACCTTTATGATTTGCGCCTTGCAAGTGATCAAGGATGCCATGGTAGATGGTTTGCTTCAGTGACTAAACCGAAAACTTGTTCCAAGGCAAATTCCTATATGTGTTGTCCTTGCCTACGGCATGCTTCCGCTGCGTGCACAACGAGAATAATGGATGCAGGTTTCATATTAGGGTATAGTGAGTGCAACCTCATTTAACCAGAACATCAGTCTGGGAGACTGTAGTTTCGTTGGTTGAGGTAATGGTGTCACATGACAGGCAGTCAATCAGGCCTTCGAGTTACTAATAGAAATTACAAGGATCCGCACCATAGTGAATGCCTTCAAATGCTAGTGGCAAAAAAGAGGAAGATTCCTGCATTTATGTCATCTGTAGTGTTATGAAATTCATCCACAAACTTTGAGGCAGATGCGATTCGCCAATTATTGAGCCCATAACAGCTGTCTGCTATCAGAACACAGATTGAACACAACGAGAACAGTTTTGTGCGGCCCTGGAACCTCACGCCATGTTTCCTGTGAAGCAGGGGAAACCTTGTGGGTGGTCTGACGCATTGGTTTCAGGTTATTTGCAAGCGTCGGTCGCTTCTTTGAGCAGACAACTTGTGTCGAACATGAATCTCCTGATCCCCTCCAGGTTCTGAGAAAGTGGTCGATCCTGGTGTTTTTACGGATTTCCTTTGATGAGCAGTTGGAAATTGGCTACACCCATGCCTAAACTATCCCTGATCAACTGTAGGGTAGGGAAGGCAGTTATCGCCAGTGGTGATCCACAGCCACAATACATACCGCCAGGGGATCCATGGTGAGGCTTCCTGAAACCTGAAGAATCAAATAGAATGGAGTAGAATAGGACCAAACCTACCCAAGAACCCACTGCCACGAGGTGTCATTCAAGACGTTGATGTCCCCGCCGGCAAACTCTCCCCAAAATACTGCTCTTGAAGTATCTGCAAGGAGCAGCCACGTCGATGCCGACCTCGTCCGCCAGGGTCGCGTACCCACGGGGAAGCAAAACCGGTAGAAAGACTGTCAAGCTCCTTGGGACCGACTCCTTCCTGCAAAATCAGTCAGAGAGGACTTACTAATTTTAATGGTCAGATGAAACACACACAGGTCCCTTATGTAGGAATGACAGTGACCAACACCTTCCTGCAGATTCAGTCTGAGAGGATTACGTATTTTAAAGGTCAGACAAACACACCACACGAATAACTTATGTAGGAATGACAATGACCAACACCTTCCTGCAAAATCAGTCAGAGAGGACTTACTAATTTTAAAGGTCAGCCAAAATGAACATGAATCATCCCCCAATTAGGCAATACTGAAGTAGCAGATCCCTAAAACAGCAGGAAATCCCAAAGATTGGAATTTATCCTTTGTCAGTCAAACTCTGAAATCAAAACAGCCATCCTACAAAGTAGAAAAAAAATACTATAACCTGGGTAATAACAGGGTCAATGTCAGAAACTTTTTCAGCAATCAAAAATGATTATTGCACTCGAAAGATTACAAGTGAGATTGTAAAATAAAACCTATCGGGCCGATGGTTGAATATGTAGAGGGCATTCCTTCAACTCCACGAATATGACTAGCTTTAAGCTGAGAGTTTGTCACTCAATATTTATGATTGACATCATGCACCAAATCTGAGTCGTCATTACATTCAGTGATCTCCAACCAGAGATGGAGATTGTTCGGTATCGAAGCGGTATATCGTCACTATTATGAGTCAATGCAAAATTTGTTCCGATGTAGGATAATTGTTCTTGCAGAAGGATGCGTCCAATATTTGCTGGGTATTGCAAAACATTCGCCAGGGGTTTTGAGCGATTCCCCATCTATACCTTGAAATGAATATAACAAAGGTATGGGATCAGAGAACAAGAGAAAAAAATCTTTGACCTATTATAATTTGAGATAGTATGAGATGTCAATACAAATACAGTTCCAATGCACATTGGAATGGCCCGCATCTATATTCGACCGGCCTTTTGGAGACAATTACCCATCGATAAAATCTTGCATGAGTTACATGCTTTGTTCTTGTATAACAATCCCCCATTACTTCCCCCTACCTGTAGCATCCTGACGACCTCAGAGAGCATGAGACGATTACCGTCCATAAAATCTCACATGAGTTACATGCTTTGTTCTTGTATAAACAATCCCCCATTACATCCCCCCTACCTGTAGCATCCTGACGACCTCAGAGAGAATGAGACGGTTACCCATCGAAAAATCTCGCATGAAATACATGCTTGTTCTTGTATAAACATCCCCCATTACTTCCCCCCTACCTATAGCATCCCGACGACCTCAGAGAGCATGAGACGATTACCCATCTAAAAAATCTCACAGAGATACATGCTTTGTTCTGTAAAACAATCCCCCATTACTTCCCCCCTACCTGTAGCATCCTGACGACCTCAGAGAGCATGAGACGATTACCGTCCATAAAATCTCACATGAGATACTGCTTTGTTCTTGTATAAACAATCCCCCATTACATCCCCCCTACCTGTAGCATCCTGACGACCTCAGAGAGAATGAGACGGTTACCCATCGAAAAATCTCGCATGAAATAACATGCTTTGTTCTTGTATAAACAATCCCCCATTACTTCCCCCCTACCTGTAGCATCCCGACGACCTCAGAGAGCATGAGACGATTACCCATTAAAAAATCTACCATGAGATACATGCTTTGTTCTTGTATAAACAATCCCCCATTACTTCCCCCCTACCTGTAGCATCCCGACGACCTCAGAGAGCATGAGACGATTACCCATTAAAAAATCTACCATGAGATACATGCTTTGTTCTTGTATAAACAATCCCCCATTACTTCCCCCTACCTGTAGCATCCTGACGACCTCAGAGAGCATGAGACGATTACCCATTAAAAAATCTACCATGAGATACATGCTTTGTTCTTGTAGCAATCCCCCATTACTTCCCCCTACCTGTAGCATCCTGACGACCTCAGAGAGCATGAGACGATTACCCATTAAAAAATCTGCATGAGATACATGCTTGTTCTTGTAGCAATCCCCCATTACTTCCCCCCTACCTGTAGCATCCTGACGACCTCAGAGAGCATGAGACGATTACCCATTAAAAAATCTACCATGAGATACATGCTTTGTTCTTGTAGCAATCCCCCATTACTTCCCCCCTACCTGCAGCATCCTGACGACCTCAGAGAGCATGGGTCCCAGTATCCTGGTGGTGTAGAAGCCTGGCCCGTCCTTCACCACGATGACCACCTTGCCCTGCCTCAGGCCCACGTCCACTGCGGACGCCGCCGTGTCCTTCGACGTCTTGTCGGTGGTGATGATCTCAAGGAGCTGCATCTTCTCCACGGGAGAGAAGTAGTGCATCCCTACAACTGGAGAGCGGGGAGGGGGAGAGGGGAGTGAAAATGGACATGAAATGAAGTCGTTGTTGAAAGAATTGGAATTTTACACTATTCAACATTTAAGCCTTGAGATTTGAGAATACCATTCCAATAATCCGCTCAATTCCTACCAAGGAATCCTGGGAAGTAGTTCGGGGGAACGTTAGATTTAGGTTGCATTCTCTTTCCACAGGTGCTCTTAGAGTTCCATTCAACCTTCATTTTCAAGTCATCCTTTACACCATGAAGGTACTAATACTGCAGTAAATAATCTATATATTGACTGATACAAAAGCTACTACTACTACAAAAAATTTACAATCAGGTCAAAATTCAAAATTGGTGAAAGGGTCTCTGTGGCGAAACATCAACATTCGTTGCGGCTAGCCGTCTTTTTGGAAAACTGCAGACTGATCACTATTACTCTATGAAAGAAATGATTTGAGTGCTGTACTTTTGACTGGAGTTCTTCTTGTAGATGAGGTATTGAATCATTTTCAGTATCATTGATGATTTTTCCTCAAATATTGCAGAGGCTGAATGGAACTTCAAAACCTATAGAGACAGGAATACGTCTCCTGATCCCATCCTGCTCCCAGAATTGTGGTTCATTGTTGCCTTCTGATATACATGCAGTAGACTATTCGCCTTACGAGTAATTGCTTCCAGATGGTGAGAGGCGTTGGGGCCAGACCTTCACCACTGCCATAGAGGAATATCGAACCCAACCACAGAAACTTACTAGAGCACATTCGGCCTAGAGAGCTATAGACATTATCACTGTATATAGAATAGATGCCTTCTTTTTGTGAGTTCTAGAACAGGCAAAATGACTGCTTAATGAAAGTGATAAATAAATGTTCTTGGGCAGTTAGTCTTCCATCGTTTATAAACACCCCACTGTGAGGATCACGATGGTAATGATGGTCTTGACCCAAGCAAATGGAGAAAACACAACACTTGATGGAGAAAGATTCTGCTCCAATGATAAACTATATCGCATGATTTTTTTAAAGAAACGATATGAACCCTTTTTTTTAAAAAAAAAAAAAAGGCATGCTCCATTTTCACAGGTCCCACCTGACGTTTGACTTTTCTACACCTTAACCTAGGCCTGGTCTTACTTGTGGGATTCAACACATGATTTGACTTTCACCTGAACTAACAGTTGAATACACTGATCCTGTGGGAGTTTGAAACAAATGCACAGACTCTGCACGCATGTATGTTGTTCATCTCTCTCCATGATCAAGGTGGTAAATATTCATACAGTTGAAATTTTATTCACGTGTTGAATCTCGTGAGTGGGAACCCGGGCTAAACTCAATCAACCAACATCAAGAAATGGTTCAGACATACCTTCTCTGGTCTCTTGCTGGCTCAGCAATCTTTGCAATCGGGAGGGCTGATGTGTTGGATGCAAACACACAGTGGTCTGGGATGTGCTGAGAAGATAACGAGGCGAAACACAAGAATTTCTATACGTTAATTCCACTGACAAAGGTGTCTGCTCTCAGGAATTCTGCAACCCCTGGGTAACCATTATCGCAAATACTCTATTCTGATTAGTCGACGTTCTAGCTAAAGCAAATCTGTTATTCTGCAATTAACACAGAACAGCTGGTCAGAGTAACTCAACAATGAAATAGCAACTCTTTTGTTGATTTGAAACTACTTTAACCACGTACTGCCCCTCAGAGATATATTTAGAGATATGTTTCTCTAATTTTCGGATTGTAGTATAAGGATGTAGCGCCATTTTTCGACATCTATCGTGTAGTAAACAGTCGAGACTTCATTCCCCAATATTTAGAGACATGTTTCTCTAATTTTCGGATTGTAGTATAAGGATGTAGCGCCATTTTTCGACATCTATCGTGTAGTAAACAGTCGAGACTTTCACTTCCACAACAGAAGTCTCACAATAGAGCTTCATCCCTTAACATCAGAGCCTCTCTTACCGCGGTTGCGGGTCCAAACAGTTTGCATTTATTATCCAGGTACGGTGTGTAACAGACTTCACTTTTTTGGAGGTGTGGATTGTTACAAGTTCCTCAACTGTGGGTGAGCAGCTTAAAGCTTCATATACAGCACTCTATTTTTCATGTCCTCCTTCCAGCACGAAGCTACCCTTACTGTAGTAATCTATTGTATTGCTGATATAAAAACTACAAATTAATTATTTTATTACGTGAAACGAACGTCGCTGTGGCGAAATGAATACCCGCTGGCTCTTCTAACCAATTTACTGGCTGAGAACCATTTTCTCCAAGTTAGAAATGATTTGGTGCTGTAATTTTGACTGAAGTTTTTCTTGTAGATGAGGTATAGAAAGATGGCATTCATTTTCAATATCATTAAAGCCTATTTTCTTGATATTTCGAAGGCTGAATGAAGCTTCAAGCAATCATACCTTTCTTTGCTGTCTGTCGTTCATTGTCTCTAAACATTGTGATTACATTCACGCATTGTTGTTAAGATTGTTATTTCTCCGCACCACTTTATTTAGCTTGCTTTCCACGGCGCTACACCCATTGAGAGTATACAAATCCCAAAACGAGAGAGAAAAAATATCTAGTAGATATTTGAAGTTGGTTCATTTTCTAATAACCCAAATGCGACGAACATACCAAAAATTAAACCCTTCAGGATGACTAGAAAAACATTTGAATGTGTTTTCAAAAATTGTAGTCTAATTGAACGCCCACAAGTGCTGAGAAAATTAATTTCACACAATTATACGCTCAGCCAAACTATATGAGCAGCACTTGACCTGCCAATATCACTTGGCAAGATTTCTGTTACCTATTTCAACTTCCTTGATGACGTTGTGTTTGGATGTTGATGTCCTCGAACACGGCCTCGATGACCATGTCACAGTTATGGAATCCCTCGTACGTGATCTGTGGGCTTAGCCTGGACAGGATTGCATCCCTCTCAAAGCTACGGGGGACGAACCATTAAATAGATATGAAGAAAATGTGCAAACAATCCATTGGCTGCAAATTGAATATTCGATTGACCAAAATTTGAAACGATGCGGAACCCGCTCATGAACTTTATACGTCAATGATGCCAATTTTCACTGTGATCACAAAAGAATGAGATTAGTCTTCAATATCCTTAATATCAGAGGTACGGGTAGTCCTCTTGGTGATATCACTAGAATAAATTTGTGATTGTAGATTTTCACAATTTGCACACTCCTATTGGCTGATTTTTGTCTTGATAGAATTGTTAAAATACAAAAAGTCACTTGACCATTGGGCTCTTGAGAGGGTGATTGGATTCCGTTTTTCACTACCTCACTAGGCTGGGCATCCTTGTTCCCGTCGGCCGAACGTGTATCAATGACATGTACTTGGGGAGGCAGGGATGGTGGAGGACACTGCCTGATTCGCGATTGTCAACTGTGCCTCTTTGGGCATATGGTGGACAAACCTGCCCACCGTGTCCTCACTCCTACGTGGACATGCTCCAGTGGGTTGCTCATTGTTGGCTTCACAGGTACCCTTCGGGGATTAGGGGGTGGTCGCAGGAGGGAGGCCAGGCATTCGAGCAGGCACCAGTGGATGAGGCTAGGCGCCATCCAGGCATGTGCCCCCATGAGTGGGCGAGCGAGTGGACTTTAGACGCTACTTCCAATGGAGATCGGCCAGTGTTTCTGTGTTCTATGTTTTGTACAATAGTCTCTCAGAGTGAACAGTGACATCACAGAGCACAGGCTTCCGGAGAACTATCATAGACATAACTTGGGGTTGCCCAGCAGCCATGAGCTATCTTCAGAGCTAAAACTATAACATAAAATCAAGTCATTCAGTAGGCATACAGAGAGTAATAGGCCCACGTGTAGACACATGCATCATGCATGTTTTCCCTGGGGAGTTCGCCTCTTCGATGCTGGTGGGTTTCACAGTGGAGTGTTACTCCTCCAAGATTCCAGGAATTGCTGCACCATTGTCTTTACTCATTAGGTTTTCACAGTATTGAAGATTGTGTTTTGAAAATAAGAGAACCATAAAGCCAACAGGCTAGTGATTCCTTGACTCTTTCTGACAACCTATAGCCAGCCCAAATATGGGAGATTGTACCAGCTCGTTATGGGAAACATACATCTGTAAATTTCCCATTTTTTCCACTCAACCATAGGGTTCTATACTTTGATAAGATAGCTCACAATTGATCTCAAGGATTCAGACTTGACCTCTGGTGACCTCAAACAGTAGGGTTCAGGAATCGTACTCGGGGAACACACATACCAAGTATGAGCTTCACCTCATCTTTCAGGTAGGTGGGGTCAAGTTTTAATGTTCACAAGCCATAATTGGCAAATTATTGACTTTTCACAAATTTTCTATTTTTGACCAAAGTCACCCTCAACCTATACCAAAAACAAAGGGGTCTTGTACTCTCCTAGACAGCTACACACCAAATGTGAACCGGAGCAGACCAACCAGTCGGGACTCATCATGTTCACAAGTTTAGACTTTGACCTCTGGTGACCTCAGGATGACCGATTCACTGACCCCCCAAAAACATTCAGGGTTCATGTACTCATCAGGGGGAACACACATACAAAGTATGAGCTCATCAATCCAGGCAGGGTCCAGTTACGTGTTCAAAAGCCACAATTGCCAAATTATGACTTTTCACAAATTTTCTATTTCTGACCAAAATTCAACCCCCCCCCGAACCTATACCAAAAACAATGGGTTCCTTTTCTCCCCATAAGAAAGCTACACACCAAATTAGAACCGATCAGACCAACCATTCTAGATTATAGGGTGCACAAGGTTTTCAGACTTTGAATCTGGTGACCTTCACAGGACCTCTGACCTGACCCCAAACACAAGGGGTTTCATTGTATCATCATGGGTAACACACATTACCAGTATGACCTCATCCATCCAGGTGGGGTCGAGTTATTGTGTACCAAGCCAGGCGTCACACACACACACACAAACACACCACACACATGGCATGACTGCATAGATTCCTCGACTTCGTCAAGGAATAAAAAAAGTGTGTGATTGTGCTATTCAGCGTGAAAATACACACACTTGCCTCCTAGAATTAACAATGGATGAGAACAGACATACAAAATCCAGAACCTCCCCCCACAACCCTTTTCACCAAGTTATGAAATAATATTTACGTTGATAGTCCTATTCTTCTTCGCCTTCCCATCCAACCTGTCGATGAAAAAATGGGAAAATGTGATAATATTCATAGTGTAAATAATATCATGGAAGACATGAGGCCACCAAAAAATGTTTCCCTCAAGTTAGTTCGACCTAGTCATATTTTATGTCAGTTATAAACAATATGAAATCAGAGGGTATTCATGCCTAATCACCAAAATCTTTCATCAGCATGCTCCAACAGGTAATAACCCAGAGGCAATGGGGGTCTTCTTGTAGCATCCTCTGGCATAGAGAAGAAGATGGCAACATTCGGCATGATGTCACAATAAATAAAGTCCCAGTGCAACTTGATAAGAGCGATCGGTAATAATCACCATGGTATGTCAATGGAAAACTAGTGTTCCGAGTTACCCCTAGGCGATTTCACCTGTTGTGACGTCACGTAACGACCACATCTTGTGTTCGTCCGGTGATTCCGAGATGAAAATTACTCTTCAGGGACCCGTCACTTGCTGATCACTCTCAACGTACCATACAGGTGTGTAATTTCAACATGCCCCTGGTGACATTCCAGCAGAGCTGCTACAAAACTGAACTCACTACTTCCTGGGGCAACTCAGGATAACAGGGGCTTAATTATAACAGATCAGGACAATCAAAGAGAAATGCTACGTTTGCGTGCTGTTGCAAAGGCCTCATGGCCCCACATCTGCCTGCCCACGTCGCACGGTGCCGTGTCGCAGAAACAGATAGATAGGGATATGCTGGACCAATGTTCCATGTGCCCCTTCACCTTGTGGAAACACAGTCAAGAGGGGGTTGGAAACTGCACTCGAATTTGCTGTCTGGAGCTTGATCTGCATCCTAGGTCTCAATAGATCCTCCTCGACTGCTAATCAAGTTTAGTTCAGCCTGCAAGGACCCACTGCAGAATTGGCTTACAACAGAAGTAATACTCGGAGAATGGGGGACCGGAAACCATAGATCTTAGGTCCCATTCCAATATGATGTTCCTATGTGGCGTTTTTTTTATCCCCCAAAGTTTGGTCCATTCCATTATGCGCGGAATGAGGGAGAGTCCTAATTTTTGGGTGTATAATTCATGATGCCACAGTGGAACAGCACAGAGATTATTTTTATTGTTCCATTGCGTTATATATTTACATTTTCACAGAAGTTTGACTGTCTGTCACGAAAGTAACCATCACCACCTACAGAACCAACCACTACAGTCTCCTCGTCCCTCCTCTCGATACTGATTATTTTCAAAGTGAAATTAAATGTAGAATTCGCTAAAAAACTAAGATACTTGCAGAGCATGCAAGGATGACATCATTTATTCTTGCATGATGGGAGGGATGCCTGCTTATCTCGCTCATGCACAAACTGGACAAGCTTCTAAGGCCTATTAACTTCCTGACACCTTTAGTTTTTCTCCTTGTTATGATATACTTGCCGAGCAGAGGATCGAACCTATTCAAGGCCCAGCAAGGGCAAATACCTGGATACTGCACCATTGTCAGCTGTGAATCTTCACCAGGTACACGGAATAAATCAATGCCTCTTTGGTGCTACCTTAATGTGGGGGTGGGGGGTAATCAAAACAGTTTATCCTCAACTATCATATCAGCCCCCTTATATTTTATTCCAGCCAACATCGTTCGAATAAAGGCAAAAATGGGACCAATTTTTTTTTCCTCTCCAAATTTAGATCTTACTAATCAAAGATGATGAATCACTCACTCTTTGTACACATGTTGCTCCCCCTTGCCTACGGCAGGCAGGGTCCGTCCTTCAGACTCGTCTGAATACCCTTATCGATGCTGACTGTGGCGATGCCGGCCCCCATTAGTCCCGCCCCAGGACCGCAATCGTCTCTGCCTTCTTCTGGGGTGCGCCAAAGCTGTTCTTCTTACAGGCGACCTGGTGGAGGAGATATCGAGATGATATCAGACAGGGAAGGTGACTGTTTATTTTGCTGTCAGTGGTTCAAGAATCATTGTATGAAATTCCAGTCTACAGTCTCAGGCACAATTTTCACAAAAAAACTCCTGGTTTGTGATCTGTGAACTACGAATACTTACCACATATTGCAATTTGCCCCAACCCCCAAGCCATTGAACATCTGGCACCTTTTTACGGAAGTCGGGGCTGGCAACCCATCGTCCTTCTTATTTTTGGGGTGCAAGTGCAATATGGCGGTAAGTTGAGTATGTGAAATAGATTGGTATTTCTCCTATCCCATTTTTATGTGAATTCATCAGAAGAATGATTCTAGATCTAGAGACCCTTCCAAACAAATTGTCAGGAATAAGAAACATCCGAGCTACAGCTGCAATCAGAACTATTATGATGCTGGAATTGAAAAACACACATCTGTCATATAGATGCACTGAACCACAATGAATTAACAATTTCATTTCCCTGCAGATTCTAAACTACTTTGCATGACTGGGAAAAAAGAGGCATTGAGAAACCATTTTGCAGAATGGACACTATTAATCCAGGGCTGCTGATATGGGGAATAAGAACCCTGATACCTGAAATAGTCATACATGGTACAAGTAGTGTTATATTTCAGGTTGTGCCACCATACTGATCATGAGCCTCCTCAAAGAAATTTGGATTCAACGAGACATCCTTTAATCCCCTTCTCCCCTTGTCATTGCTCCGTGAACTTGGAATACAAACATGATTGTCCTGTTGAATGGCAGGTTGGCTCATGGCTGAGTCGCAAGATGAGCGGACCCAACCACAACAGATGCAGGAGAAGATCTGGTCCAGTCCTGAATGATTGGACAGGTCGTGGATAGTGTGCTTCCAAGCCTGGCAGGCCAGTGATAGATTATACCATTTAATTTTTTTTGGGATTATTTCATTTTATTTTATGCTACAGGTTCAGGAGGCCGAAGAAGCCTCATCAAGGACCCTGGCCATATTGACGGTGGATGATTCTCCTCCCGACTAGTGCTCAGAAGGTATCAAGCAGGGGTGTAACTCATTCCTAACCTTCTCCCGCGACCCACTATGTTACTACTCTCTTTCCTCCTCTTCAGGAACGTTCATGAACTCTCAAGACACTGAAGAAGCAGAAGATTTAAGTCCAATGGCTGGGTCCCTCTTTTTTTCCCCACAGCTGATTGACGGAGACTTATTGCAAATATTCCGGAACAAACTCCAGAAACCCTCGCACAAATCCACTTGCATACAAGCGGTAACCAAGTGGGACCAGGACCTTGTCCATCACAACTGCAAGTACAGCCACTCAGGGTAAAAAACGTTTGGTGACTGCTTGAATTCGACCCCGGAATGCTTGCTTGCAAAGTGCCACTGATCCACTCTCAATCCTTCCGCCTGGTCCAATGTTGAGTAAGCTAAGAGACATCTTAAAGCAGTCTACAGCACATACATGTGATCACTTAAGTAGGTGCTCTCAGCTTCAAACCACGGTACCCCGCTGGTCCAAGCCGATAGTGGCAGATTGTCGGGGCTTTCAACCGATTCGCCATACATTAATCTACCCTTTGTGACCTCACCATAAGTTCCAACAATCATCGCTATTGTCATACTGTCCATGGTATGGCCAATCATGAGCTTGCTGTGGGTCGTCATGGCTAGCTCCGCCGAAGCCCTGGCCTGCAAGCCAGACCCACCGCACTCCAATCCCCTTCTTCTCCATACCATCCTCACCACCTGTACATCAGGGCAAGGAATGAAAAAGTTTGTTTTGTTCGTTTTATACCACAGAAAGATTCCTGTCAGATTATACTCCTTGTTGAACGAAAAGCCTAAACAAATGGCAGCGGATATTAAGTGGATTTCTAGGTTATGGAAATAAGTTGCAACCTGTGTACATCACTTGTATATAACTAAAATTTTCAAGGAATTGGGGGCCCCTTGTGTCAATATAGTTTCTGCATATTCCAAATTCTAATAGTAGCCTATGCACTGATAAAATCACCCGTAGGGGCAACTTTAAAATTGGTTCACAACGTCTTGGTCACCATTGCAAAGTGACAGCGGGACACACCTTGGCAGAAAAATCATCGGAGCTGGCTCACGTCTGTTGCAGCAACTAACGACTTCCCACGATCGTGCCCATGTTTATAGGGGAGTTCATTGCTCGCTGCACACAATTTTCTGTAGTTGATCCAGTAGGTCTACCCTAAAAAGACCGTTACAGTATCAGCAGTGATGTCACGCTCACCGACACCTATACCAGTTTCGCAAGGTAACTATCCTGATACATGCACATAGTTCCAGGATTGCCTAGTTAAAGGACAACTGCGACTTGCATACATATCAGAGGTCATATTGTGGAGAATGGAAAACTGTATCTATAGGTCCAAACCCCACTAAATACGATGTTCCTATGTGGAGTTATTGGCCTTCAAAGTTTGGGCCATTAGGCAGAGAAAATGGGAGAATCCCAATGCTCAAATAACGCATGACGTCACCATGGAGACACACAGGAAATTATGTTATGTATTTGATTGTTTCTCTTTGTTGAATAAGTCACCTTCTAGCAAATTGCTGTTGTCTTTCTCTCACCCAAAGTACCATCAACATCCCCCTACCAAACCCATTACACGCAATCCACTCCCATAGACTAATGCTTTCCAAGTCAAATATGTTTTTAATTTCATAAAAAAACAAAGATGTTTGCAGGTTTTGGCAAGTATGAACATCGTCCCATTATTGCATGTGGGATTGCCTTTTGAACTTGCACAATCCATGCTTCCACAATACACAACTTCAAATGACTTTAACTACTCCGTAACGGAAAGTTCCTATGACTTCCAATTTTGACTAGCGCATTCAGTTTTTATCCCACTATTCAATTAGCCCCTTTATCTTCCTGCAGTTGCCCTTTAAGAAACTGCTATTTGACCAATAGTGTACTAAGTGACTTTGCCTGGCATAAGAAGACAAGGAAATGACACTATAGTGCATGTGCGCATGCTTTGAAGACCTTCCATAGCAGTTAAAATACCATAAAACAAATTGGGCTATTTTCGTCTATTGCAAAGTCTATTTGTAACTTGAGCAAAGAGAATTAGTGTGATTCAGCCCCAGGCCTGGTCACTACCTCGAGGAGGCAGGTGATCGGCTGAAGAGCGGATGGAAGCGGCTAGCCATCTCCCAGGTTGGGGTTCCCATCAGCGAAAGAGTCTGATTTTGTTAAGAGCCAGGGCATTTGAAATAGTGCCATTTCACTTGGTGAACTTTGGGGAGGAATTGTCCAAAACCTGTATTGCTGTCTAGTTTTGTGTACAAACTGACTGCTATGCACTTTCAAAAGTGTGTAGCAATCTTGCTCATTCGAGGAGCAATTTTGCCTTGCTACACACATTGAGGTACCACTGAGAAGAGGCATTGCCTCATTCCGTGTACCTGGTGAGGGTTTCGCAGCTGACATAGGGACTGCAGAATCCAGTCTGTACCTTTGCTGGGTCTTGAAGAGGTTCAATCCTATGTGCAAGTATACCATAGAAAAAAAGCTATTCTGAACGATTGTTGACGGCCTGTGGAAGCTAAAATAAGTCATCCTATTTTTTCCTTTATGATGTACAGGAATGAAAGTCGTTACTACAGAAGAAGAGGGTCTCAGCACTCATCACCAAGAGGGAGAGGGATCACTTACAATCAAGAATTGTTGTGAGCGTGTGGGTTAGGCCCTTGGATTCTTCATCACCATCCCGTGCACTTTCTTGTAGATTTGGTTCTGTACGAATTGGGTGCCCATAACGGCATCTTGTAATTCTGTTAGAAACAAAATGGAATGACATGAAAGGTACCACA
This sequence comes from Sclerodactyla briareus, assembly GCA_026419785.1. NCBI lineage: Eukaryota > Metazoa > Echinodermata > Holothuroidea > Dendrochirotida > Sclerodactylidae > Sclerodactyla > Sclerodactyla briareus. The sequence continues at coordinate 333,921 of JAODTK010005554.1, forward strand.
ATGAGCAGACAGGAACAACGGAGCAAAACAAGGCATCAAAAGACATTCTCTTTGCAACTTAACTCTTCAGACCAGCGAGAGCAAACGAGGCACACAAAAAACTCATTTGCAACTCAACTCAAAGGTGCAACATTTGTCCAAGTCGTCTGTCCAGGGCACAACCTCAATCCCAGGTTTTTGCAACAAATCAGACCTGCACACTGATACAGAGATCGAGGTGCACAAATCCAGCCCGGGAGTACTATCTATGCCAGGATGTTCTAAACAGCAGTCAGACACACGACAGCACCCAAAACGCTTGCGACAGCCAGCCAGTACGATCCTATCAGGACGTGGAATTAACAGAGTGGTGGGATATTTTTCAACTTACTTTGCACCATGCCCTTCTCTTTGGTTGTTGTGATCTTCTTGGCCACTAGGTCTCTGTGGATCAAATTGGGAATAGGATGTCTCTAACACTTGTGAGATATGAAGGGGGGGGGGGGGGGGGGGGGGTGGAAAACAGGACTCGAAGGCTGAAGGAATCAAGAAAACCTGAGTTTCCTGTCACCAAGATGCAAAATTTACCATGATGTTCCAACAATACCACCAGGTTTAAGAAGGAAGTCAGCTGCAGTGGCCCTTTTATTTATTAGAGGTTGCTGCCCTGCCGAAATTGCCAGTTAGTGCTCCTAGTGTCGGGTGGAAAAACTAGAGAACCAATGGTTAGTAGCTCAAACGGGACAAATTTTCAATATTAGTGAACGGTATGATGTCGTATCGGAGTGGGCATTGATTTCAGTCATACAGACCTTTGATGATACTGAGCGAGCACCCTGGAAAATACAACTTCATTTGTGAGAGAAGTTACATAGTTTTTCACACGATAGCCATTAGGATCTGTCAATGACCTTTGACCTTGACGTTTGGGTGGTCAAATGTCACCCAGCAGTCAATGAATATATGAAGCATTTTTAAGTGGCCAAAAAACATGCAAAGTGCATTATTAATTCTACAATTTGAACAAAAATTGCCTAAGTACCCCCTTTTGATGACCTTCCACCTACCAAGTTCCTGTGCGGCCCATACAAGTACTACAAGTCAAGATTATACTGTTCACAATCATGGCAATCTGGCATAATATTGCAGAGAAGTCAGAAATGAGAGACAGAAGAAGTAACTCTTTGCCAGTTTCCACAACATGTGCCATTGTGTCCCGTAAGCCTTGTGACCTTGACCTTTAGGTGGTCAATGATGACCACTGGTCAAGAAAACATTGTGACCACAGTGTGGTCAAGATCCATCTAAGCATGAGTATTGAAGGGCCAGAAACATTGCAATTTGCAGGTTTTTTTACAATTGAAAGATTCTACTACCCCTTTAAGTAATGACCTTTCACCGCCCAATTCCTGTATGACGCTCTATTGAAAAAAAAAGAAATGGGCCCTCAGGCCACAAGTGGGGAAGTGGACGAAAAATCCGGACAACCCAAAGGTATGGCTATGAGGATTAGTTATTAATTTGTAGGAGGAGAAGCAATTTTGCACAATTCCACAGATGGGCCAAGTGGAATGAACATGGGGCCATGGGTCCTTATCCCTGGACCCCCAATGATGTTATGGGACCATATGCCAGCAGACAGACAGACAGACAGACAGACAGATAGATAGGAAATCAGAAGAGTCGAGATCGGGACAAGTTTAGAGACAACTGCATCATTGACCCCCATGAAAATATTGTGTATATTCGACCCCAACACGTAATCAGAGAGAAATATTATGCCCAAATAACATCTGAATTTTTTTAGTGACAGGTCACTCCTAGAGACCTCATAAGTAGAGCGCCCTCTCTCATAGGAGAATCAGGAGGAACCCAGCAAAGTACAAAGTTTGGTGGGAAGAAATCCTAGGTCAAAGAGTGCCCCCACATTGGTATGTGCCCAGGGCTCCCTACGAATGTAAATCTGGTCCAGCTTCAACACTTGTGTTGAGCCACCCAGCGAGAACGGGACAGGTACCATTTTCGAAGTCCTTTGCCTACATGACCGAGATTTGTATCCTGACTCTAGTCTAGAAGGCTGACCACTCACCAATGGTTGTTGCGATCACCCTATTGATAAGTGTCAAGATCCAACGAATTGAGCGATGCCAACGTTTGTAACTCCAACTGGCTCATAGTATCTTCGACTGACAAACCGCAATGAATTGGTGTTGGAAAAGTGCAAATCACCATCAGTTTAATAAGTCATGAAAAGAAGCATAATCATACGCACAGTTTTGTTTCTAAAACATTCCCCATAGAGAGGAAATCTCGAGTCTGCATTTAGCTCCTTGAACGACTGACAAGGAGAAGTATGGAGGGAACCATAATATAGATACCACACTTTGAAGGCCAATATCTCCAGACAGGAACATAGATTGAAATGGGGTTTGGACGATAGACACAGTTTTCCATTCCCCACAATATAACCTCTAGCTGTATCCACGCCTGCAGTTCAGGTTAAAGGTTCACAATAGTGTTATGTTGCCATTTTTTCCAATGAAGAAAAACATGTCGGATGATTGGGCAATGGCAGGTTTGCAGGCCTCCCCAAAAACAACAGGTACATAAGGAATCATCTAGATTGTCCACTAAGGAAACCATTCATTATTGTGGAATAGGAACTTTTGTGATATTGTGTAATACAAATATGAAATCTCACTTCCAACAACTTTACGATAACATCGCAATGGAATGTCATACGAAGATGGTGTGGCTTGAGGTGCGTTCAATGTTCTCCCACTTCAACACGGGACCCCTTCTACTTCTTCTTGGCATGCTCATAAGGAAGGTTATAAACAGGGAGGGAATAGAAATATCCTTACTTGGCTGCCTGTTAATAGCTACTTTCTCCAGGTAAGCCATAGGACCCAGTGGTGCGGTCCTGGAGACCAGGCCCTGAATAGAGGAGGAGAGAAAACATTGGACACTTTCAGGGAATTGCCTACATAGGGTTGTAGGGGGTGAAGGGGGGACCGGGGGGAGGGGTTGGGGGAATGTGAAGGGGTGGGGGCATGGCAGGCACTAGTTACTAGCACTCACCCTCATAGGTCTAGGGGTTACCAAGCAACAATTTGAAAGCATGCACGTTTTTTGCTCCCAAATGGTCAGTCTGCAAGGTACTGAGGTTCCAGCTGAAGCCACTGTACCATTTAGTTACCAAGTTAAACCATATAATCCCCATCAACTGCACTGAAGGTTTTCCAACTGTCAGAGAGGATAAGAAAGAACCCTAAACTTGAATGAGTGAACAATATGAACATAATGGTACAGAGAAAGCGTTTCTACACCGACTGAAACCCATTGGAACTACATGGATGTACACTGACAAGAATGGCACTTACCATTCTACCATACTGATACATATAAGGCTCTGCCGTGCGGTTATCTCTCTGAGATAAACCGCACGGTTATCAATTTGATCACCAAGTCAAAAAAACCGCTTTTTGTTATTTTCCCTCGCGTCCCACGTACTGTCAGCAATTTATTCCTGGTAGCCTGTACGTTGTCAAGAAAGGCACCGGAGACGTTCACAAACCCTACTGAGGTACTACTACAACTGCATACTTCCATCTCACTTTCATGAGATGTCTATTTTCACAATGTTCTTTTTTATACATCCTTTCATTGTGTAAAAATTCCCAAAAAAGAGAAAATTGTGTGATAAATTTAGGATTTGTCGGTTTGTATCGATACTCAAGTACTTAAAAAGATTCATGACATGGTACATATGGCAAACAGCACACGCGATTACTGTCATGCTTGTAGTAGGCAGGCAGAATAAGTGTACACTACTTACTACCTTCTCATGTACCGATGTATGTATGCCGGCCCCGTACATGCACAGTACAGAACAGATCACACAGCTAGTGCAATTGTACCAGTAAGTAAGCCCAACGTAACTGTGATTATTTTAGCAAGAAACTGAAACAGAGGACAACCAAAATTTCCGTAAAAGCCACTGAATCAATGCTAACCTTTATGTATATTCCTTTTATCCACCAATTTCCTAATTAATCATGTTCATTCATTCATCATCCTTGGCAGCAAATTCAATGCTGCACCATGCATGGAAAAATTATTTGTTCATGAAATATTTCTTTCGCTCAAGCATTACAGAGTTTTGTCCAAAGTTTTAATCGCAACCAAATTGAAAGCGTGCACAATGCTTGAGCAAAAACAATTGTATTTTATAGATACAGCAGGCAACTCATTGGGAACAGTATGAATAAATTTTGCAATATTCAATAAAATGTTTCTGCGGCAGTGCGATATCCCTCCTCCACCACCTTGAAACAACCTTTTTTTTTGACCTGTTTTTCGATGCTGCCCTTACCTGCGGGGGTCAACCATCTGGTGTATCATGCCCATGCTCTTTCGCCTTCTGTGCCGTAATATCTTTGCCAGTCACCATCATGTCCATGCGTTCGGAGGCCAATCTCTGACTAAGAAATTGGAGCCTTTCAAGTTTAGGATCTGATCGATAATTAGTGGAGATGATAACATAATGTAATGATGCGAAAACGGGCTTATCATTTTTTTCTATTATTTATCGGGCACGATGTTCATTGTTGGGGTGGGTGTCCTCTCCGTGCATATTAAGGTTTGCGTACGCATTGTGACGATGGACTTGGATGAGATTTACATATATGTAGTTGGCTTTCTGGTTTGGATTATGAAGCGCTTGCTGGTGTTGATAAGGATTTTGGATGCTGGTGTGGGCTACGGTGTGCTGAGGGACGTCTCGGGAATGCAGTCATGTGTTGACGTGTGTGTAGTAGTGTGGAGTTTCCTTCAGCACCGGGTCATCGCTGAATTGAGTGAGTCTAAATTTTTGTTGCATTATATGCAAGTTCTGCTGGCCGGTCAGACTTCTCATATCATAAACCTAATCTGTAAGGGTGGGCTTGGGGAAATCAGATGCTATTATAAAAAAACAAAGATTCTTTGTAGTTATTCATTGTCGCATTCTTCGGTCGGAGGGGGGAGGGCCTTTCCTTGGAGCTCCATATCCTTGGAAAGGTAGTCCACTCTGCCGCCGATGCAGTTCGGGTCTAGTGGCATGTAAATTCCTCCCCGTTATTTTCCTGGACTGGCACCGCGTGCAACCCTTGGAACTTTCACACAAATGACCATTCGGGTATTGGCTGTTCGCCCTATCAGTTGCTGCCATGGAGACACTCATCGGGAATACTAACTACTACTCTACTACTGTATTCAACTTCAAAGCAATGTCCAACTGTTTTTTTTTTTACACACACCCAGTTTTTGCTGACAGCTTCATTTTTTCCTATTCATCCTGCATTATAATTATTCCTCATCTGCTTCACATTCTTATGCTGATGTTCCAAATACCCCGTCCTACCTTGCTCACTTCACAATGCGAGGTACGTTCCAGATTTAGAACCTGTGACTTGTGACCAGCGGGGCAGTATATGATTTACTGATTACAATAGCGGGTCGTTCATTTTACGTTCACGAGCTGAGCAAACCCCAAGTACTGTTTGGTAACTATAGGCGCACAATATACAACAGACACTTTGGGTTCAGAGGGGCAAAACATTGCAGAGTGGTATCAGGGCGGGCTTTGCAAGCGTTCCGGTTCACGAATTCCACCAGTAACTGAACATCTTTTCCTGAGTGGCTGTACTGGCAGTTGCGCATGGGCGAGGTCTTGGGTCTCACTTCAATGGTTCTAGTAATGCGGTGAATTTAATGCATATGGGTTCCTTGGTTTTTTCCAGCCTATGTGCTATAAGTCTGGTATATAGTCTGTAACAGTTAGTTGAACATGGAATCGTCCGCGTGTTGATGGCTCGCGAAGTGGTTGGAGTCCCGGAGTTCACCGGAATTGTCCTTACGGAGGGTGACATAAAATGGCGGTATGGGGAGCAGGTTGCCTCCTCTCTCTGCCTCGATAATCGTCTGACCACTTGCCGAGAAGAGAGAGCAAGTTATTGCCGTTGTTCATCCAAGATCAAGGTTCCTTGATTAGTTAACTTTTCTCCCTGAATACATAGAAATCAAACCAAATAATGGTCATGTAATGGGACACAGATGTAATTCACAAAACTTACTCGACTTCCACAAAACGGGATCGAGCGGGAGGAAAAATCCAAACCAAAATCACCGCAAAACACGCTAAGGATAAACCTTAATCTGCTAGACGACTTGTGGAATAATGCTCCTAGCAAGATTCTGAACAACGATTGAAAGCAGATGGTGATTTACGGCGATGAAAAAAATCGACGAAATCCATAGCAAGATGCTCATGAACTTAAACGTTCAACTGGCAAATTAAGAAGGACGATAGGGTTGCCAGCCCGGTCTACTGTAAAAGATTGCCAGATGTTCAAATGGAGCGGCGGGGTGGGGGTGCAAAGTGCAATATGGGGTAAGTGAGTAGTAGAAATAGATTGGGCTGATGTGAGGATGCTCAGAATTACATGAACAAATCACAAACATGGTCAAATGCTGAAGCTCTGTTCCGACATTCCTTACTTTATTAGTAAATCATTGCTCTATTAATTTAACTTCATTTCAGGCAGCTTGGCCTTTCCCTAAAAGAGTTTTGGTCATTAACAAAAACGAATAACTGGCAACCCATATCAGGAGTGAACAATTCTTTGGTATGAGCCATAGAACCGGTATGAGGTAACAAGCGCCACACAAACATCTCCTCTAAATCTCTAAACCATATCCTTTGACTTCCATCTGGGTAGCCTCGGTGTGTTCCCCCTCCCCCAGGGAGCAGCCCCAACATGACCTCTGGGGTAGAGAAAAACTGTCTTCTTGTCCCTTCATAGCTATCCTGTAGTCACAGCCGAGGACAACCTGTCAGCAAAATAAAATAGTTCTGCTAAGCATCGGTTCATCTTCACTTCAGGGCTGGAAAATGATTGGAGGGCGAGGCCTCCATATTTCAGGGATGACAATGCTGCCCTAAAACATGGGTCATATATCATTTTCATAATATTTTCCGAGAGGCTATTGGCCAACATGTCAGCTTGAAGGAATACAGGACAGGGACATACAATTACTTGAGCCTTATGCATTCACAACCAGCGAGTAGTGATAAGAAAATAACCCTGACCGTGGTCAGGCATGCCACTAAAGAAAAACTGCAGATAGGCTACAACAACAGTTATATTGTGAGGAATGGAAAACTTCATACCAGGCTCAACCTATTGCGCCTATGTGAGTCAGTGACCTTCAACGTTTGGTCCATTCACGCGAGAAAGGGGGGGGAGTCCCATATGGCACACAACGCATGCGCACATGAACAACGAGAGAAGTATTTTTATTGTAATTCTACTGATTTAATAATTTAATGTATGAATTTCACAAGAAACCAGAGAATACTAGCTAAGGTGGGCAAGGATGAATCCTCAATTATTGCAGGATGGGATGTTAATTGAACACTTAACGGGCCTCCAAAAGCATAACGGAAATCATATGAAACGTGCGGGGGTTATTCATGTTATTTCCTTAGCTATCATATTAGCATCTCTATGACAGGAGCCTGCAGTTGTTCCCTCCAAAAAAAACACCAAATAATGTAAGCACCAGACAATCCATAAAAATCAAAGAGGTAAAGGCTGCAGATTCAACTGAAACTATGTAATGGTAATAGTATTAAACTCAGGTAGCGGGTGCTCACCTCGAGGCGGGCCTACCCCCAGGCAGGTCCCGCTGATTGCAGCTACGATTGGTTTTGGACTCTTCTCCATTTTGTCAAACATCTGGTTGGCCCATTCTCGAGGGAACGCTGCACTGTATACCAGATATAGGCAGACGATATCAACACAAAAAATAAACTAGAGCACGAATGGCACAGAAGCTCACCTATGAATTCTTAGTAGTCGAATTGCTGTAAAAGTTGGTTTGATGATATCCCATCAGTTCTGAACATTTGAGCCCAACATCAAAGCTGCCCAAGTGCTGCAAAACGGCGTCTGGATTTGATCAGCACATGGCTAAGGTGAGCTAAAAAGGATTTTTATATCAATGATGTGCACACCTGGATTCTGGTACAAATATGATAATGGATCAGACGCGGTTATTTTGGTATTAAGCGCATCCATTTGGGAAAATCCAAAAGCATTTTGGGATAGATGCTTATTTTTAAAAGGCCAAGGGTTTAAAGTACCAGATGAAAAAGAGGAACCACACAGCAAAATGTCACATCCAAATTCGGCTTTGAGGCATGTTGCCTTGTGAGTTATTTCAATTCCTTCTGAGAAAATTGAGAAATCTGTGACATCACAGGGGAAACGTGCAAAGCCGCCCATAACCCCCTATGCAGTAAATGCTTTGTAATTGGTGCATAGATAACAGAGAGACGACTAAACTATCAATCGGAAATGAAGGGGATTATCTAGTGAACGATCTTGTAGTTTTCCATTTGGATCCCACCTATACTTGTTACAGGTTTCTTTCTTAATTAAAGTGCATGTTTTACATTACTAATTGTTTACGAGGGGGAACCCAGCGTTCCTGTTGTTGTCACAATGCAAATTTTGCAACAGCCGGTTTGTGCAGTTATTGGAGCACTCCAAAGACGCTAGAAGGGGGGGGGGGGGGGTGGTGATTGCATAATTATAAATAGCAAGTATCGAGTAGTAAGTCACATTCAAGGAGGAGGAGGGGAAGTGCTTCGCCGATCTCCAGGGAACAGCGCGGCCTGTGACGCAGAGCACTGCTCTGACGATGAAGGGTTAGATTCTATGGCAACAAGTCCCCCTTGCTAACATTGCGTTGATTGAATTGCAAGTATAGGTGAGTCTTGGAGACACTCCTAATGGAACCACTACCAATTCTTTACGCAACAGCAACACGAGTGGAAAATGGACGCACATTATGCCGCGGTGGACAGAATTTTAGCGGACTTCTCTCATATACTGCAAAAATAATCGACGATCCTCTAACCAACATTGTTGAAACCTTCACATGGCACAAAAAACTGCTTTTTCGAGGCAATAGAGCCTGCTATAGCTGCCCAACCATACTGCTGAAAACTTCTTGCAAAATAACCACATCTTCAGGTCCAGGATCTTGTCTTTGTTCTCCTTGACGAATCAAAATCCTGTATGTAAAAAAAAATTTAGGTTATATTTGGCCGAAGCAGAGGATCGATCCACTCCAAGGCCCAGCCCAGCAAGGTTGCAGACCGGGATACTGCAGCAAATTGTCACTGTGAATCCTTCACCAGTACATGGGAATGAGGCAATGCCTCTTTGGCGGTTTACCCAGGGCCTTAGCCAGAGTGGGCGTCTCACCGTCATTGTGAGACGGCCAGGAAACTGATGGGGACGGCCGAATTTCTGTGAGACAGGCCTTGAGACGGCCACTCAAAAAGAAAAAAAAAAAAAAGTTTTTTTTTGGCAACGATGTTTCCTTAGTCAGCATTGAATAGGCGTTTGACGTGCAGTAGTGGGAATAATATGAAATGCCAAGGTTGCTTTCTGACTCCACCACACTGGGCGTCTTTCGGTCTCGCTCGCGATCCGCCTGGGCCCGCCGATTTGCAAGTGCCATTTGTGCTATAGTGATGCATCGTCACAAGTGAGACACCCTATTTAGAATTCCTGGCTAAGGCCCTGGGGGGTACCTAAATGTGGCGTGGGGGTAATCACACGCAGACGGCTTGCAAATTGCCTACCCCTCATTTGTCCTGCTCCAAGTCCCTTGTGCTGGAGTGCCCAGCAGAAGGCAACAGGTTCATTTTTATTTCTTTGGTATTCTGTACTCGATGGATGCTCATATTATTGCTATTTTCATTGACGGACTGTAAATTTTTTTTTTTTTTTTGCCCACTGGAATAATGGCAGAAAAAAATAAGAAAGTTGCATGCATTTGATGTGCCATTGCTCCCCAGTTAATATAATAGCCATATGGTATGAATGCTTGCTGCAAAAGTGAAATACGATGCATACAATCAAACGATGACCTCTTCAGCGTCTGGAGCACCCCGCATACTGTTGAAATGAAGCATACTCAAAATAGATAATGAAGGCCCCAGACAATTTACCACATTTCATAGTTGACCAATTCAATATGTTCAAACAAGGACTCAGTCTTCAATGATTCACCCTCCAAGACGTAATTGCCCCAGTCAGGGTATACTACACCAAACAGAGCTGGGATATTCATACTGATGTAATTCGTACGTCTAGTGAGGGCGTCCCGTCCATACCACATGTGCACTGCATAGGGGAACAAGCAGTGATCGCGATACTGGCGATCAAGCACAACGGACCAATGCAACCGTTGCTTGTCTTTTACTGCATGTTAAAATTGTTTTGAATGAATAGAAGAATAAATCACCAAATGTCTGAAAGTGGCATTATCGCCTCGCAACGACTTGGGAATAATGGATGAGTCTGTTTACTGAAGTGAAGGCACGACAGATAATTGTCCATGTATGTCGAGAGATGCTGTTTGGTCGTATACCATATCAATATAAAAATTAAGTTGAGACAAAATTTCATCATACGTCATGCACCCTACCATTTGTCGCTTTTTCGGCTAAAATGCTAACAGAGGACACGCCTCTTGAAACAATATGGCCAACTGGTGCCCATTGGTGGGGACGATATTCAACGCACACGTAAAAAAGTGTTCATGAGGAACAGGAAAAAATGAGAGGTTGCTGATCCTGGCCCCCTTGTCAGCGTTCTATGAAAAGTAGAAGTAAGCCTGTTAAAGGGACTATGAATACCTTAGGCCCATTTCACCCTCCAAACATAACAATTCATGGGCGAATTAGGTATTTCAGTATGGTTGTATACACTTCAATTTTTCCATGTTAAATATTCAATGGATCCCACAAACTCTTTCTTTTTCCCGTTGTGGAAGCACTGGATTGTTTTCTTACTCCTTGTTACGCTGAGCCACCATGTACGACGAAGGTAGGTCACATGTTTTGATATCAATTGCCCCAGAGACTGCATCATAGAGAAGTATATGTATACTGGGCTCAGTGGTAGAGCTCGAGGAATGCAGATCAGTAGGATTCACAGAGTGAACAGCCTCCAGTATCTCGGGCAAGGCCTTTGCCTCCAGTGCCCCACCTCACCCAGGCGTTGATTGGGAACCTGTGAGGACAAATCTGGGTTAAACTGCGCTATAAAGGCAGCAACTTGATCTCCAGGATTCAGGAAGTGCGTACCTGTTCCGGTGATTGGCTGAGATCTGCGAAGCACTTTGAGGATGTCTAACAATGTTAGAAAGCGCTATATAGGCAGAGTTATGTTTTCCTCTCTGTGAATTGAACTCTGGCCATCTGGGAGAAAGATAATATTTTCTGGTTCTAAACCAATGCCATAATGGGTACTCACTGGATTGATGCACCAGCGATGAAGCATCCTGGTTTTTTGGAGGATTGAGGACGGATCCCTTGAACTGCGTAATCAGTCGCAGGTTCTCAAGGCTTCCCTATCTCCTTGTTGAATCCTCTGAGAGGACATTCACCTGAACGAGAGACAAGAGAATGTGTTCACTTCTGAAAAGGCAATGTGCCAGTTTGTCGTCTGGTAACCATCACTAGCGGAAAGTGACAACAAAGTGTGCATGATGGAATTGGTTCTAATGAATCTGTATGTATAGAGATTACGCTCATGGTATGTCAATGAAAATATTGTGTTTTGGTGGGGAGGTTAAGGGTCCTTCATAAAAACAAATTCACCTCAGTGTTTCGTGAATACGTCTCTCACATTGCAGGGAAAAGGATGTGCCACTTTCGGTGTTTGTCGATGGGGATATAAATGGTGTATCCAGGAGCAGGCATCTTCCACACCTGCCCCATTATAATCATAATGATAATGTGTAATATTTATATAGCGCAAATCACGAAGAGCACCAATGCGCTTCACAGAAAGAAGAAAACGTCCTAAATAACAATAGAAACAGCAGTAAGGAGTGAAAAACGAAAGAAAGCAACAAAGCTACAAGTTGTGAAAGGCCCTTAACGAAGAGAGCATTCAAGCCTATTTGAAAAAATTCACACTATCCGGTGACCTTACAGAAATAGGACGGGGCCATTGAAAAAACGAGCAGCAGCATGAGTAATTCGGGGATATTATGGTTTCGAGGGTGTCGCCGCTGTCTCCGCCGAGAGTAACTTCGGGACATCAGCGCATAAATCTTAAGGCTTTATCCTATGATCTGAAACTGGTACAGGTTGGCCACAGAAAAATGTCGGAAAAAGTTGAAGGACATCGCCTGCCATGTCGCTGCATGTTGCTGCACCAGAGGTCATTTTTCGCATTTCCTACTTCGCGGAATTTGAAGAAACTTCGGTAGATGTGGACTGTGTTAGACCGGGCTACATATGAAGTTCATGTTAAAGGTCACATAAGGTCAAATTTGCATTCAAATCATGCGAGTTTTCTAACTTTGTCGATTTAAACCAAACTTGAATGTGGACTACAGTTGCACCTGATCAACATTTAGAGCCATTTCCAAGTCACCAGGGATCAAAGGATATTAATTGTTCTAAAAAGTGGTCCACAAAGGCCATTTCTGCAGGGATATACACGTCAACGGGTTACCCGCCCGCACATTTCTAGAGTATGGTCCTTCCTTGTGGAACGAGACTTTCAAGTCCCCTGTTAGCACAACTGATGAAATCTAAATTTTCAGACTGTGTGAAGATAGTTCAGGAGACTCATCTGATATTGTACAATATTGTCCCGTGTGAGTTTGGAGTGGATGTTTTGGTAGTAGGGACAGCTTGGACCTGCATAGAAGCAAGGTTCGTCAAATGCATAATGTAGTTTTGCTCTCTTGAGAACAGGTCTGACACGCAGGCTATTTGCACGGGGATATACACGTCAGCACTTTACCAGCTGGCAGGTCTTGTTCATTTCTGGAGTTACCCGGCCCCCTCGCCGATATATGTGATGTAGTGTTTCCTATCACTCGTGGTAACCTTGGTTTAAACTGGCACGATTCAGCTCCAATAAAATGTCTGCCTGAGGTGGGATTTGAGTATTAAATGAAGCCTAGGGTCCCTTTTGATGTGATATGTGGGGATATAGATAGAGATGTGTGCTCAGAAAAGTGGATGAGAAACATGCTTATTGGTTCGCCCCTCGCAGGATCAGTGTATGATCCATTTGAAAGTTGAGGATGTAAGTGGGACCAATGAAAGTAAATAAATATATACATTGCAAATATGGAGGCACCCAGGCAGGATGAAGTTGTAACTGAAAATACTTTACATATCCACTACTAGGATTAGCTTTCTCTCATAGGCGTGCTATGTGGCAACCAAATTCTAAGACAAGTCACTATAATAGAGATATAGGCAAAACTGTACAGTATTCTCTTTTCAGGAATATGCCAATGAACTCAGGATTTTCTGCCCACCTTGCACTAAAAAACATTGACTTTTTTTTAAAGTTGCGAAAACAAAGGCCCATCACAGGGAAGTTGTTGTGTCAGGTATGCGTCACAGTTCTCCCAAACCATCCATAGTCACTTGATGGAGGGATGTTAATCTTGATAGTGTCAACCACAGGTTGCCTTATGTGTTTCTGCTAAACATCCTCCATATGTGATAGTCTCCAATAATACGGTAGTTAACCTAAGTTAGATGTAACCACATATGAAATCTATCAAGAGGCTGAGAGAACGACCTTGGAGGTCTGGGCTTGTGTCCATCTTAAACCACTGCGATACATCTGTGATTCATAGTGATGTGGGTGCCAGCTACGGAGGGGGAGACCAGAAGAGAGAACAGGGAAAGACTTATCAACGATGTATGCGAATTTATGGTTCGACTCGGGCCAAAGATCAAGGCATTATTGGTTAGTTTGGCCTGGTCAGAATTAACCGGGGTCAACATGGCCCAGGTTCAGCATTAACGGGCTCAACATCTGACCTGCCACGACCGGGTCAACACTGACCTTCAGCATCAGCATTGACCAGGCAAATCCGTCCCCAGGTACACGAAATAGAAGGCGACAGCAATGCCCTACCTCTTCATTTTTTCCTTTGTCGCCAGGTCTTGGAGCTGACTGCCCAGTCCGAAGGCAACAGGTCAAGGTCATTATGAACCATTGAATGCCCCAAGAGGATTGAACCCAGATATTGGTGCAGGTAGGCTGCCGTTCTATCAACTATTATAGATGCTTGATAGGCGCGATCCCCAGCCTGGACAGATACTGTATTCGGAAGGGTGCTAAAAAAACAAAAATTCTCCTCCACATCCATTGTACATGGAGGTAATACTGATGAGAATCATGAGATTGTCAGAGATTGACAAAGGAGGGCAGCCAGAGTGTATCAGTGATGCTCAAGATATCATAGAGCACTAGTCGTAATCAAATCAAATCCCAATCGTACTTTCCGCAAGATTCACATATTGGAAGGACCTAAGCTCTTAGTTGGATTTCAAGGCGAGCTAGGGCGAACATAGGGTAATTTAATTCAGGTTTTTCAAATGTCCAAGGCTTCTTTGAATTGGACCTTCATTGGACTCCTTTGGTAAAGTCCACTCATGGGGGCCATTTTCTCAAGCTTTGTGGTAAATCGTGATGAATGAAATTGGACACTCGACCAAAAAGTGATTTTTTAATGAGTAGAAACAGCCTCCTGTAGATGCTGTTGGTTTGAAACGTGCAAGTGCCTTCAGGAACAGTCTTGATTCGTTTTTCAAGAATTGTGGGAGAATTTTGAGTCCTGTTTCTTTTTGGGTGTGTAGTTCCAGCGTCGTCCATAAGGTTCAGTCCTTTCTGACCATTCCTACAAAACCAAACGAACTAGCATTATCAGATTCAATGTTTGGCCTAGTCCCATGTTGATTATGTCATGAGGCAGGTTTTATCTCACCAGCGCAGGTGTGGTCGAGAATGTTTTCTTAAAGCAGCAGCGTAAGGAGCAATAAGAAATAATTATATTTATTAAGCAACTTTCCTCTTCAGAATTTTTTCTGGACTAGCAAGATGTATACTGTTGTCTATTACTACTGGCAGGCCGTAATATCCCGTTGAGAGAAATCTTCCTGTGCAGTAACATCAAATTCCTGATATCCAGTGTACGGTGTAGAAGAACTTGGAGCCTCCCTCCCAAAACTCGGACAAGTGACGCGGCTAATGATTACCATAATACTCTAAATCCGCACTGACATCCCGCAACCTTCCCAAGGCCTGGATGCACCAGTGTCCACTGTGACCAATGACATGGTCGAAGCAATAGCAAACATTGGGCTAACAGAAACATTAGGTGAAACAGCCCCTATGTATGATTGACGTGATTGAATACGGGCCAACCTACTGATCACCAATTCAATCTACAGGAGAAGAAGCACTCGTCAAATGACACTCAAAATGAACATAATTGGGCCAATTGGCCATTTAGGAAAACGGTATACCGATGCCCTGCACCGCGTTATCGGTGATAGGTACCGGTATTCGTGTGCTTTGACTAAAAATATGCTAGCGATCGTTATACTATACATACTTGCAGCTCACTGCATGGGGCATCTATTTTCACAATGTTTCTTCCTTCAAACATCCTTTTTTTTTCATGTAAAAAGATTGCCCCCAAAAACGATTATCGTGTATAGGTAATCAAATATAATGTTCATAGGTTTGGTTGTGTACGATAGCTTGAAAAAGAATTATGACAATGGACAGCACAATGCATGTGACCACGTTGGCGGTAGTACTAGTACGCAGGGGCAGCCACATTCTTCCTATACGTACCGTAAGCTTTCAGCAACCTGAAACAGGTCACTAGCGCAATTACCAGCGGAGTAAGTCCCTAACGTAAATGTGATTATTTTAGCAAGAAAATGGAAGGCACGATCTAAAATTATTTGTAAAAAAAAGCACCAAATCAATGCTGAACTTTCATGTATGATTGATTTCATCCACCAATGGTCTAATTATCACAGTTCGTCATTCATAGACTTGTAGCAAAGCATAATTAAGTTGCGAGTACGATGATCGACGATTCGTAAATAAATTCCACTCCTTAACCACATAGTCAATGTGAAAAACCTATTGAAGTTAAGTGTGTTGGGGGAGGATCGTTTTGCCGTCGCTCATAAACTTGGTATCTGTGGTAGCGCGCTGTGGGAAATTGAACAGCAAGTAGGTTGATGACTCACGTGTCCAAGCAGGGCTATGTTATATAAAGATAGTGCACAGCATTGGGGGAGTGAGCTAGCAACATACAAATTTGCAGGTTCGTTACGGTTGATTGAACTGCGATTGTCCGCAGAGCGCTGGGAAATTCGCAAATAATACAGATTAACAAAGCTCGCAAAACACGTGGGGCAGTTTTAATCAATTTAACAAATGCAGATGAGTTGCGATTGTACGCGGGAGCGGGGATCGGCAAAAAATACAAGTATGAGAGCACTGGATTTCGATATTAATTCAACTATACCCAGGATTGGTTACCAATTACCGGTGGTAATCGCCAGAAGTACCCGTAATAGTAACCAATCTGTGCATTGCCCCGTTGGTACTGCGACTGCGAGTACCGGTGCTGCGGATGTTTACCGGTGCTAATAACGATACCGGATACCGCGCAACCCTACTCAAGACCTTAACTTGAAAATCCCTGGCACCTTGGTATGTTAAGCATTGGTCACTGGTTAATACTGACCTTCGTCTGACTTGAACTTGGAGGACCAGGATTTTAGGTATTTGCGGTTATTGTCACAAATGAAATGGCTAATATTGACCCCTATAACCTTTGCCGTGTGATTTTCACACCAGATCGGACCTTCAATTTGGGCATTAATGGTGACTACATTTCATCATGATCCATCGAAGGACTGTAAAAGCTAGATATTCAAACAGAAAAGGCCAGACAGACATTGATGATCGCAATCGCCACCCGCAAAAGGCAATTCTGTGTCGGAATGGGCTCAGGGTGTGAGGGGGCATACCCTTTTGTCCCCTTAGACCACTCCCCCATACTCCGACAATTAGCATGCATTGTTGTGTGTTTACAGTCAGATGGGCTATCAACCACAATCAAGGCTGAAACTGAGTTGCAAATTATTAACTCTTATGCAGAATATTTATAAAAATTCTTGGGGGAGAAAAAAATAAGAGTATCAGTATGCACTCTGTAGACATTTTGGGTGAATTCAGATGGAATAATATTTGTGCAAATAAAGCCCAAAAAAACCTTGTCTGAACTCCGAAGGCGGGTGGGCACTCAGTAAAATCTTGTTTTCAACTCAAATTCCGCCAAAAATGATGGGAATATGCCACAGTAACAACTTGGTACACTGGAAGCTTTCGGTTCAATCGCCCCAAATATGATGCGTTTCACGGGATCGATGTGAGGGGCATGATGCAGTCTCAACTTGAATATACTCTGAGCCATAAAAAAATATTTGTTGTTTACATTTTGTTGCAAAACGAAGATAGTAAGAAAGCCAGATACAAGAGCTTCAAAACAAGCGATTATCATGTTGTTCCATAGCCCACTCATTTTTGGCATCAATTCCAAATTGCCAATTACGGTTCTAAGAGGTTTAACAATGGTGACCCGAAATACACATGTAGTGCGACTGCATGGCCGTGTTACGGTGCATTGCAGGAGGGCGGCAAGAATCACAATACAGTAATGGCTCAGTGTCGTCTGTGCCATAGAGTGCGAGACTGGATGAGCACAGCATGAGTGGCAGTACAAGGATGGTGATCTTACTGTCTATTATGCAATAACCAGCTGATCGGTACCATGCAGCCAGAGGTAGGGCGATCATACAATAGGATTAAGAGGGACATTAACATGCCTGTACATGGAACCTGCGCCACGAACGGCGCAGGATCGTGTATTCACCACCGGGACTGTAGGAGAAAACAACACGCAAGAGGCTAGAAGGCAAAGCTACGCCACTCGTACGCAAACCTGTATGGCTATCACCTACATGTAAATCTACTCGCTCCGTTGTGTAATATGTTAACTGTGGTGTGGATGCCGTTAGGCTGCTCGAGCTACGGGAGGTTATGGAGTTGCTGATGGTTCGGGATGTATCGGCCCTTGTTTCATCGAGGGATGGGAATTTAGCGACGCTATCTACGCCTGTCGGAGGCGATGAGGTTCTTTCAACCTTGGTGGCCTATGTACGGGGGAAATCGAGAGAAGGAGCCCGCGGAAGGATTACCGGTAAGCTGCGGGGTGCTTATCACATTGGGGAATAAGAAACACTATAATGCGACGGAGGGATTTCGGGGTGGCAGCGGAGCACGTTGAGAGTATGACCATTATTGACTTCGAATTCATTTTTGTGAGAGCGAGTGAAGTGAATCAGTACTAGAGCTATTATTATCTACTTTAACAAGACGCGTAGCGTGGTGCCTATTCAACTTGACCCGAGTACTACTGTAGTGGAAACTGTGGCAACGATACAGGGGGTCACCGTTGTTCGAGCATTCTGAGGGCAAGCGTTAAATCGGTTGAGAGCGAGTTCGTGTTATTGTAGTAGTAATGGTATGGGCAGGTAGCCGCCCTCATTAGTGAAAGACTGTGGTAGAAACATGTGGCAACCACAAAGGGATCACCCGGGGCATTTGTTGCATCATTTAGTGCCAGTGGGATATTGATTGTAGTGTGATGGATATTTGTTCGCTGGCCTTAGCCTAAATAGTTATTAAGGGGCAAAACTGTTCAGAGTACTGAAATAGGTGTCTACAGCGGGTAGAACTGTTCGATTTCGATTAGCCGATATTAGGAATCATTATGGATAGTTGGATATTATTCAGTGGTGAGTGAATTACTGGGGGGCGTCCAAGGCTGGAATAGTTTAGTGGCAAACGGTTTCAGTGAGGCTGAAATAGTTGACCTTATATATATGCGGAAGAACTGTCACATGGATTTCATTTCTATGATTTATTGGATGCGGAATATTGATTCGGGAGATCGAAATTGTTGTGCCGTGGCCGGGATTCTACTAATTATATATTGTTGTTGTACATGCAATATGGATTACTAGTCGGAAATTGTGTTGAGAGATAATTTACCTTTATCCCAAGCATAGCGAGAGTATTCATAATTTCTTCGATTGACGTTGGGTTTGTAAATTTAGGAGTGTGTAACTACGTCACAGTCGTTCGGATTTACTTTGCATGTAGTGTGATTCTATTGTCAGGAAACATTGTGCTGTGAAATACTACTTCAGGTCTTAACGGTGCTTGCTTGCCTGCAGCAACATATTAGTTCACACTTTGTGGATTAAAATTAATTCTGAGTTTCAGATTGGTGTGATCATTTATTGTTAAGTTATTGTGAATTTGGCCGGAGAATATCACTTTACAGGTGGAGAATAACCCCTTTCTCCAACAGATGTAGGAGGATACGAGCTATGTAAAAACATCTTGGCTCGGTGATTTTAGCTTTACAAGCGGTTGTACATTACTGATCGTGTTGTATGGATTTTCTCCATTGCATATTCAATATGTATTTGCATTGTGTATTTATTGCACTTTTTCCGTGCGGGCTCCGGAAAGAATCCGTAATAGGATACTGCTGTTATCGGTATAAAATGTTGTGCTATCGCGGGGATTGTTATATTTAATCCCCTCTGTTTTTGTGCCGTACAATAGCAATTACCTTGAATCATCATGGCGGAGGGAGGAACAAGTACAGATCAATTTGTGCCTAAATCGATGTAAACTAGGGTTACAGCGGGTCGGGAGTGGGAGTTAAGATGGCCGGCAGAACGACCAGTGTCGGACATTTGACTGAAACCTTATTACTTCCTGATTAACATGTAACGACATTTCCAAGGTTTAGGGTCACACCACGGTGGTATGGGCAAAAGTGATTTCAAGGACTAACTGTCACCCCAGGGCCCTCTAACACTCCTGATATGACAGGGATTTGTGGAGGGGGCAATTGAAGGCAGTATGGATGCCCGTGAGAGTGGTCGTAGTATTCCGAGCAGAATTACCGGGATTATGGCCAGGGGATGGGCATTTCCTCTCCAAAACAGGACAGTTGGGCTCGTTTATCCTAGTTGTTTGAGGGGTGGGAGGGAAGAGTCGATATTATGGCCGATGCCGAACATCGGCGACCAGGGTCGTTCTTCAAGTCCGCCTGCAAAGGTGAGACTGATTACGACGACGATGAAACCGAGGCCCAACAAGGTAAGGGCAATTTTAGTTGTTCAGGGAAGCGACGTCGTAGTCGAGGCGGAGTGTGAGCGCAGTTAACAATGGCGAAGACCCAACCCACCGAGGGAGGAAGCCCACGCCCAAGTCTTCAAAGAGCCACAGACAGCGAGGTAAGACCGACGTCTGGGAGGAGTGTAAGAGTCCCATCAGGGTAGGTAAGGCCCGATCTCGAGGACACCCTGAGGGAAAACAGGTGCAGGTGGTAAGGCGAGGTCACCGAGGAAGGTACCAAGCAGGTAAGAGCTCGAATTGCGGGAATCCCTGAGGGAGGACGGCGACCTTCGGCACTGCAACCGGATATTCCAGTGATAGTGAGGACGAGAGACACCGTCCCACAAGGTATAAGCGGTTAAGACTCACCGTTCACGCCTAGGGAAGCACCGAACGCTCAAGGTCAAGGATGGACTTCGACGAAGATGAAGAGCAAGAGTACCCACAAGGTCGGATCAGGCCTGAGATAGATCTACGGTCCAGTACTGGTGTATTGTAGCACCCCCATCGAGGATCCTATGCGGGTGCACCCCTCGAAGCCTCGACTCTGCCATCGGGATCCAGACGAGGTAAGTACGAATGCGGTCCTTGTTCAAAGGTAAAGTTCAACGCCTCTGCTGAAAGAAGCAAAGTGGACCCACCGAGAGCAGCGGCAGGCGCTTTATGCTGGGTTTGGATGGGTTTGGCTGGGAAGGCCAGGGGAGGATATTATAGGCTTTTGCTGGAAATGGACCTCGGGACATTCCTTTACCAAAGAGTCATTTCGAGAGTTTGACAAGCGAGAGGAGGTTTTGAGGTTTAAAGGCCAATTTCAGGCAGAAGTCCAATGTCGGAGGAAACGTTGCAGGACTGGGGCAGACGGATTTTGACGCGTGCGTCAAAGCCTACAAAGACCTCCACTGAGCGTTGGTGTTGAAGCGAAAAGGCTGTTATGAGGTTCTGCCTGGGCGGTATTGACCAAGATGCTGGGCAGCACGCTTGTATCCAGAGGCCAAAAACCTTAGGTGCGCAATGAATCTTATCCAATGGTACCGTGTGTCAAGCGGTCTGCGGGGAAACGCGCAAAAGGCGCGGACCCCAGAAACTTCGAGGTGTACCAATGTGCTAGGGGGGCGAAACGATACACGGACGATGACCAGAAGCGGGGCAAGGGTTGTCGGGCCGTATCAAGATCAAAGCGGCCAGATCAACCTTACATGCTCCACCAGTGAGAAAGCAGACGGTGGACCAAAAGACACCTGCATGGGTACCTAGGATGGAGGCACTGGAGAAAAAAAAAAGAACGTAGTGCTGTATAAGCAAACTGTTGGAAACTGGGGGGAACGACGGTTGTTAGGTCACTTGCGGATCAACGCACTGTCTCCATCAAAACTGACTGAAACCACAAGGACCAGGAGAAGGCCCGAGTTGTCACATCGTAGAATGCCATCCAGGGACACCAATGGGTAGGTGAAACAATCGAGCTACGTACTGTTTTAAGCCTACCTAGATTGACACGACACTATTGGCAGATGCTTGTCCCTAGTTTCGGGTATAATACTGCTATGGGGGTCAGCGACTGCTGTTAGATTTTCCATACGTATACAGGTGGTCCAACATCCTTTTGTAGAGTTTGATTGCTGCCCTGGGGAGTTAACATCGCACCCCCCTCTACACTACCAGTGATTGTTTGTTTGTAGCACTGCCTGGTCTCCTCAAATAAAGTAGGGAGAGTGTAAGTGCCCGACTGCAGGGCCGTGTTTACAGGCATTGCAGAGGGCGGCAAGAATCACAATACAGTACTGGCTCAGTGTCGTCGGGTGGCCCATAGAGTGCGTGACTGGATTTGCACAGCATAGTGTGCAGTATCATGTGTGTGATCTCACTGTCTATTATGCAATAAAACCAATCTGATCGGAACCTGCAGCAGAGGTATGGCGATCATAAATAGGATTAAGAGGGGATTTACAATGCCTGTACCATGAACCTGTGCCGTGTTACGGCGGCAGGATCTGTGTATTCACCACCGGGACGCAACAAACAACAATCGCAATGAGGCAGAAAGAGTACTCCACTCGTAGAAAACCTCTGTATTGATATCACCCTCACAAGTTTTAAATCTACTAGCTCCGTTTTGTATATGTTTACTGTGTGGGATGCCCTAGGCTGCTCGAGCTTTGGGTAGTGTTACTGGAGTGGCTGAGGTTCGGGATATCGGCCTTGTTTCATTGAGGATTAGCCGACCTATCCTACCTACCCTGTTGGGGGGGTTCGGAATAGTCTTCACCCTGGTGGCCTATCTTACGGGCGGAATCGAGAGAAGAAGCCCGCCGATGGATTACCGGTAAGCTGCTCGTTTTCCCAGTAGCCTACACCTATTGCCCTCTCACTATAAGTGCTTGTGTTTCGGAGCATCCTATTTAATCGTGCGGGTGGTTGCTTATCACATGGCGATAAGAACACATAACACACCTGGCCTCGAAGAAAGAAAGTTAAATGTTGTGGAAATTGTAATTTCTTCGTAGAAAAGTTGAAATACTTTGGCCAGAAGTGAATATCAGCAGACCAACAACCCCCTTACACACCATTTTTTGGTTCTCTATCTACACAATAATGAGCAAAAAAAACCATGATTTTTCTTGCTGGAGCCTTTCGTTTCAATGAATATTAATGAACTCTAAATGATATTACGGGCACCCATTCCTTTTCCTTTCTTTTTCCTCCTTGAAAATCAGACAATTTCAGGGGTTTTATTTCCTACAATGAACAAGAGTTCCCAACATTCATTTTACCTCAAATTTCAGAGAAATTGAGCATATTTCAACATTATTTACAGCCTCTTCTGATTATATGAAGCCGACTTCTTTCTTTCATTTTTTCATGCTACCTCATATTCACAGGCTATTCCACACAAATAGTGTTTTTTTGCCTTCCTATCTTTATCAAAATTGTCAATGTAACATTGGTTTTAAGCCAATTTTGTAGTGAACTAACACCATTTCTGTTGATATATGTACTTTATAAGACTTTCAAGTCAAAATTTGAAGAAAATTGGCCAACAGACAATCCCACATTTCATGCTTTTTTTGGCACTTTTTGGGTCGTACCGTCTGAAACGGTCAATTTCGCATGGTTTAAAAGTGCTCTATTTTCCACGTCACTTGGGGCCGATTCTCTCATTCAAGTGTTTTCTGTTTCTTTCACTATTTCTTTCAAATAGAAGCATCAACAACTGATTTCCATCATAAAATTTTGATTGACATTGTTACTACAACAAGCAAGCACAACCCCCTCTCAGTTTTTGCACACGCCACCAGTGTTATCGCGACTGCATAATTTTTGGGGGAGGGAAAAAAAAAAAAAAAATTCCCTCCCAATAATTTTTTTTTGGGAGGGATTGTCAAAAAGCTAGGAGGGACCTTATCTCCGGCCATTTTTCGTCACAAGGTTCCCTAACGAATTTCGGGCGGCGACACAAAATTCTTTTCATTAATTCAAACCTCATGACTGCCGTGTGGTAACGACATTATACCTATGTCCCTACACTTAACTCAACTCATGCACTCTTAATATGCCTATATATGTGTTTGGTCATGAGACCCTAATCCCTGGTATCTGAGACTATTTTCAATCCTACAGCAACGAAAAAAGGTACCGTACCATATCCCACCGGAACTCACATCTTTTATCGGCAATTTTTCTTATCCTCATTTTAGGTGTCATATTGCGAAATTGTATTTTTGCAGAAAATGTCCAAAATCTTAAATAATTTTTTACATACTCTCCAAAGGGTAGGACTATGCTGTTGAATTTGTTACATGAGCCCAGATCAGCCTAAAAACTAAAATGAAGACACCTCATGAATATTGTGCTTCAGACTTGTTGAAAAGTTATTAATATAATTCCACCATTTATGTTATTTGAGGAAATCAGATTGCAGTTGTTTACTCTGACGGGTATTTCACAGGATTTGCTACCATGCACATTGTCCTAATAGAAATTTGTACCTGTGCCAGTCCTGTGAAATGTCAACGAGAAGCACTAGTTGCTCAATTCATGATACCCACATTCTGTGTGCATACTGTCTGACTGCTAGTAAACAGTTTTTCTTTCTCTCCAGGTCCTGCAACGTTGAACGATTTATGGCATGCAAACATTCGTGCATGTGCTAGGATCGCGATCGACGTCAACATTATCTTTTGGACTATACACTAGGGTTGCGCGGTAGACACCGGTAGCGTTATTATTAGTCCAGTACTCGAAACACCGTTAGTACTCGCAGCAACTGAGGTCAAAATCTAGTGCTGTATTCTTTGCTGATCCCAGCCGCCGGTACATTCGCAACTTTATCTGCGATCTGGTAAAATTCATATAACTGCCCCACGTGCGTTGTCGACTGTGGTATTTTTCATATTTGCACGAATACCCACCTATGCGGACGATCGTAACTGCAAAACTTAAGTTCATAGCTCACTCGCGCAATGCTGCACTACTTAAAAACGTACCCCGCTTGAACACGTGGTCCACCTACGCTGTTCACTAGGTGAGGCTTCAATGTGCTCCCAATTCCCCCTGCACGCTACCCAACGATACCAAGGTCCTAACGGACCGCGGCAACGAACCTCTCGCGCACACTTAACTTCTGTAGGATTTCCTTCCCCATAGACTCTATGATTAAGGAGAACGATCTATTTACGATCGTCGATCAGCGGATACTACTGCACTATAATTTGTGTTAGCCTACAATTCTTTGAATGGAACAACGTGATAGTAGACCGTTGGTTAATAAAACAATCATACATGAAGATTTAGCATTGATTGGTGGTTTTTTTACGACTAATTTCAGATCGTGCATTGCTTCGGTTCCTGGCCTAAACTAATCAAATTTAGGTACGTTTGGGCTTACTGGTGATTGCACTTGCGACCTGTTTCGTGAGGGCCGGCTGGGCTTTGTTTACATATAACACTTACTTACGTATGGAAGAATGTAGTAGTTAAACATGGTCTTTCTACCTGCGGTCCTAGTACCACGGTACTACCAGCACGACAGTGGTCCATGCATGTGCTATTTGTTGCCATACGCACGTTGTCATGAGGTTCTTCTCAGCTATCGTCGATATAGGAACCCGCGCAACCCTATATACACACTATTTTTTTTTGCGCCCCTGAGAATTCTGTGCGGGAATTTCCCGCACACATTTTATTTCTCTGCGTGATTCTGGCTGCGTATGCGGGAATCCCGCAATCCCGCACCTTAGCGCGACACTGAAACACCCACATCAGCAAATCCTGCCTCAACCCTGTTTGGTCTCTCCAGACGGAATAGGACGTTTGTCAACTTGACGCTACATTCTTACACACTAATTACCAGCCTAGTTACACACATACCACTCGAAAAGTCGGTCACGTACTGCAAATAATGGCCTGTATGGTGTAGTAAAATGCATAGGCCTTGCATTACAT
Source organism: Sclerodactyla briareus (assembly GCA_026419785.1). Lineage (NCBI taxonomy): Eukaryota > Metazoa > Echinodermata > Holothuroidea > Dendrochirotida > Sclerodactylidae > Sclerodactyla > Sclerodactyla briareus. Next base: position 359,516 of record JAODTK010005554.1, read on the forward strand.
TCGCTTCATTGTGTTAGCAGCTAATCTGGGCGCACGGGCATTCCTCCCAATTCAATCTCCAAATGATTTAATGAACACTAAGAGATATGCGAAGAAACGTAGCGTATAGAAGTTCATAGATCACCATGTTTCCTTGTCACGTAATTTTCTTTGTTCAACTGCATGGAGTTTTCCGAGGTATTTTAGGGATGCCATGTTAACGTTTGGCTGGAGATTGACCACCAGACTAATACGGTGCGTTTTAAGTAACCCACAATTGTCGTCACTATGAATGACGTGTTGGAGAACAGGAGAAGCCAAAATTCCAAACGTTCGCATGCGATTGTTGAGTAGCCTGGGGCCTGGGCGATGGATTCTGTAGAAACGCCGGAAACGGAGTCATGGAAATGACATATTCGGTTGCAGGGCATACTGCCGGCTTCTGTAGCTTCAGTTTACCCAGGCTGTGAGACTCGTGTCAAGAGCGGGAGCAGGCCAACGGTTAGCCCACGGTGTCCACCCCGCCAGGGAGCTTAAATACATGACTGTTTTGTGGGGTTTTTTCACACACCACAATTGCTCAATGCTTTAGTTCTTTGAACCCGGCCCCCCAAAAACCCCCCCCCCCCCAATTGGATCTTCCCCCAACTTGTGGTTCATTTGTGGTTTGCGCCCTTGATTGTGACCATGACTTCTGGCCTGGTACATGGCAGTAGAACCATGGCAGTATACGTAGAGGCCGCTGAGGTCGGTAACTAGTCCGAATTATTCGCGTTAACCTGAGCGTCGTTCGTTGCTGGGCTGTCCAAACATTATCATGACCATTCGAAAAAAGGATTAGCTATGGTCAGGCAATAAAACGCAACAAACATGGCCCTCATGAACGGTACAGATTCAGCCGGTGCCCAGGAGGGATTGATCAATTCGAAGTTACTGACTATTCTCAGCTAGGCCTACATTAAAGGTGGTCAAGAGTCGTCCTGAGTCGTTAGAGCGCCCAGCTGTCGTTTCCAAGTGTGTTCAGCCAGAGTAAACGCATTAATGAGAACGGGCGGTTTGTTTGTATGGTCCGGTGTATAGTTACTGTGCGTTATTAGTACGTAGTCACGCCCGCCAAGGCAAGCGGTTATCTTGCAGTATTATTGTAGGTACACAACTCTGCATGCATTAAGCCGCGTTTCCATGCACGCGGGCGGGCGGGCGTTTTGGTAGACTCGTTTCCATGCAGCGGGCGGGAGGGCGTTTTCTCAGAGTCACGCACCTTCTCCTCACTTTTAGTGTGTTATATGCGCTAATAAGAACCAGTAGCATATTATTTTATTATTATTATTATTATTATTATTATTATATTATAATCTTAATTATTATTATTATGATTATTATTATATTATTATTATTTATCAAAACACCGGACGCATACTAGTGTTAAACTAAACACTGGTGTTATTTCTGAAAACCATTGTTGTAAATGTCAACGATCACGGCCCCCACCATTAAAAACTTCACAATTGACAGGTTTTGGAGATTTAGTTAGCAAATACTTGACATTACATTTGGGAGCTGCAGTGTCTGTCAACGGGGGAACACAACTCCAAAACCTGTTAACTTTGTCGTCGTCGGCCGGGCGATCCTGATCAGGAACGACGAGAGCGAGTGTCTTCAGCAGCTCCGTCCTGTCCACTATGTAGATGGCCTCAATGTGGGTTTTGAAGGTTTGTGCATGACAACCCAGGACAGGTTGTCCCAAATTGCGGCTTTGACAGTCTTTGCCCTTCTCCCTTCATTTTCTAGCTAAAACCAGATATGCTGTTGAGCTATTGGAATCTGCATGTCACTCTATCTATCTAATCTATCTATATATATATCTATCTATCTATCTACGCTATCTATCTATCTACTATCTTCACTTCACTATCTATCTATCTATCTATCTATCTATCAGTGTGTCAACAAATTGCGTTTGCTCCCCCAAACAGTTCATTCTGTGATGGATGTCGACGGACAAATTGACACAGTGTTATGACACATGCGGACATGTTGGACTTTGTGGAGGTCAAGGTCAAGGTCATTAAAGGGCAGTATAGGCCATCTGTGTAGAATTTCAAAATTGATCTCCCCTACCAAATTTTGGTGCACCCAGTAAATAATAACAATAATAAATCAGACGTGTAAAGCGCTTTACAATTGTACAACAATTCAAAGCGCTAAAACAAAACAAAAATAAAGTACTAATGAAAAACAATAAAAAAACAACAAACAATAGGAACCAATAAAAAACAGCAATAGCAATAAGAAAAGGAGAATGGACCAAACTAAGAACAGAACATGGGAAAGGTAAACAGTCAAATGTGGGATGAATGACGAAAAACACTAAAAGGAGAGCATAAAATACTATAAAAATACTAAAAAAGATATGTTTTAACTGTTTCTGAATTGTTTATGTCGCCAACCTCACGAAAATGCCCGGGCAAGCTGTTCCAGACTTTCGGGGAAGTACGGAGAAAAGCCTGGACGCCGTCCGTAAATGTTGGTCTTGGAATTCTGTCTATTGGGAGAAGGAGAACTCCGGACCTGGACCGGAGAGGCCCTCGTTGGTTCGGTTGGTATCTCTCTATAAGGTCGCTCAAGTAGACAGGAGCAATTCCATTCAGCGATTTGAAAGTGAGTAAAGCAATCTTGTACATAATACGCTACCGTACGGGTAGCCAATGGAGATAGTGCTCCAGAACCTGGTCATATGATCACGTTTCCCGCATTTCGTGACTAATCTGGCAGCGGAATTTTGAATTCTTTGCCAGCTTATTAATTCAGATCATGGTGCAAGAATCTCAAGCGCGGAGAGACACAAATGCATGGACGAGGCGCTCTACCACGTATTTATCCAGGATAGCGAAGAACTTTCCAATCTGAAAGATGGCATATGAGGCACTTCCGAACGATACTCTTCACTGATCTTTCAATCCAGAGAAAGAATAAATATGCACCAAGATTTTTAACGACTAAGTGATGTCTCCAGTGATGAGTTTAGTCATAATGATGGTCCAAACACCGTACCTTCGGGGGGTGTTCAGGATTTTTTGGTCCAAGGTCCAATTGGGCCGACGGGGGAAGGGGCCGCGATTCATGATATTCCACACAATAGTACATGAAATGCATCACCTCCCAAAAGCTTCAGTGATGTTCTCAAAGTGGTCTGGGGTCACGTTAGCGGGCCATTCGGGGTGTTCATGGGAATTGTTGGTGTTGGGGCCCATTATTAATGATAATACTGACAAAAATCCATTTGTCGACCAGTATATGTTCAGTCATAATGGTGTTCTATAGACCTTCAGTGGTGCCAGGGAGTAGGTCCTATGGCCCAGTGTGGGCCCCTGAGCCCATCAATGGAATTACACAAAAATGTTCTCCTTTACCAATTCAGTGCACATCTGATATTCCGTCATGATGATGGTCCCTTCAGGGTGTTCAGGAATTTTGGTCCAAGGTCTCAATCGGGCCTGCGGGCCCATTCATGAAATTTCACACAATGGCACTTAAATGATCTCTCCCAAAGCTTCAATTGAATTTATTCAAAAGGTTACAGTTGTAAGGTCCTTGGTAGAGGGCCATCGGGGGTGTTCGGGAATTGGGCTAGGGTCCAATATATTGAAAATACTGGTGCAAAATCTTGATGGCCCAGTGTGGACCCTGTGGGTTTCATCAGGTGGAATTACGCAAAATGCTCTCCGTTTACAAATCTTTAGTGCACAGTGTGACATTCCGTCATAATGATGGTTCTAACAGCCGTCCTTCGGGGCGGGGTGTTCAGAAGAATTTTTGGTCCAGGTCCACTTGGGGACCATTTTCGGAATATCACACAATGGTACTTGATAACAACCTACTACCCACGAGCTTCGATGAATTCTCTTCAAAGTGACACGGTCCTAGAGGGCCCTTGGGGTCGGTGTTTGGGAATTCTAGGCCCAGGGCCCAGTTGGACCCTAGGGCCCAAATATGAAATACTGCGAAATTTTGTATCTCTGAAAATTAAGTGTGCACAGTGAGTGAGTAGGTCAGGTAATGATGGTCTAAGAGCAAGACCTTTCGGGGTGCCCAGGTATTTAGGACCAAGACCCAGTGGTATCTGTACTATGGGACATGCAGCCCATTTTGTGGTAATGTTTATGGAATGCTTCGGCTAAGACATCTTTGAAGCCACATGAAGATCATTGTCAAAAGGTGTTACAGCAACCACCATTGATCATTGTTTGAAACTGCTTCTGGCCTCAATGATCTTAACATTTATCATAAGTGTACATTCGTCTTGGTTACAGTTGTGTGGGTGAGCTACAGCCCCATTGGTGCTTTTGTTAAGATTTTGCTACGCTTATGGAAACCTGTTTAGTGACGAGTCATGAGGGGCGGGGGGGGGGGGGGCAGAGCGCAACATAACCTTTGGGAATGCAGTGGGTGATTGTGAGGAAATAAAAAAAGTCGAATAAAAAACAAGAGAGTTGGGACACGGGGAGAGCTAGCTTTTTGCATGGTAGTCGTTCTGAAATAAACGAAGTAATAGACTTCAAAATTATAGAACGGTGGGGATGGTGGACCAAATTTAAACACCCAAAAACAGAGGCTGGTCGCATCAGGATTTGCCTGACAGAGATCTAGCCGGAAAGATAGTGGGACAGAAATGTCATTATTCCTGTCAATTTATTTAGTCTATACTTCTGCATATAAGACATAATAACATATAAAGTATAAACAGGACGCTAGATAAAAACATAATGTTTATCAAAGCTAGTGACCTAAAACAAGAAGGCTACACAGACCGAAAACACAATAAGACATCAAATTTGGGGGAAGCCCTGGGTTGTGATGATGAAAAAAGAAAAAAGGACAGAGAAAACCCACAAGAGCGAGAGCGGACTGAGTCTGAGGGGGTAGTGACACCAAGAGGGTTGAGAAGCGTGGAGGTATGGTGGTAGGTTTTGACCTGTTAACTTGGAAATAGATCTGGGATATCAAAGTAAGTTCGCGAAGAATCCTAAGAGAGATTGTTGGTATATCATGCCACCAACCTGCACCTTAGGATTATACCCTAAAAAGTTCTTTCAATGTTTATATTTCATGGGGATGATACAAGGTGGGGAGCTCAACCCGAAAAATGTGAACAAAAACACTGGATCCAAAGAGGACATGATACGACTGAAATGGCAGAAGCGGAATTGCCAAATTGCCTTGATCTTTAAGAGGAAAGCCTGCAGTAGTAAGCTGCAGGGGAGAATGTCACAGGTTTGGGCGTCCCTGACGGAAGAACCAATTCTACCAAAGGAGTGTGTGAAAATATTAAGGGACGCAGGGGCGGAATATTTGGGACAACGGCACCCCCACTACATCAGTGGGCAGTCGTAAACAACAGAAACATGAACACAAAAATTGAAATATCGCTCGAAAAAAAACTTTTGAAACGTGTTACACCAAAAAAAGCACCATTTTGACATACAGCTTATGCAGAAGCAGAAAAATAACCCAACCGGAGAGGGACAACCCCTCCATTCACCATCTCATGCCACAGGACGGCGATTCAGTCATGCTTTGCGCCCCAATCGAAAATTCCTGGATACGTCCCTGGGGATGGGGACATATTAATTCTATATTCAGACAAATATCACGCTACGCTCATATAGAATAGACCACCACGGACCTCTCCACGCGCCGCCTCGACAGACCACTGGACCCTGCACGACAGTGCCATTGGACCCCATGCAGAGTATGGGGAGCATGAGAATGATGAAAAATGTTACTTCGGCAATCAAGGAATCAGTGTCAGGAAAAAAAAGTCTACAATCGGCGGCGAAACTAATGGCCGCGATTATTCGCTTTAACAGTACGTTTACATTCGTTTTTAAAATCTTTACTCTTTCAAAATCTCGTTTTTTTTTTAAAATCTCAGTTCTTGCAGGTTCCTGTCCTAAAACTGTGACTTCCAACTGATATTATCTGCCCCCGGGTATGAGGCACAGCATAGGCGGCCGCAAGCCCCCCCCCCCCAAAATTGCAGAGTGGGGGGTCGTCCCCCTGAAAATTTGAAAATAACACCAAATCGGACAATTAAAATATAATTAGCGATCTGCGAAACATGATGGAATATAGGCAAAAAATAGTGATATAACAGCCCTAAATAACTGTGAAACTGGTACTCCTTTATTTCAAACAAATATTGCCGTACCGAAACCCGTTGCAGCCGGTCTGCGATATATCGCAGTTGTAGCAAAATCTGTAATCGAATGGGAGATATTTACTCCGCGTGGAGAAATTTGAATGATTTGACGAAAACTAGAACAAGAAGAAACACGATTCAGCCTTTTGGCAAATATAAGTGAGACCGACTGACTGTAATGCTAGTCTCTTGACTAGGCATACTAGAATATTCAAGATGGAATAATCACGCTATATACGGACCAAGGCCACAATAATCGGCAAACCAAGTGGGACATTTGAAGACAAAAAAAAGTCCGTAGAGTGAACATGAAAATGTGACGCTTGCCATTTTTGTTCAGCTTTATGATGAACAGGAAGAATACCCCAAAGACAGTCTGTGAAGTGATTCTATGATTACTATATTGCAGTACCGTCTTTAGCGTGACGTACGTTTCAAATAAAAAAGACACCAAAACAGCATGATTATGTATCGAAATGTATACTGTAAAATTGCTATTAAATTGCTTAACAGATATGTGCCGATACAACAATAACATGTTTTTAAACCTTGATGCACTTGTTGTTACAAGACTTCATCACTAAGTGGAAAAAGGTTTCTTACGTACGTTTCGAAGACACCACTTGGTGTGTCTTCTAAACGACGTAATAATTTTTCACTTAGATGGTCAAATGTTGTAAAATGCGAGGAAACCAAAGTGTTAAAACATGCTAATCTTCCAGTTGTCTCTTGGTTCGTCCACCTACGGAGTCGACCCTAAACCCTAACAGACTGCAAGTCGATACGACTAACCACGTGCCACAGTGGGATGGCCAACTGGGGCGGGAAGGGGCTACCTGGGTGAGCATCATAATTAATCAGTCTCGACTCATGGCACTGGAAATTCACCGTAATGATCGAAGAAGTGTTTGGGAACATCCCTTTCATCGGGCTCTCCCTCAGCGGAATTGCGTCTCACACCCATTGATATGCATTATCATTCTTCCTACATCCATTTTATTAATAACTACCTTTTTGCAGACATGACTCCAGTTTGGACAAACTCGGGACCATATAGCTCAAAAGACGTCAGTGAAGTATCGTGTCCAAACCCTCTGGGCGTTTGTCCACCCCCCCCTTTTCTTTCCCGTCCGCAACCCCTGGTGGCGCTCCGCTGTCGATAGTACCCCCAACTCAATTCATCGAACGTTTGGTCTGCGTCCCCCCCCCCCCTCCATTGTCGCTTCCCGCCGCCCCTGCGGCCCCGTGCCCGTTTCATTTGGGCCCCCCTTTGCCTTGATCGGGGACCCGCCCCCCCCGTGCTCTCGTTCCTCCGCCGGTCTTCGAGCCCTCCTGCCCCCCCGACCCTATCTCATCTTTTTGTCGAAATTGAGCATTGTTGGTATGCACTGCGCTGCGACTCCGCCCTCTCCCCCCTCTGCTCCCTCCCCCACTGTGGCCGGTTTTTTCTCCCACTTTCTTTCCTTCCCTGCGCTTGTCCCCTGTCCCTCTGCCATGAACACTGCATCCTGTCTATCTATCTAGACCATACCATGGAGATAAACATAAATGAAGGCAGAATGACTTCTTATAATTGTTGTCCAAATGTCCTACGTAACACCATGCAAGTGAAGAATAAACAAAATAACAGAACGAATGCATGAATGAATGAATGAATGAATTCTCTTCTTTCTTATTTATGGGGATCATACCTAATAAATTCCTTATAGGCTCACTATAATGGGGCCTGTGGCAGTGTGTGTGGGGGTTGAGTGGGCAGATGCTCATGGGACACGCAGGGGTCAGCTGGGGCCCTCATGGCCCAGTGTTTGGACACTCATCCAGGTGGGGCCGAGCGCCCCAACCCAGTGGGGCCCACAGGGAGCCCATATGAGCCCACGTGGGGCAGTGGGAATGTGGCTGGGATAGTTGAAAATGGTAAACGACTACAACTATGTCCAGTATGTCACCCGGCCCTTCGGACCGATTTGACGGGGCGATGAGTAATAAACATAGGGTTGTACACATACATATACGTCAGTCTACGAAATATCATGGAACGATGGATATTGAACTTCGTACAGTGTGAGAGCGACGGGTAATCTCATGATATACAAGAATGCCACTTGCGTACGTGATTCCTTGCCAAATATTTCACCTCTGTAACAAAAAGGACTTTCAGGATCACCTGAAATAGAATATCTATCTGGCAAGGCAAGTAGTAGATAATTAAATCGTCACACATAAACAGGTCCGATGGGTTGTCAAGGGATGTGCAAGTAACACGTACCTAATTCCTTTGGTAATACATGCAAATAATCCTTGTGTAATATCCTACTTGCAGGGGTAATTATATTGCCATGTAGTAATGAGGATCACGATACATTTGGATATTATATGTATGATCTCGAAAGCTTAGTTCACTCCAGGATTGGAAACAATTAAGCAAAAATTTAAGGATTGATATACTTGCCGAGGATCGAACTATCAAGGCCCTGCAAGGGTTGCAGACCTGCATGGATAATGGCACACTTATTGTCGGGAATCAAGCTGCGAATCCCGTACAGGTACACGGATGAGGACTGCTAGCTCTTGGCGGTACGGCAGGGTACCTCAATGTGGGGGGGGTGGGGTTGGGGGGAGGGGGGGGGGGATAATCACACGAGACGGCAACTGGCAACTTGCATTAGGGCCAATTCCCTGTCATGAAGCGGCCCCGCGAGAAGGCGGAACAGGTCCCACATGTAAAGTACTTTGGTATGACCAGACTAGGATTGAATCCTGGTCCTGTGGGTGGAAGGCCGATCGAGGCTCTACCAAGGGGTGCCAATTCCATCGGTCGAGTGGGTACATGAAAACGTTTGGTCCAGTGGTAGCCACACAGACGAAAAAAAACTTCCCTTTACGCTATTCCTTTGAGATGTATCAGTGCCGAAAAGTCAATGCCACGAACACCAGAAAATTATCAGATTCAAAACTATTCACCCTTTTAACAGAGGAAATAAGCTGGGATAGCGTGTGAGAGCAGTGTTTGGTACGTCAGGAGCAAATGTCTCATTGGTATTTTGCAACACAAAGGACGAGTTGGTCGCACAAATGACTCAGGAGGTCAACAAGGTCATTAGTCAAATGAGGTCAAAGTTAGTCACCGGATTACTTCAAACAAAACGAAAAAAAATTCACACTACAACATTACAACACGATATAGAAGGCTTAGATCTATGGCTGGGTAACCTTGAACTGGCACCAAAAAAACAATAGGGTTCATTCACCATATGTTGCAATCCAATTGAAAGAACTAATAGATACTTGCTCATTAGATTCGTGCGAAAGCTAGGTTTCTAACTCTTGCTCGTCGTGCTTTGAATGACCTGAACGGCCCACTAACAAGCACTAGGGTTTCATTCTCACCACATGAGCACCCTCGGTGGCATATTGAATAATTTGAACTTGAGCTGTTCGTGTTCGATGATATCGTGATGAGTGCTGACAAGTGCACACACACCCACAATACCACCAACCACACACACACGCCACACGCACACACGCAAACGGCCAAAACACCCGCACACCGCACCACACGCCACAACACACACACACACACAATCACACACCACACAACACACACACCCCACGCACACACACACACTCACACGCGCGCGCGCGCAATATGCACTAATACCAGGGACCGGGGGAGAGAATTTGAGTGGGGCGGCTAATCATTGTGGCGCCCCCATCTAAACGGGTTGCCACCCATCGGTTGGCGGCGGAGCGTACAAGAAAACTTTTCGTATGACAGAACCCAGATCGCAGGAGAAGCTACCTTTCGGGCGTTTCAGCCAGGAACTTGACATCCTCACAATTGAAATCAGGTACAACATTTTTTTTAATTTGTTCCCCCGCGACAAACTCATTAATTCTTACCCAAGGGTAAATCAAGTAAACTGAATCTAATAGCTAAACTGGAAAATGTCCTTATTAAGGCCCTACAAAAAATAAAATAGCCACATTCGTATAGTAGGCCCGAACATAGACCATGAGGGTAATCTCGGAAAGGAAAATATGTCAAAGACAAAAAAAAAATCTGTGAAACATACAAAATGAATGGGAGATGATGTGGGGCCCTCAGTAAAGTGACGAAGGTTGTATGGCCAAAACCATAATCCCCTGGTATCAACCAGGGGCGTCGGAGCGTTTCGAAAGTGGGGGTGGGGGGGGCACATCGAAGCAAATGGACCATTAAGCGGAGCGCCACCATTGGTTTGCGTGGAGCGTACAACGAAAGTTTCAGATTTTCATACCTCCAGATCGACGGAGGGGGGAAAAGGGCACTTGCCAGCTCAATAGCACCCATCTACAGTTGTGATTTTGAGTAAAAGCAGAAAAAAAAGTTGGTCATTGTGAATACTAAGATGATTACCGAGTATCACACATGGTATTATCTTATAACCTTTCATACTCTGGCTTTGTTTTGCGTGGGATCCAGGGGTTTACCGAACGGTCCTGGGGGGATCGAAGGGGGAAGCATAGGCGTACGGGCCATGAAAATGGAGCAGAAAATTTTGTACCCGAATTTTACAAATCGGTCAAAAAATTGATGTTTCCGAGCATTTTATCGACAAGACGGCACTGCAAAAATTCAGGCATTTTTTTTCACTTTGCTTTTTTCCTTCCCAAATTTCCCACGATTTTCGCACGATTGTCCATCTCAGAAAACTGGGGAGGGGGGGGGGCAGTCTGCCCCAAGGGCTTCTGAAAATCAAAAATCGAGTGAACGAATTGATTCGGAGCATTACATCGCATATTTAGCCATACAACGGCTGGACCTGGAAAAACGACCATTACGAATTTCCAGCCCTGAACGGTGACAAGTGAACTGGCCGATCGGCCGGTTCACCGATATAAAAATCAAAGCCACGCCTTCTCCCCAGGGAGGCATCTCCTTGAACAGTGAGTTATTTGACTTTGAAGTGGTTTCAATTGTATGGGAACGGATTTTTTGAACGTGAAACTCGAAAAAGCGAAGGTGGAGAGGGCTAATACGACGAAACATGAAATGACTGGGGAAATAGTATGCGGGGATACTATAGTTGGTTTGACTGTAGAAAAATCCCACAGGAAACGTCTACACATACGAGAGAGCACGGCCGACAACGAAAAATATTTCAACGATCACTTTCAAACTTTGAAACGGTTTCATGTAAACTTTGAGGTCGTACGTTGTTTTAAGTCGAAAATTGAACCAGAGTTTTGATCATTGAAACGTTTTTTCAGTATAATATTTGCCCAGCGAAAAGATCGACAATGAAAATGAGGAGAATGCGAAATTCAATAATTCATTTGATCCCCAATAACTTCCCAGTCCGTAGTAGAAACCACAAGAATGTGGCACCTGTCCTTGAGGAGGGTCATTCGCTATGTATCGTTCAAGGGGCGCGGAGTTCTGTAATGTGCTATCGCGCGGCGAAAAACGAAAAAATATTGACTTTTGGGCTATTCGATTTAATTTAAAATTCGAGAACTCGGTATGAAGCATGGGCAATCCTTCAACTTCGGCCTAGTCGGGTCCAGATCTTCACATGGGGTCCGCACATGGATTAGTGGACTTGAGACATTTTCCAACGCGAATGGTTTGGGTAGACAAAAATTGATCAGTTTAGAGTGATACTGAATCGGCATGTGCATATCAGTTTTTTATATTACGGTCCGGAGGAAAGTGGGGGGGGGGGGACAAACGATAGGCTCCCCCCTTTTGAACGTGGGGGGGGGACAGTCCCCCCGTCCCCCACTGCTGACGGACAATGGTATCAATGACATCGGTACAAATCTCAGCAAAAGGAAAGATGTACACGGGGAATCTAAATTGCATTAGACTGGCGCATTGGTGGCGATTCCATGATGCGTCTGCGATCCGGGCTGGATGTGAAAATCACATATTACGACAAAGACGTCGGTTTCAGAAGAGAAAATACTATTAGTGTATGCGAAAAGACCAATAAAAAGGCTGCAGCCCATGCATATTGCCGGTGCTTGGCTTCTTCAAGGCGATTTCATCGAATTCATTCGCGGCGATACGCATCGCATACGCGTTGGAAGTGCCTTTTCGCTATTTCAGGCGTTGGTTTGCCTTCCATTCATGATTTTTGTCCTTTTGGGACCGATATCTATCTTAGCGAACTAAATAGAACATCTTCAATCCCTCGCCCGCTCAGTTCACTGTAAATGGCGCTGTTTTAACATACGACATACGCACTATGGGATCTAGCCTGAGGGTCTATTCAGTTCGAATTATTAACATTTGACGTTCACCAGTTACCGCTAGGTCGACCCAACAGCACCGTCAGAATTCTAGCGGGTTCCTATCTCCATGTTAGTGGTGGGGGAGGAACTGTGTAGGCCTTACGACTTCAATACGTTCTTCAATCAGAGAGTGGGTCAGAGTTACTTTTAAATCGACCATAGCATATATGTGAACAACCTGACAGCAGGCCACGTAAATGATTAAAATAGTCACATACCCACAGTAGGGTTCGTGTTTAAACGTTTTTACGTTACAAGAATGGTACGCGCTGTTTTTTTAAACGGACTCTAAATTTCCTGGTAAACGGATTTTGTCCCCCAGCCTGTTCTTCATTTTATCTGGATCGACTAGAAACGGACCATCTTCACTTCCATCTTAAATTGAGCCAATTGATCTTTTGTCTGGGGTTGCCTGCCATAAACTCATTCTCGTGGAGCACGGCATAGCCGATCTATTCGGTTTTAGGTGTGTTAGCCACAGGATGGCTAGACTGTTTTGAAACGCCTCTGCGTCATGTTTGAACGCAGCCACGTCTTGATTCCCTCGCGGTAGAAATGACCTTTTCCTCGGGGCACTCGTTGCAGGAATGACATGCAGAAGCTTGCACATTGTTATACTTTCGGCATCATCAGCATTTCTTCTTCCGACGCTTCTTTGACTTCATTCAGAAATTCACTGAAACAGGTGATTCAGAGTTGCCATTCAGTACATTTTTTTTACCCAGTCACAGGCGGCCCAAATTTAGGCGGCCCAAAATCCCGATGGCAGAAAAGTGCGGTGGCTAAAGCCCCCGCAGCACCCCCCCTCCCGTCTCCGCGGTCCCTGCAAAGATCCTTAGACTTCGGGAGAAAGGATCGCAATAAAGGACCACGGTCCTGATGATGCTCCATAGCGGTATGGGTCGCAGACTCCAGCTTGCCAATAGTTAGCGGTGGATGAAGACTGCTCTCCAGGCCCATCCTTCGGCACAGCGAGCCAGGTGAATGCAGTCAGTGAGGCTGCCGGCCACAGAGAAGCTTGGCAAGGACATCCTCAAAGATGGATGAGGCCTGGCGTGCCGTCCGTAAATGGCCGAATGGCTAAGGTTCTGAGCAAACCAGCATGGATGAAGTGACCAGCTTCAAAACTCATGTCCCCCTCCGACGACTTCCACAGTCGAGTCATAATGGGACGGAGTGAGTGAAGGAACAATTGAAGGACAACCATTGGTCATAGGGACGCTGGTTGTATGTATGTATAATATCCCAGTAGTTCCCACATTCTTCAATCCATGTTGATTATGGGTGCGTTGGTGATGCCATTGATTAGTACTGTAGTATCCTGACCTGCGCCTGTAGGACTTTGTCACATCATTGCCCAGTGGTCCATGGAGCTATTAATTAGGTTTATCGGTATATTTTTATTTAATTTGGGGGGAGATTATATCATTTGTTTAGTATTAGCAAATAATTTTTTATCAGTTATAAGGTCCACCTGGTATTAGTATTAGTACTTTGGCAGCCTGCTCTGAAAGGAGGAAGTACATCGTCGCATCGACATTCGGCAAACAAGGCAGAATGGCGCGAGTATTCTTACCGATGGCTGTCGCTCACAAGCATGGCCAATGGTTATTTTTTTCAGTGTTCCTTTCACTACAGTCATACCCTAGCAATCATAGTAGGGGGGATAGATTAGTTGGTACTTGCTATACTAATTTGTATCCTAAACGTTACCCTAGCACTAGGCCTAAAGTAGTTAGCTAGGCCTAGGACTGGGCGATAGGGGCTGAGCATGCAGGCCATAGACCTTTTTAGCAAACTAGGCTCACAAGCATTGTGTCTAGGTCAGGGGGCAAAGTAGGCAATCTTGGAAGGCCAAATAGGATAAAATTTGACTTTTCATGTTTTGTCACGTAAAGATTGTATAGACATATCGGGGAAAACATACTAAATTTGAGAAATATGCACAGAGAATGAGGAGTAATTGAAATTTACTAAGTTTTTCCAATACAAGCCAACACAAAACTGCCCTCTGAAGTATTCCAGCATGATCAAAAACTGATCCACAGTGCACCGGACATGCTATTTGTGAAAGGCTAATGGTGTGCAGTCCAATTTGTCACAGACGTAGGCTAGGGCCAGGTCTTGAGTAATTGATACTTTGATAGGGGGATCCAAATTATTATGTTACCTCATATACCAATCAGGGAATGAATTTAAGGCGGCTAATGCAGCAGGCGAAACTCATTCTTAGGCACCCTTTGGTGGTGTGTCACCAGTTCAAGCTGGAAAAAATCATGATTTTTCATGTTTTGGGCGTATACGCCAACCAAATTTGATATGGTGGTTGGTTATTGTCTATTCACATTCAAAATTGCCGGAATTTCTGATTGAATCGAATTTCTAAATCGAGATTGATTTTTCTCCTTTTATGATAGTAAAAAAAACCCCCATCCACATTTTGGTTTTTTTTTTTGGTTTGTAGGGTTTTTTTAGCAGCATTCCTGCATTACCGGTGTTACTGGTTGGCCCGGGGGGGGATAGTAAGGGGGGGGGAATCAATTACAGTTTGTCTGTTTGAGCTCTCATTTGTCTTTCTTGTTTCCTCCGCGATTAGTCCATATGCCTGAACTCTACAAGTTTATCATGGTATTGGATAGGTGAGGATTTCTCTGAAGTATTAGATTTTCCAGAACAAACAGTCCGGGTTAGGTTGTGATGATAAGATTGGGGTATGGGTATATATGATCAATCTACCAACCTAGGTCTATGTTATTCTTCATCTGTCATTCACTATGTAGCACCAGTGACAAACCACGGTTCTCATCAATCTTGGTCCGCAGCTGGCAACCGGTTGAGCATTGTCTGAGCGACGTATGATAAAACCCTTGACCCTTAGTTGGGGTACAGTTGACTCGAACAGTTCAAACATGTCAAAGGGATCAGGTGTTCAAGGAATTGGACTGTCCCACCCTTCTTAGTGGTAAAACACTGTGCGGCTGCAACAGTGCAATGTTGTCTTGACTGTTAGGGATATGATGCGAAAATGAGAAGAAAATAAATGCTAAGAGTTGGAACACAACTTGTATCAACAATTTGCAATCACGTTTCTGGGTTTTTCCAGGCAACAACACAAAAGCCTGTTTATAATATTCATGTCTATAAGCTCCATTCTAGCCTATTGAACTATTTGAAAAAAATACGCCTGAAGGATATTGGAAATGAATGGCATCGTTCGATACTCATTACAAGAAGAACTCAGTCTCAAAATACAGCATTGTAATGTCTATTATTGGGGCAACTTGTGATCAGTCCCAGTGTTTCCACATTCACCAAATTAACAAATTCTGACTACTATCGTTTCAACAGATTTTTTTTCAATTGTAGTTTTATATAAGTAAGACAATCGAGTTATCTGTATGGGTGGTAGCTTCGTGGGTGCTAAGGAGGACATGAAATAACAGCTGAATGGAACTTTAAGAGTGATTTGAATGCC
This sequence comes from Sclerodactyla briareus, assembly GCA_026419785.1. Lineage (NCBI taxonomy): Eukaryota > Metazoa > Echinodermata > Holothuroidea > Dendrochirotida > Sclerodactylidae > Sclerodactyla > Sclerodactyla briareus. Next base: position 375,451 of record JAODTK010005554.1, read on the forward strand.
CTAGTTGGACAGTCCCCCTGCTCGGCCATGGAACATAACCCAAAAATCTTACAACATCGATTGGCAATGTCTCCCCCCCTCCAAATTCCAATGTTCATATGTAGGTAACAGTGTTGGACCTGAGGGGGGATAATCTAAGCCGTGGCACAATTCCACAGAGGAACTGCAGCTTTAAGACTGGACTCCCAGAATATCCAGGAAGGCAAGGGGCAACCATGGTTTGACGAATGTGTCGAGGGCGGCACTTGACAAGAGAAAGAAAATATTTGTACGAGCCAGTTTAACGCTGGGATTTCTGACTTTTCAGCGAGTGGGCAGGGGCAGTATTTAAAATGCTGGTTTTTACTGAATACTCAAATATAACTCTTGTTGTTTACTAAACTACACATTTCAGTGTCATTATCGTAATGCATAGTTATCTATAGGCAAATACCAAGAGGCCCCTAGGTGCTTTACATTTACCAAAAAAATACAGTGCGTGATAAGAAAATTACACCGTTAAAAGTGGGTAAAAATAGTTAATTATGAAATATACCAAGTGTTGAATGTGGTAGGAAGGTAGAACAGGTTAAAAACATAATGTGAGAAAGAGAGAAAGATGCATTTGAAATGTCTTCCTTTCTTCTCTGTTTGCAGTTGGCGGAGGTCGCTGAGCACCACAGTACACAGTCTGCAGCAGCCCCAAAGAGCAAGAAGTCTTCTTAGCAAAAACCAGGGTGAGAAATTAAGTCTTGGTTGATGGATGTGCGGACACCAGTCCTGATTGTGGAAACAGAGTAAGTCGCTCTATTTAATGATGTACATCATGATCATGATTCTGATGTGTGTACGAAAACCGTTAGCCTGCCAAAGGAAATAATCTATTCTCTGATTGTTCCGAATAGGAAAATATGTCTCGAAATTGGAATGTTTCCAGCCATTGGCCAATTGGGGTGCAATAGCCAATAGCTCAGTCAACTGGGACTGGGTACTTTTGAGATGGGGGCCTGGGTGACAACTGTATATAACAGTGGCATTTCAATGAGCCCTTATCCTCAGGGATCCTGATCTAATACGAAAGGTAAAAACCATAGGATCCATTCTATTAACCTGTGATTAGTGGTTATTATTATAGTAGAGTTGAGGCCTTGTGTCAAGAGATCAAGGTGTATCCACCCCCTTCCGTTTTGACTTGCTTCAATGGCCAGGATGACTTACACATCTAAACCAAGAGTTTCCAGACACTTATAAGAAGAGAGAAAAATAGTTATCAGCAATGATCAGGGTACCTTGATGAGCCGGAATGGTCACTGAAGCCATAGTACATGGTAAGTGCCCGATGAGAAAGGCACTCTTGTCAGGTGGTTAATGTCGTGTGATGCTCGCTACAAACCAGACCCTAGATCATCCTGTATCGCGGTGCGTGGGACTGGCACTAGGTTCACTGGGGATCTGACAATGCCATGATAGGAGCACGATCCAATCACGCCATGCCCACCTCCGCGAATTAGTTCAACTTACGATGTATGGTTATAAGGGATCAGATTATCTGGGTCCAAAATGCGCATATAGCTTAGCTGAACACCTAAGACACTACATCAGTACGGCATTCAAGGAGACATCTCATTCCATGATTGACGCAGTTTACCAGATTAAGATTACAATTTCGAAGGGACAATAACAAATCATTTCCCCATTTGATCTTCCATGCCAAATCAACCCCCAACACTCCATATCCTCCCCCCCCCCCACCCCACCCCACACCCCACCACCGCCCCCCACCACCCCCCCCCCCCCCCCACCCCAACCCCCCCCCCCCCCCACCCCCCCCCCCCTATTCATGAGTTGGCTGTCCCTGGACCAGTCAACTCTATCCCAAATTTGGACATTTCGTGTATTGTGAATTATTCTGATGGTTTTCTTCCGTTTACAGATCCTGATGCCTATTGACCTAGCCAGAGGAGCTCTACAGTGAGTAGCAGATTCATTGATAATTACATTGACAACTGGGGAGAACAATACAAATAGTGGAAGGATGAATTGAAAACTGTAAAAAAGTACAATTTTATCTAATGGAGAGTATGTTGATAGATTGTGGCCAAAGTTGTAAGGTGGCTCATTCTATATGCCCCAGTTTTGCAACATTTGTTTTCTATGAACGGGGGAACCCCAGGGTCCCTCTAATGCCCGAAGCCAATGTAAGACATTGTACTTTTGAAACTCTTGTACCGCACATAGTGCAGAGGGATCCAAATAAGAACCTAACAAAACCATTCACAGAAGAATATTGAGGAGTAATCTGATTCATGTCTATGTGGGTACCTTTTTTTCGTCTCTGTTATCATGGGCGCGAACAACAAAAGCAGCATATTACTTCACTGTGTAGGGTCTGTGGGCGGCCTTTGCAATGTGCCCCCCATGATGTCATGGATTCCTCAATCTTTCAAAGGAAATGGAACAATCGACAGGGTAACTGGGGTTGAGAAAAAGGAAGTTGCGACCGTTTTGTGTCACGTATTATGATTAGCCATTTAAATTGTGTTCTGGAATGACCAATTAATGTTGCCTCGCATTGCTGAATCCTTCTTTGGCTTATGCATAGAGTTATTACTTGTTGAAAATTGGAAATATAGGTGCAGCCTTTGCCAAGGCCATATCAAGTGACTGTCAAAACATTGTGTGTTTTCTTGTTTTTGCAAGAAATCCCCCACAAAGCGTGCCTCACTGTTATATATGTATTTTCTTTCTTGCAGAGGTCTACTCCAGGAGAACAAAGTACCACAAGGTTTGTCTTTCTCCAATGTAGGCATGCCTTAACCGAACAGTGTTATTCATACAGTGCTTTTATAGTTAATAGGCCCACTTGTTGTTGTGTCTGTCTGTGTGTGTTTGTGCAATGTTCGGCCGTGGCAGAAGATAACCGAAATGTAGAAGGCGGACTGGGATGATATATTGTGTGTGCTGCATAACCGTCAGGTGCATACCGTGGCGTCGCATTTCTTGTTAGCGCATAAACTCTCCAACAATGTCCGTTTGAAGTCATAGAAACGTGGCACACATGTCAGCCCTAGTGAATGAATCTCAGTTGGTTGAAGTGGATGTTGCCGCACTGCAGGGGTCAAGCTAATTTGCGCAATTTCCAAAATGCGGTCGGATTTACACGAAACTTGGTAGTGGGGACTAGTTTGGTCGCGAAAAAGTGAAGGTCATTTCAAGGTCAACCAGAGGTCAAATTAACAGAGTTACAAAAGTTCGTACGGATTTGCATGGAACTCAGTCGGTGTGGATCGATTTTTGTCCTCGAAAAAGAGTGGAGGACATTTGTGGGGTCATCGAGTCAAAGTCATTGCTGATTTGCGCATTTTTTTTCAAAGTTGTTTGATTTCCACGCAACTTGGGTATTGGGGACATAATTGGTCCTGAAGAACATGAAGGTCATTTCATCAAGGTCACCAGAGGTGAAATTATTTAATCAGAAGTTGTTGAGATTCAAACGCAACTTGGTAAATGTGGACGATGTTTGGTCCCGAAACGTGGAGGACTTCGGGGTCATCAATGTCAAAGTCACGCCACGCTAATTTGGCCCAATTTGTTCCTTTTTTCTCTCGGAAGTTTTGGGTTTGATTTTTTTTCCCCCGAAACGGGTGGGGGGGGGACTATAATTGGTCCTGAAATAAGTGAAGGTCACTTCACGGGTCACCAGAGGTGAAATGTATGCTTACTCAAAAGGTTGTTGGATTTCAACACGAAACTTGGTAATGTGGACGATGTTTGGTCCCGAAAAAAGTGGAGGACATTTCGGGGTCATCAGAGGTCAAAGTCACGCTAATTGCCCAATTTGTGCATTTTTTCAAAACGTAGTTGGTCTGTTTCCACGAAAGAAACTGGGTAGGTGGGGGGACTTTGTAATGGTCCTGAAAGAAGTGTGAAGGTTATTTCAAGGTCACCAGAGGTAAAATTACGGGATTATTAAAAGTTTGTTGGATTGTCAACGAAAACTTGGTAGGTGAAAAATGCACTCTATTAAAAGATAGTCATTATTATTCATAATGCCATCCACATGGCAAAACTATATAACCATCTCACCAAAAATGATCGAGTAGGTGGGGTATACAAGTTGGCGGTTACGTCAGCATCGTGTCTAGTTTCAAGGTTGTCATTTTTTAGTGAGAGCAGGAAACACCTGTAAGCGGTTACAAAAGTTGATGACGTCAATCATCGAATTAAGATGACAGTCACTGAACTGGTTATATTGCAGCATAAAATATTCTAATTATTCTGATTCGTTTACGGTGACTGGATTTTCGCATGCCAAAAACTTAGGGCGACATTAGCCTCCCTTCAGTCCTGGAATTGATTGTTAGAATCGAGGTTCAATGGAGGTCATTTAGCCTGCCTGCATTTGCATATTAATCAATTACAAAAAGTTTGCCACTTGGAGGATAAACTTGGTCCTTTGACTTGTTAAGAGCTTATTGTCTGCAGCCTGAGAAGAAGACGTGGTCCTTTTTTGGTGTGATTCGGGCTAAGGAAATCGCCATCCCAGGGTATAGTCCAAAATTGAAGTTGCAACTGTATGTATATAGTGGACTGAATGTGAGTTTTCCGTTGGGGACGTCTTGGTGAATGGCCCCTTGCTGTTTGCCGGTTGCTGCAAGAAATTGCCTCTTCAACACACGACCTTGCCTGTTATATATTGCTGTATAGTGCTGATGTGAGCTGTAGACAACCTTGGACTGACCTTGCTGGATTATGGGTGGGGCTGCCGCTGGCAAATCACAAGTGATTAGGCATAGTTTTGAGCTAGTGCCATTTTCCTCATAGTTTAGGCACTTCCCTTGCAATGCATCACAACCCTAGAACTACCAAATTTGCTTGACACTCTCTCTACTGCCTATAGAGGATAGATCACGATAACCAAAAAGTAGTTCTTCCCTTCAAAAAACAAACTAAAAAGCCTGTGAAAAAAGTAATAACCCTATTCATTCTAATGGAAACTCCATGCCCTAATGGAATCTCTTTCACCAGTTTTTACCCACTTCATGATTTTTCTGTCACTTTAGAAACCATACAGTGTTTCAGACTAAGCTTCAAACATTAAACTAAGCTCTAACAAAATTTTGGTCTCTTTGGAAATCCGACATCACGGAATTGCAACCCAGTTACATCGAGCCAGTGGCATTCTTTCATACGTTAGTGAACATGCTTTTATGCTTTGATCAATTTTGTTGGTACAAAGCGATTTTTTCAAAGAATGGGTATCATGCGAATCGGTGTTCTGATGAACAGACATGCTTAAAGTGCTCGTATTCGGGCATTTTTTCCATTGGTATCAGAGGGTCGATGTGGAAAAAGTGTATAGCACCTATATGCCCTCAGTGCATCATTATAATCCCCACTTTCGGGATATTAGGTTTTTGCCTTCGCGTGTCCGCCGCTGGCCCGCCGCTGCCGCCGCCCGCCGCGGCCGCCGCCGCCAGAATATTTTCGCGTTAACCGCGATAACTCTCCAACGCTTCACTCGATTCAGCTGAACTTGGTACAACGGGTTTACCCCATGGAGATCTCGGGTGCTTTCGAAAACTGGTAATACCGTAAGTCTGCTGCCGTCTGCTGCCCTCTGCTTTGGTGATTTTACACAAAAATTTCAAGTTTGTCCGATCTACACGAAACTTGGTACTCAGGGGTGACAATGGGTCCCGAAAAAACCACATAGGTGGCATTTTTCAAGCAATCAGAGGTCGAAATTGTGTAATTTTCGTTGGATTTTTTGAAAAACCATGTCGGATTTGGCGGAAACATGTTATTAGGGGTGAAAAGATGGTCCGAAAAACATGGCGGCCATTTTCAAGGTCATCCGAGGTCCAATTTGCGATATTTTTGCTTAAAGGTCATTGAGGTCACTTTTAGGGGTCCAAAAATGATTTTGGTACTTTTTCCGCTATAGCACTGGGCGGTTCTCGAATGTAAAATGCTCCTAGGAGTGGATGTATCCATGGAGGAGTTACAATTTTCATGAAAATGTCATATCATTGAAGGTCATTCAAGGTCATAAGGGTCAAAAAACTGTTTTTCTGCCAAATCGGAGAATTGAATATCTGTGAAGGCTGGAGGTTCACCATTGTGTATATGTTGCCTGCATTGCTGATGTGTGTTGACCTCTGACCTGCAATTGACCTCTGTCGGGGTGGCGTCATGGGGTTATTGGTTTTAAGGTTGATTTGAGTCTTGAAAATGATGCTCATTTACGGAGTTACGGGCAAAAATAGAAAGGAAAAAATGGTTATTTGTGGGAACACCCTATTGTTATTTTTGGATATGTGATAGACCCCTTGTGTGCTTTATTGGAGGAAGGAGGAGACCAACTCCCGCTTCGATTCGGACAATTACTTTGGTAGTTAACAAGGGGTCAAAGTTTAATTAAGAGCTTGTTCGCAAATAATAACATTAGGCGTGTTCATTGGATGCAAATAGCTGCTAGGAGTGGATGATCACATGGAGAGTAAACAATTTTCATAAAAAACGCCCATGTCATTGAAGGTTCATCAAAGGTCACGTAGGGGTTCAAAACTGATTTTTAGTACTTTTTGACTATAGCACTGGGCATGTTCATCAGAAGGCAAAATGCTCCTAGGAGTGGAGTTATCACATGGAGAGTTACAATTTTCATAAAAACTGTCATGTCATGAAGGGTCACAAGGTCACTTAGGGTAGAAATGTTTTCTGGCCGTATCGGAGAATTGAATATCTCTGAAGTCGGAAGGTGCACCATTTGTGAATAATTGTTGACCTGCATGTGTGTGACCTCGACCTCAATTGGACCTCTGTCGGGTGGTCTAGTGGTTAAAGGTTGAGTTCTTAATAAATGTGCTATTAAGGAGTTATTGTTTTGTTATAAAAAAAATGAAACGGTTATGGCAAAAGTGGGGATATACAAGTTGGCGGTCTACCGCCCAAGCCGGTGTCTAGTTGTGATATGCACTGATATGACGTATATGGTGTGAAACTTCCCACCTGCTGTAAGAAAACAGGACTTCTTCAGGACTATGACTATGTATGTAGCGCTATGTCACGTGCTGTGACTGTTACTGTGGAAGGTTATCTCATCTAATCTGTCAACCCACTCCTATCGTGTTACAGAGCTCGTTGACCAAATCATTTCGGCGCTCAGTCATACAGGAGGTAAGACGTCAAAATAGCGCAAGCGAGGTGAGGACCTAATCGGCCATTTGTATTTAATAGTCGCATAATTGAGAAGAAATTGGGGTGGGTCAGTGGACGACCCAATACAAATTTGTGGTAGGAGGTTGGAAGTATGCTTATGACACAGTGACGCCACTTGTCAATTACAGGTAATTTTTTTCACCATTCTCTTGTGACAGAGCTTCAGAAAGTGACTTTTGCATGACTCCTCACTATCTAGTATTTTTATCATAGGTCTAGTCGAGTCTATCCTGTCTATAGTTTTGTCGTTTCTCGACAGGCCGCCCTCGGAGCAGGCTTTTCCGAAGTAATGTTCCATGTCACACAGTAACCATGGCGCCATCTAATCAAACCAATCCATTGCCACAGGTATAATAATGTGAACTCTAGTCTGGGGTTATACTCTTACACACAAACTATCACCACATGTCTATCAACATCATGACATCAATGTCGGTGGTTCAAATCTATGTGTCAATGACTGAGACCAAATGTTCACTTGCTCACCTCTTGTGCTGTGGTGGAACCGTTATTATATCCCGCAACACTGTAGTGTTCGGGATATTATGGTTTTGGGGTGTAGCCGCCGTCTCTGCCACACGCCGCGAAGGGGGGGGGGACACTTGAGGCGTTAGCGCAATCACTACTTAACCCGTCATCTGAGCTATTATGAAACTTGGTTATACATGTCCGTCCTGCAAAAAATCTAGGATGAGTTTGAAAGTTGGGCGTCACTGCATTCTGCTGCCCCTCAATTTTTGTTAGGTTTTGAACGAAAAAAACAGAGTTGGTTTGATTTACAGGTAATTGGTGGGTGGGACAAAACAAAAATGGTCCCGAAAAAACATGGACAGGGATTTCAAGGTCACCCGAGGGCAAAGTTTTATTCGAGGTTTTTTAAACTTGGTCGGATTTGAACGAAATTGGAGAATGTGAACTTTACAGTTGGTCTGGATGAAAACAGGTAGGCATTTCGAGTCACCAGAGGTCAAATGAGACACCAAACTTCCATGGGCTTTCTTCAAACAAGGTCAACAACGGCCATTTCTGCGGGATATACACGTCGGCGGTGTACCCGCCTGCACATGTCTAGTTTATAAAGTGGCTGCCCTGGGTGGAACGTTCCTCCTGCTGCCAAGATTGGGATGTTGAATGATAGTCCTGAGAGCTGGATTCTAGCATGCAGGACAATAGCAGGAGAGATTATAGAAGCTAACAGCATAGCTTAAAAAAAACTAAATGGCGTCATCCAACGTGACGTGTTCATACGACTTTCCGGTACGGAGTTCCAGGCCTTTGAGGTTTGGTGTCATGTGTACCGCGAGGATCAAAAGCTTTTTTTTACATGCAATAATAAATGATGTCATACTCGCAGAACCCTGCGAAAATTCTTTGTTACCTATTAAAATGTTCCATTAGTTTTCAACTAATTGGCATATTATCTCTAAGAGAAGATTGCTTTTGGTGGGTTGGTAGGTTCGATGGTTACTTTGGTGAGAGATAGACAACAGAACTCATACAAAGTATTTATTTATACAGCACAATGAAACAATGGAATACTTAACATAATTATCTATGTTGTTCAACTGCGATGTCATGGCATTATTGTGCAATAGGGATTCTCCCTAACCCTCTGCTAATGGTCCAACTTTGTCAGGCAAAGACCCCACTCGAACATTGTATTGAATGGGTTTTCTCACGATTTGTGCCTCTATTGTAGCCAAGCTTCAGTTGTCCTTTAGTCTCTGGACAGTAATTATTTGCAGTAAGTAGCAGATTTGTCCTGGTTCATATTCTCTTGCATCAATTCAAATCTTTCCTTAAGTCTCCAGGTAACGCCTGGGTGATGAAGCTTGGAGCCCAATAGTTGTGGGTCTATATCCCAGAAGAGGCATGTTGGTGTCTTCTCTCGACAGAAGAATCAAATTGGCTGCCAGGTACCCAAGTATCTGGAGCTCTGTTGGGCGCGAACTCCAACTACCGATCATCCTGCCATTATTTCTGGTTGCTGGTGCGTCCCGGCCCACACGCTGTATAATACCAGTTTCTCACTAGAGGAGGAACTTCTGTACAGCAGCACTGCACTCATCGGACTGAAGCAGGAATCTAGGGCTGAGGTGTAGGGTCATAAACCCCCGCAGCTAGTACAAGTCTTGATCTAGAGTATTAAGAGCCAATAAGAGTATTATCTGGACATGGCATGCACTGCAAGAGCTGCCACCCATCTGCCGTCACCTCCTGCACATGTTTATTTTTACTCCGCAGGATGTCGGTTAAATCACGTCCCGCAATGCCGGACATTGTCGTGGCGGGTGGAGTCGACTTCATGTCGGACGTTCCCATCAGGCACAGCAGACAGATGAGGAAGTTCATGCTGAACCTGGGCAAGGCCAAAACAGTCGGGGTGGCCAAGCGGACCCACTCGCGTAAAAGTACCTCAGCCTGAAGGCACTCTCACCAGAGGTAGGAAGATATTCTTCTTTCTTCTTCTATTTACGTGACTTGAGCCCGCAAGTGCATCGAGTGTCACGGAAGGTCCAGCGAGACCGGTGCAAAACAAAGTGCATACAGACAAAAAACGTGCCACAGGAAACACAAATTCTACAGATAACACAAAAACAGTACAAAAACACACATGAAGGGCCAATAATTAATTAGACAACTTCATTCATACTTGCTGTAAATACTCCCCTCTGATTGGCTAAATCAGGTCAGCTGACCATGCATCAACCGGCGTTAATGCACGCCGCCTGGTGTTGTTAATGCACGGTATATCAGCGCACGGCGATCAACTGGTGCATGAATTTTATTGTTGTAAACGTCACACGCATATGTTACAACTTCAAAACTGGAACACGCTACTACGTATTGGCTACGGTGAAGGGAACCATTGTGCATTATATGTCACGATTGGTCGCGATCACCAGAGCCACGAGCAGTGGTACCCGTACCCGGCAGTCAGGCATGTTACCTGGCCATTTTATGACAGTTTTTTTTTAGCACACTTATTATGGGTGTTAGTCTGGATAGTCTACATTTCAGTCTGAAATATAGTTGGAGACGCGCGGCTACTGCTCGCAGGGGTACTCAGCTAATTGTTCTTCTGCATCTTTTACAGCTGCCAGGGATAGCAGAGTTCTCCACGGGGGAGATCATGGGTCACTCAGCTGACCGGCTGGCCGCTGCTTTCGGGGTCAGCAGGGATGGAACAGGTCAGTTGTTTGACAGATTTACAGACGTAATTACCCACTCACAGGCTCTCATCCCAGGGAGGAACCTAATTGATTCTGAAGAATATAGGAAAATAATCACACTTAGCAGTTAGTAGTTATTGCATGCTACTACACCAATATAACTATATTGTCCAGTACCTGTACGGTAGGTATATGCAGTCTTGGCGCTAAGCTTTTTAATCTGGGAGGAATTTGCTTCCTGTGATTATTTTTGAGAGGGATTCTAGAAGTGAAAAGAGGGACGTGCTTATACAGTAACATTAAACAACTCCAAATTCTGAAATGTTTGGGAGGGACTGTCCCTCTGACATAATTTTTTGGGAGGGATTCAGGCCATTAGCAGGAGAATCACATCTTTCCCTCCCTTAGCGCCAAACCACGGGTATATGCTGTTGTATTCGATAACTGTGTGAGTATTTGATTAGACATAGAGCAGGGACCAATATAGGACAAATTGCAAACCAGCTTACATGGGACTGTCGGAAATACCAGTACACAGTTAGTGTCACTCTATCTGGTAATTACTGTTGTAACTACAAGTTAAATGGAAATGTACCATTAGTTGTGCATTTCCACTGGAGTGATTAAAGTGTTTTACAGTTGGTGCTATAATAGAAGAATTGGCATCACTTCACCTTGATTTCTTCAAATAATTTCATAGTTGGTGTCAACACAAAATAGGAATTTAAATGTATTTCAAAAATTGTTTCCTGTAAAACGGACTCTAGACCCCGGTTCACAAGAAAATAGGGTTCCTCAATTGGACCAACAGATAGCATGGTCATATGGCTACACCCATTTAGCTCATGAAAGCAGTGGTATCGTGTTGCGATATCCCATCTGATCTGCCTTTGGACTCACCAACCCTTGGTGCTGGGTGACTAACCCCGGGGCTTGGGTCCACTAAACCACCTGGGGCTTGGGTGACTAACCCCTGGGGTTGGGCCACCAACCCCTGGGGTTGGGTGCGAATTTCTGCCTGTCATCAGAAGCTTAGTAACCAATTATGACCACATTCGTTCATTAACATTTAAGCATTCAGCCATTGACCCAGGTCACCATTCTGACTTCACCTTTGACCTCTTCAGGATGACTTCGCGATGAGATCACACAGCCTCGCAGATAAGGCGACCAAGGATGGCAACCTCTCTGACCGGCTGTCCTACGTTGTCCAAAAGACGGGAAAGGTCGTCGATAGGGACAACGGTATCAGGGTGTCCTCCCCGAGACCATGGCCAAACTGAAGCCAGACCTTCATCAACAACCGCACGGCTCCATCACGGCTGCAAACTCATCATTTGTGGTGAGTACGGAAAAGGAAAAATCCAAATGTAGTGTGACTCAAACTGTCCATGCCAAACGATTGCAGCCTTTATCCAATCGTACTCACAAACTTATTGTGTTAACATGATAGCAACGGAGGTAAATGATGATCTGTTTAACATAATCAACTTACCACATATTGACTCTGCACCAGTAACTCAATTAAGTCCACTTTCAATCGTTCTTCCAGACTCTGTGTCGATGATGGGGGGTTGAGCATTCTGGCCATTTCATCCCTTTTTTCTGTCATTTTCGGCATAGGTATTGGAAATTTCTCGAGACAGTCAACAACATATTTGTGTGTTCCTACATGACTATCGTTTTGGGATGACTTTTGTTTTCTGACACTCTTGATCCTGTTTTGCATGGACTAATATGGCGTGCTTAAGGTGTGTGTGGCTCTTACTGTCAGCCTAGCACACATGAGCATGCTACCAATCTTGGACAAACTAGTTGGGACACTGAGCCTCATACCTTCAAAAAACGATGTGGGATGTTCATCTGAAACGTCCCAGGATCACAGGACTCTCTGATCATATCACTACTTCCCCCCCCCCCCCCTCCCCCCTCCCCCATGCAATGTTGTTTTCCTGATATTCCTATGACGTACACCAACATTGAACGTGGGAACGGGTGTCCCAGTATTTTGTCCAAGATTGTCTGAGAATTTTCTAACGGCACAAAATGGCGTGCGGGCAGAATCCCTATTTAAGGTGTCATTCGACAACAATCGCAAACCTTGTCATGGATAGCCTCCGGTGTTGTTGGGGTTAGGGGGAGCGTAGGGGAATATGAGGGCGAGCAAAATTATATTGCTGTTCTCGTGGGATGACAATAGGCCAACAGACATGCCTAAACGTTGTATTATTGTGTAAGTGTTCGGCATGTCAATACCTTCTATATATGAAGGGCTAAATAATGAAATTACCCCCATATGGATGATCAGGAATGGGTGTGGCTAGCATATTAATTGAAATAGTAGAGAAACCTATTCTGTCATATTTAATAATAACAAAAAATATTCGGTTTCATTAGGCCTTTTACGTAAGTGTTTTGGTCGAACCGCGTGACTGAGCTGCAGGATGACAATTGGCTAAGACTCTCGGTCAACTGTGTTTTTAATTTCTGTGGCCGTACTCCGCTGTCATTATTTGTTTTATAGTTGAATGGCGCTGGTACTTAAGCCCAATAGTGACATACATGACTTGAAATACGAAATGGCAATGGACGGGAGTATTCATTGTGTCCACATTGTGCTGAAAAAAAAAAACGAAGGAGTTTAACAGTTCAACCAAAACAAAATTACGCACAGGTTTCGGAGCGGCTAGAATAATTTCAGATAAGCAATTGGTTTTTAGCTCAATTTGATGTGTGCCAAGTACTGCCACCCACGGTCTAATACCGCCGAATAGATTTAAGTTAAACTGACAGTATCCTTTTTGATTCCTGGACAGCGAAGTTCAGAGGAATCTATCGTCACGTCGTGTGTGTGTGTGTGCGTGGTGTTTGTGTGTGGTGTTGTGTGTTTGTTGTCTGTTGTTGTGTGTGTGTGTGCTTTTCCTGTACTAACGATCCGTGCGAGCCCATAACCTTTAACACACCCTACTTGCGCGGACATTTTTTCTTCCATGACCTGAAATCGGGTCCTCTGAATAAATGCTTTAAACGGTTCTATCATATCCACTCTAACCTCCAAAGGGCATTAGAACGTCCTCGGATATACTTTATAGTGTGATGCAAGATTTTTAGTGGTGTGTGTGAGAGTTGAGTTTTACCCTTCTCCGAGTACAATTCCCGTGCATTCGAGGACTTAAACACACTCGCAAACACACAGTCGACTTGTTTTTTTCGCAAATGGACGTCCCGCAAATCTGTAAGTCCGTATGTGTGTGTGTGTGTGTGTGTGTGTGTGTTTGTGTAGGTGTGTGACGCCCAGCTTGTAAACACAGCTAACGTGTCCGGTCTGGGTAGGTCAGTGCTCATACTTGTTATGTGTGTTCCCCCATGATTATACCATGAACCCTAATTGTTTTGGTCCGGTCAGAGTCTCGTAAATGAGAGTCAGAATGGTGGTCTGATCAAGTTGAATTAGGTGTATAGCTATTCTTATGGGGAGTAACAGGACCCTATTGTCTTTGGTTCATGTCGGGAGTGAATTTTGGTCGAAAATAGACAAAATTGTGAAAATTTCTTTATTTTGGCCACTTTTGCTTGTCACAGTAATAAACTCGACCGCCACCTGATGGATGAAGACTCATACTTGGTATGTGTGTTCCCCATGATGATTTCATGGACCCTATTGTTTTGGGTCAGTCCGAGGTCATCTGAGTCACCAGAGGTCAATGTCTGGAAACCTTGTCAAAATATAAGTCCACAGAAGATTTGGTCGATCAAGTTGAAATCAGTTTAAGCTTTCCTTAGGGGGTACAGGGAACCCTACTTGTTTTTTGGTTTCAGGTCGGGTGAATTTTGGTCAAAATAGAAAATGGTGAAAATTTCGATATTTCTGGCCAGTTTGGCTTGTAAACCACGATAACTCGTAAACTCACCCCAACCTGGATGGATGAACTCATACTTGGTAGATCTGGGTTCCCCCTTATGATTACATGATCCCTAGTTTTTTGGGGTCGGGTTCAGAGTCAGCTGAGTCACCAGAGTTAAGTCTGAAAACCTTGTAAACACCCCCGTTAAGTCCAGAATGGTTGGTCGTCAAGTTGAAATAGGGTGTATAGCTTTCCTTATGGAGTACAGGAACGCCGATTGTTTTTGGTTCGGTCGGGGTGATTTTGGTCAAAATAGAAAATTTTTGTGAAATTCGATATTTTAGGCCAATTGTGGTTGTAAACACGATAACTTCGACCCCACCTGGATGATACGCTTCATACGTGGTATGTGTGTTTTCCCCATGATGCATACATGAACCCTCAAAAAAAGCCTATTGTTTTTTTTTGGTCAGTGTCAGAGGTCACTCTGCGTACACCAGAGTCAATGTCTGAAACCTTGTAAACACTTTAGTCCAGAATGGTTGGTCTGATCAAGTTGAAATTATCTGTATAGCTTTCTTATGGGGAGTACAGGCCCCTATTGTTTTTGTTCAGGATCGGGGTGAATTTTGTTGGTCAAAAATGAAAATTTGTGAAAATTCGAAAATTTTGGCCAATTTTGGCTTGTAAACAAACCCAACTCGACCCCACGTTGATGGATAAAGCTCTACGTGTTAATTGTGTTCCCCCCATATGATGACTTACCCTATTAGTTTTGGGTACAGGTCAGAGGTCACCAGAGGTCAACGTTTAAAAACCTTGTAACAACGATAAGTCCGAACGGTTTGCTGATAAGGTTGAAATTGGTGTGTATCTTCCTTATGGGGAGTACAATTACCCTATGTTTTTTGGTAAAGGGCGGTGTGATGAGGGCTCTACTTGGTTTTGTGAATTCCCGCATGATGTACATGAACCTATTGTTATTGGGGTCAGGTGGGATGGTCATCTAAAGGTTACCAGAGTTTCCAAGTCTGAAAACCTTGAAATTTATGGTAGCTTTCTTAGACCGAGGGTGCAGGAACCCTACTAGTTGAGTTGGTACAGATAGGAAATTTGTCAAGTGTTATGTTGCCTAGAAGGACTTGTACTATCTCCCATTTGCCATTTGTCCGTTGTAAATTTCATCTACATCACTCAACGCCCGACTTGTTCTAATTTTTTAAAAGGAAACATAAAGATAATCCTTTGCAACTTCTATGACTATACCAATTTTATTTCGATAACGGATGTTCTTGTACGTCCTCCGCAAAGATGACATAATAGTACGATATTGTTACCACGAATTCCGCACCGTCGGACCCAAAAGACTTTCATAGACCTATTTGCGCCAATTTTTGCTTACCAAGAACCCCATGGCACATCCAATACCATTTCCACAAAGCAAACTAACTGTACTATCACATACACAGCGGTTTATATGAATCACCCTCTGACAATTAAATCTTGTGTGTGTCTGTGGGGGTGGGGGTTAGTTATTTGTGAAAGTTTGCGCTACGGTATGATACCATATTCCTTATGTATTAGTTACCCAAACAAGCTTCATTAACATACCTTCAGTCCAAAACAGCTTATCTACCTGTCCCAAGCCTGTATAGTTAAATTGCCTATACGCATTATCCCCGTCCTCCCACCACCCAATAAACTTTCACAACACCGTATCTAATTGTGCTGGCTAATTAGGCTTATTGTGTAATACGCCCTTGTAGCACTTCATGTGAATGCCAAAAATTAGCGATTTGAACGTCCGACAAGCTCTACCACCGTATTAGGAAAAACCCGGCCAAACTTCAGGGTATTCTGAAAATTTTCATATTCTATCTCAGACAATCTTGACAAAAATAGTTGGTACCCTTAGCCTAATATCCGCCAAAACGATGTGTATGTTCATCTGAAGCGTCCCAGGATCACAGACTCCTGATCAATATCACTACTTCCCCCCCCCCTCCCCCCTCCCCCCTCCCCCATGCATGTTGTGTTCCTGATAGTCTATGACATACACCAACTTTGAACTGGGGAGCGGGGGTGTCCCAAGTTTTTTCCAAGATTGTAGGTTCCCCGTGGGAACGGTGTGGTGTGTTGCTTTGGTTGTTGTCTAGGTGCCTTTCCTAGTCCCCCTCTCTTGCCCTTAGGTTCTGCCTGCCTCACTCCCCCTCCGCTCCCCCTGCTCACATTAGGTGTGTTTAATTGATTGACTACCTTACTTATTCTACAGCTCCTCTGCTCATCTTTCATGTTCCCTCATGTGAATTATAATGGAGCATGACATGCCATGATTTTTGGTTCGCCTGAATTTCTTTCCATCGTAAGTGACGGTGCCTCCTGCCTGCGTCCATCATGACGAGGAAAAGGCGTTGAACTGGGGTACAGCCCAAATGCATACCTAAGATATTTTGTGTTTAGTCGCAGTCAGCCCCCACACCACTTCTGCTAGGTGAGTGATGGTTTTAGTCTCTGAATTAGTGAGGGTTATCCCAGGACCCACCCATTGTATCCCCCCTTCTTCTGTACAAATCGGGACAGTGAATATGTCTCCAATGCCCCAGCCTGTTATAAGAGCAGCCAAAAGATTGGTAAAGTGGTACAGTTTTCGCTAGCATGCAAAGGTCCGGAGTGTGCAGCTTATCAGTGGGTTTCACTTGCAATAGGTCCGGAGTGGTGAAGCTGTATCAGTGGGGTTTCACTTGCAATAGGTCCGGAGTGGTGAAGCTGTATCAGTGGGGTTTCACATGCAATAGGTTCTGGGAGAGTGGTGAGCTGTAATCAGTGTTTCACATGCAATAGGTTCTGGAAGAGTGGTAAAGCTGTATCAGTGGGGTTTCACATGCAATAGGTTCTGGAAGAGTGGTAAAGCTGTATCAGTGGGGTTTCACATGCAATAGGTTCTGGGAGAGTGGTGAAGCTGTATCAGTGGGGTTTCACATGCAATAGGTCCTAGTGGAGTGGTGAAATGGTATTAGTGACCCTTCGCATGCTAGAGTTCCTGGGAGAGTGGTGAAGCATATCATTGACACTTAGCATGCAATTGGTCCTCAGAGAGTGGTGAAGATAATCAGTGGTGATTTATATGCAATAGGTTCTGGGAGAGTGGTGAAGCTGTATCAGTGATGCAGGGCATGCAATAGGTCTGGGAGAGTGGTGAAGCTGTATCAGTGGGGTTTCACTTGCAATAGGTTCTGGGAGAGTGGTGAAGCTGTATCAGTGGGGTTTCACATGCAATAGGTTCTGGGAGAGTGGATGGTAAGTTTCATATACACACATGTATCCATCGGGGTCCATTTATACAGACTCTTTGTTTCTCCAACACAATTTTAGCCCAGCCTACGCCACTCCTAAGGTTCTGGACAAGGCCGGCCTAACGTTGAAGGACATAGACGTCTTTGAGTATCACGAGGCCTTCGCGGGCAGATTTGTCCAAACTTCGGGCCCTGAACAGCCGACTACTTTGCTTAAGAACTCCAGAGAGAAAGGGGAAGGTAAGGACACGGATGCAATGGCCTGATTGGGTGAGGCATTGGTCCTGTAGTCCAGTGGCTGCGAGTTCAATTCCACGGCGAGCCGCTGAGCGAGGTTCTCTAGTCCGATGAATCCGTTTTTTTTTCCTCATCGTTCTCCTTACGATCGACAGCACGGAGGCAGGCATTCGTTGTATTTTGTGTCCCGGTGGAGGTCCACAATTGACAGAGGTGCAGCTACATCTGGGAGGTCTGGAAAAACTGCCCAAAAGTTTTGTGATCTCTGCTCACACGTCACTCACTGCCTGTTGTAGGAGAGGACTGTATTTTATATTTCTATTGGGTCGGGAAGCCAGTTGAGTCTCATCAAGGAACCCTAGCTGTACTGTTCTTGGATGAGCACCGGCGATAACTCGCCCCTTCACAATTCTACTGGTGATCAGAAGATTCAGGCAGAGGTGTAGGCCATCCCAAAACTGCTCACGGGGGGGGGGGGGACTGTCTTTTTTTTACGTCCCCGCCGACAGAAAGTTCTCAGAATCTGGTGGAGCGGCAGTATATGTCCGTCATGGCTGCTCACAGTCGACCGACGAAATTATTGCAAATATCCTAAAACAAACATTAGAAACTCACGAGTCTACTCCATTACAGAGAAACCGTGGAAGTGAAGACCAAGACTCCCCCCATTGCAACATGGGAGAAATGTCTGGTAAATGCACTTGATGCAGAATGTTTGCTCTGAGCAGCACTTCTGCCACTCTTCTGCCCCCTTTGGTAGGGGAGGATGGATGCATTCTATTTTTACTAGTGGACCTTGACTCCTACTTCTACTCGGATACTGGTTGGGCTCAACCAAAAGCATGATAGCCAGGCTGGTGCAGAGGAAAAACCAAAAAACAAAGGAAGGACTATCTGCAAAGGATACACTGTGCCTTAAAGCAATTTACTGAAGGAGATTTAACAACCAACTCAGGAAGTGGGTTCCACTTCTTAATAGTCTGTGGAAAAAAAAAGATTCCTTGTAACACTCAAAACGAACATAAGGGATAAGAAAATGAGGAGTATTTGCTTTACGTGGCGACGTCCCCTCTTCACATTTATTCCTTCTTTATCAGAAACTAAATGAGAATACACTCCACATACTTTGACTGGTCAAAGACATTTCATTTCAATAAAACGATGACAGAATTGGTGAGACCAGGAATGAAGGAAATCTTTTACCCTTGCCCCCATTTAAAAGTGTATAAACTCAAGCTGAACGTTTGTTGAGTAAGGCAACGTTTCTGAGATCAGTAGTTAGGGAATTCCACACATGTTGGATGTGAGAGGCAATAATAGGAGACTAGTTGCAAAGAATTAATGAATGTCTGTTGAAGGGCTTTCACACTGTAACACAAAAATTTAAATCATTTCACTGTACACAAAATTCCAGAAGCGCCAGTCACACGTGATCGATAACGATAAAATGCGGACCAATCTGTGAGCGGTGACCTATCTGATAGGCTGATTGATGAATTTGTGACAAATCTGTAGAATGTTCACATGCGCGGTCACAGCCTATTCAGGCCCCATCCGCTTCGAGCCGCTTTATCGTTGGGCTTTCATTGCTATGGTGTGACTGCACCAATTGATAATTATCCCAGTGTGACTGGGGCCTCGGGCTGTGTTGCCAGTCATTCTAGTGGTGGATAGGTAACCTCTAACATTTACCAGCAACTCGCAGCTGGAGGCAAGGCTCTGCAGCTCTGAGGACGAACAAAATCTCCATCACATGTTAACCAATCTGTTTCTGACCTAAATTTTGCATCTCAGGTCGGCGAGATACCCCTGACAAATTCAAACACTGGGGAGGTTCCCTGTCCATCGGACACCCGTTCGGCGCCACCGGGGTCCGTCTGGCAATGACCACCGCCAACAGGCTGGAAAAGGAGGGTGGCCAATATGGCCTTCTGGCAGCGTGTTTGCCGCGGCGGCCATGTGAGTATATCAGCCCGTCAGTCAGGCATACTGTCAATTGCATGGTGCACCCCCCAATACCCAGGGTATGGTCAGTCAAATGTGGGTCATTGTCAAGTTCAAAGTGATTCACATGTGCGTCAGACACAAGAGCTTGACTCTCGGGCGTGGTCGATTATCGGGAAGATAAGGAAGTAGTTGAAAGGGCTGACCTACTAGTAGATCATTTCCAAGGGAGGGTGAGTCATCCCAGGACCAAGTGGTACATCATTGTACAAGAATTGTATGACCCACCTCCAGCGATGACTCGCCCTGTCTGGGTAAATGAGACTGCGTCATACGATTGACGAGTTTGTTAGCGACCAAGGATTCCCCTGTGTTGAACACCCACATCTGTAAAGTTCCGCTAGTATGTTTCGATAATGAAATGAAGTTTATATGAATGTATGGGGTTAAACAATGGTCGGTACGGTTGGTTGTGATATATATCCTAAAGGATTATCCTAATGAATGATGCTATCAGAGGATTTAAATAGAATGCTCTCTCATAATCTACTTGCATTACCTCATGGTTGATCTTGATGGACTATTGATAAACCTCTATTTAACCCTGGTGAAGCCTTTCGGTTGTTTGTCTTCGGCGTAATTGACAAGGTTTTCTCGGAGGGTGTATAAGGTCTGAGGGAGGCTGTCATCCCAAATGAGTCCAGGTGGTGTTTGTTCTGTTTTAAGCGAACAAGAAATGAAGGGGAATGTGATACGGGCCTTACCCTTTTGAAGCTTCTTTTGACATGGTATCTTCATTTACAAGATCTCACTGATGGAAACACCAGCCAATGGGTAACTTTTACCTAAATTTGACAACTGTACCCTTCCTGTGTTGTGGGAAGCAGCTATTCTCTCTGCAGGATCTGTGAATGATAATAATAATGATAATAACAACTTGTTCTCATATAGCGCTTTTCCACCAATAAGCCATTGCTCAAAGTGCTCTAAAGCATATTACCCATGATAATTAGTGACTTGTCACACCTGTACCATACAGCATGCACCTCTTGCTTGTTTCTCCCTGCACGCCATTACAGTACGTCACTTCATTTTGTCCCCCGGGGACTCCCCAATAGGGCTGCCACATACGGCGCTCACCATCCTTCACAGGTCACCTCACAAGGTACCACTTTCAACGTGGGTGGCGTAGGACATTTTCGGAGACATGCCTTGTTCAACAGCACTGTGGAAAAGTCCTAGGGCTCCCGGTGGGCTTGCAACTCTAAATCGATTGTGTCGTATTCTGGAGCTCTACTGATTGAGTTAATCTGCCACTAATGATAGCTATTGTTTATTGATTTTGAGGAAATTATGTGCACTGTAGATTCTCGACAAAACTGCAGCATCAAAACCAGTGGAAACAACTGAAGCTCTCAAAGTTGAGCATAGGCATAGCTGAGTGAAGCTTCTATCAAAAGGGTGAATTGAAGTCCAAAGTGCAGAGAAGTCCGCTTTTGTGCCTACTGTCTAGACAGGGGGGGGGGGTGGGGGTGAGCAGAGAAGTTTCGGATTTCAATAAGGCTGCGGTAGTTGTGCGAAGTCAACATTTTAGCCCCCCGCTTCAAGGATCTGCTCAATTAGCTAATTACGATGGTGGTAGCCAGTCTTGTGGACATTGAAGTTAGTGCCCAGGCTTGCAAGCTCCTATACCTGTAGTTTGGATGAGAGTGTCCTACCTTGTCAAGCAGGAGTGCTGGGATTCGGTAGGGTGAGACAGGTACGAGGTGATTGATGCACACGCACGATGTGGCGGCTGTTCTGTAATTTCCATGTCCCTCCATCTCTTTCCTTGATTGAATTATCCATAGCATTCGATCTTTTCTGGACTGTCATCAGTCTAAGATTAATAAACTTTGCATCATTTCTCTTTTTCAGGGCCATGCTATGATCTTGAGAGGTTACCCTTCCTAAGGACGACGGATGACTTGGTATTCAAAAAAGGCAGGGCTACCGATAGTCCACAGCAATGAGGCAGAGCAGAGATCCAGCATCCAATGTTGGTAGCAAATTTGAAATAGTAGACTTATTTAATAAACGAGCAGATTTTCTTGCTGTGGTGGGCCAGCAGAACTTGTACATCTCACAGGAAGGTCCGCATACAGCACTGCTGTCAAAAAATCTGCATAGTATCTGTATTATTATTATGGACAAGACAGTGTGGACATTTTGTTTTTTCTCATTTATCTGTGACTGACAACTTTTGGAAAAAAAAAAATTATTGGGTGAGTGTGTGTGGGGATGTGTCCCTATCAACCAATTTGGGTGAGGACAGACTGATTCGCAGGGTCACTTGCCAGGTGATTGATGGGTGGGTGGTGATATCTACTCATTGGCATGAATGAATCTTGTGACTTGGAATGACCCTTCCTCCCTACACTCCTGCCACTACAGTTGCTCTCTCTGCATTCTTCCTCAGTCTTGAACTACAATGTTATGAGCCTACCAAAGAGGTGTATGGCCAAATTGCACGATGTGATGTAATTCAGTCGTGGAACAAAAGTAGAATTACATCTTGAATACTTGAGGATGCATGTCTTCTGAGATGAAATATGGAGGTCCCTGAATGACTAGCAATTACTAATTACTACTGCAGCATACCTGGCTGATGACATTCAGGCCACAAAATTATTGGGTACAAATTGGTCGCCCCAAAGTCAGCTAATTTTTCACCATGATTACTACTTACAGAGACATGCTCTGTGCAATTTGGAGGCAGTTTCTTTCGCATATAATCATTTGGATCCCTTTCATTGATAAACACATGCTCAATGTACGGCTATCCGATTTCATCTGTGAAATGTATTTATAATGGTTATAGGACTTCTTCACCACTGTACAGAAGAAATGAATAAAATAATAGATGAATGAACACGGTGTCTACATTTTTACTTCAGTTTGAGAGACTGCGAAGCAGTACATAGTGAAAGTTTTTTTAATTTTTTATTTATAGAATCCGGGTTTATATCTTCCGGATCCTATTAGTGGACGTAAATAAGCCACTTGTGGTTGTGAGCTCACCACTGAACAGCTTGAGGGGTATAGACAAGATCCTCCCTGTAGCTCATCTTACGGCCTATTTTTTAATTCCTTGACGAGTCCAGGCATCTATGCATCAGTTGTGTGTGTGATCCTTGCTTGTAACACACTCGACCTCACGTGGATGGATGAAGCTCGTACTAGGTATGTGTGTTCCCCATGATGAGTACATTAACCCTATTGTTTTGAGGTCAGGTCAGAGGTCTGAAAACCTTGTGAACACCAGAATGGTTGGTCAAACCAAGTTGAAATTGTATGCTCTCTTATGGGGAGTACAGGAACCCTATTATTTTTGGTTCAGGCGGGGGGGCAAATTTTTGACCAAAAATTCGAGAAACTGATGCTTTGGCCAATTTAGGCTTGTAATCATGATAACTTGACCCCACCCCGTGGTGGATTAAGCTCACTCATATTTGGCATGGGAGTTCCCCTATTGTTTTTGGTCAATCAGAGCATATCAAGTAGAAACAATAGCAACCATGGTGCTGACGCTCAAACTGGACAAATGTACAATTATGTGTTAAATGTTCAAGATCATGAGGCCAAGGTGGCAGTTTGAAGCAATAGCCTATTGTGCCCCGTAACAACTTTGACCTGATCTTCATATAATAATAATAATAATAATACTGTGGGTGGGGGGGGCTTATATAGCGCCTTCCGCAAGCCTCAAAGCGCTTAAGAAAGAGGGAAAAGTCGAACAGTTACGGAAGAGGAAAGTTTTTCACAGCTTCTTCTTGAAAGATCCACACTGTGGCCGACCGAAGTCGTCTGGTAGGCTATTCCAAAGAGATGGTCCTGCCAGACAAAAGCCTTGTTACCATATGTATTAGTATGCGTTCTTTTTTGATGATATAAGTTGCGAGAGGACTAACGCAGAGTCGTGTAGGGCAATACGCTCAATCAGGTCTGACAGGTACTTTGGGCCGATGCCCTTGAAGATCTTAAACATGGCGAGTAGAAGTTTGAACGATATACGATCGGTGAACAGGGAGCCAGTGAAGATCCCTCAATACCGTGGTGAATGAATGTCTTGGAGGTGTCCTGGTGACAATCCTGGCTGCCGCATTTTTAATGTTTTTGCAGTTTTTTAGTTCGGAAGCAGGAACTCCAAATAGTAGCCATTGCAGAGTAGGCCAAAAATGTCTTAGCAGCCAATCAACATTGTCACTCACTTCATTTAACAACCATCGAAGAATGCCCAATTAAGAGAGAGAGAGTCAATTTCAGACAATGGCTTATTGTGCTCCTTCAATGACCTCTGACCTGACAAGTCACAAAGTCAAGGACATGGGTGCGAATTTGGTCAGCATCCATCAAAGACGAATGTTTTGCTTCTTTTCATCAGATGTTCTGATTTAATCTAATTGACACTATATGATGTATCCAAATCTGCAAACAAGTGGAAAAGAGCACCTCCGAAGGAACATTGTTACACAGTGTTTCAGGAAAATCGAATGTACTGTGTAGGTGGAGATACATTTTATATATAATGGCTATAGGGAGCTTTGACCCTGACCTTCATGAAGTTTTAACATGTCTCATGGGTCAAGTAACATGGTCCCAGTTTGGTGACATCTGTCACAGACTGGACCGTTTGGTGGCCAAAAAGTCAATTGTTGATGCAATGGATAGAGTGAATAGGCTGTAGGTCCTTGGACCAAAAATTCTTAAAAAGCCCATAGGTATGAATTCCATCATTATGATAAGCATCATCATTGTGGGTGGAGAAACATTTTGCACGTGATGGCAACTCAGGCCCAAAGGGCATCAAGTCCAAAATTCCTGAGAACCCTGGAGGTAGGCTACTAGGCCCTCTTATGGAAGGACATCAGCAAGACTTGTGCATCAAAAACTTTAGAGCATTTTGAATGATGAACATTGGGGCCTTCCACGCCCAGAGTCGCAAACACCCCCGAGGGAACCACTACCCGAGGAAGCATTACATGTAACTTTAAAGAAAATTGATTGGTACTTGTGGAAGGAGATGCATTTCAAGTACCAATGTGTGAAATTCCATGAAACTCCTAAATGGTCTCTTGGGCCCAAATGGGACCTTGGATCAAAATTCAGAAACACCCCAAACGGTAAGATATCAATATGTCCGAAAAGTTACTGGCACGCAAAACTAGTAAGAGGAGAAGTATTTTGCATAATTCCACATGGTGTGCCCGAAGGCCCACATAGCCTCGGCGTCCCTGATTCACGGGCACCCTGAAGGTACGATATTAGACCATATTATAACCGAACATCAGCATGTGCAACTAGATTTGCAGGAAATACATATTTAAAGTATTTTATATAATGGGCCCAAAATTCCTGAACAACCCCAATGGCCCTCGACCAGGAGCAGTACATGTAATTTGAAAAAATCGAAGCTTGTAGGGAGGAGATTGCATTTAAGCACCATTGTGTAAAATATCTAAATGGGCCCAAGTTGGGACCTTGAAACAAAATCCTTGAACACCCCAAAGGTCTGCTATTAGACCAGCATTATGACTAAATCAGCACTGTCAACAAAATGTGTAGGAGACACAAGATTCTGCAGTATTCCATATGTTGGGCCCCCGTTTTGGCGTCAACTGGAACCTTGGACCAAGGATTCCTGAACACCCCCAATGGCTCTACCCAAGGAACATTACATGTAACTTTGAATAAAATTAATTGAAGATTGTGGGAGGAAAAGCATTCCAAGTACCATTTGTGAAATTTCATAAATGGGCCCAAGTTGGGACCTTGGACCAAAAATTCCTGAACGAACCCCTAAGGTACAGCTGATAGACCACCAATATGACTTAACATCAGCACTGTGCCCCAACATTTGTAGGAGAAGTAGCCGTTTTGCAGTTTTCCACTTATGGCCCATTGTGCCCTTTAAGCCCTTTGACTTGTCCTTAGGTGTCAACGATGCACCCATCATCACTAAAAAGTGACCCAACTGGTCGACATTCATCAAAAAGCACAAACATTTTGTGGCCGCAAAAAGCAAAAGTTTCAGACTGGATAAGTAACAGATTAGATAATCAGCCAGGACACTCGCCCACCAGAGTACATAACCCTATTGTGTTTGGGTCGAGTCAACGATCAAGTCTGAAAATCCTAACATGATAAGTCAGATTGATTGCTGGTCTCTTCTATCTGGTTTAAAATTTGGTGTGAACATTGGGCAACAGGAATCCCTATGTTCTTGGTGTAGACATTGCCATTTTTGATCAAAAATAGGAATTTGGTGTAAATTCCATATTTTCGTTCGGCAAAATTCAGCTTGTAAGCACAATAACTCGACCTCGATGATAAACTCATACTTGATATGCCAATTCTCATTAGAGCACATGAACCCTATTGGTTTGGGGGACAGGTCTGAGACCACCGTCAGGTCACTGCCAAAGCCATGGCAGAAAATCCTTGTAACCTGACAAGTATGCTTGGTCTTATCCGGTTGGAATTCGTGTGTGGCTTCTTTATCAAACCAACGGTACCCTGTGTAAGATGGCTGAGAAAGAGTGAGCCAGCTTGTAAACATTGTAATGTGACCTCGCCTAGATGGATGGAAGCTCGTACTTGGTATGTTGTGTTCACGATATGATGACTAAATTTGCTCCATTCGTTTGAGGTTCAGGGGGAGAGTCACACATAGGTCAAAGTTGGGAAAATTTTGTTCAGAGTGCCACAGATTGTTGAAATTTAGTCTTATCGAGGGTACAGGAACTCTATTGTTGATCAAGATAACATCAATTTTTGATGTGTCATAACGGTTTGCCCATAGTGAGCTGGGTCAATTTGCCCCTTTTGGCTGGGCACATTTAGCTGTCGAAATGAGTCAAGGGATCGCTAAGCCTTTTTTGGCTTTCTAGTTAAAAAGTCACCGACCAATCTTGAGAACGAATCCCATTCTCGTGTACAAAACCTTGATCAACATAATAATGTTGGTTTATGGGTGATAAACAGATAGCTTGGAGAAAATAATTACCAAGTCGGCGGTACACTACGAGGGAAAATTAGATGAATCCCGTTCATAAAAATTTCTACAGCATAAATGGGAGAGTATCACAAACCATGTTAGAGTGAGAGGTTTGTGGACATCAGACTGTGGCTAGGGAGGCCCATACATGGCCTTTGTAGCGAGGTCATGATTCAAGCCCGACCCTCAGGATTGTGACAACAAGTACACAAGCTAATTTATTAGATTCATTATACATTTTTTGTAGGGTTGTCTTTCACAAAACTGGGTAGTCTTCGTCAGGGCAGATAAAGAT
The DNA here is from genome assembly GCA_026419785.1 of Sclerodactyla briareus. Lineage (NCBI taxonomy): Eukaryota > Metazoa > Echinodermata > Holothuroidea > Dendrochirotida > Sclerodactylidae > Sclerodactyla > Sclerodactyla briareus. Next base: position 402,477 of record JAODTK010005554.1, read on the forward strand.
AAACAGCGTTGTCAGGTCATGGCAGGTCATAATTTGAATAACATTCCAAAAGTTGATTTTACAGCTTCTGATTGGCAAACCAGGTGAGAGCTCGTGGTTTTTGTGACTCATACAACATCTGGCAAGCTCTGGCCACGACAAAGATCTATAATTCTGCTCCACATGTGTGACAATACCAATGGGACATAATCAAGGAGCCCCTTGTTTGACGCCTGCTGAGATACGACATGGGTGCCAAAACTCTGGAGTCAAGCGATGGAATGATGCACAATTCGATGGGGATTATGTCAGTGACCTGCATACATAGCACATTCATTCAGGTTTTTCATTTTGAGTAAGCAGCTAGACACCACATACAGACACACAATAAAGGGAGTGATAAAGAATTCCTGAAGCTTTGTGCAGGGAGACAACACTGATGAATAACAAAACAACTATATTCATTTCACTATGAAATGTAATATATGCCAATATGAGTGAACATTAGATGCTATTGTTGTTTCAACACACATATTATATGCAAAAGTTATTTCAAAACATGGTTATACATCAATAGATTTCCATTTTATGATAGAATTAACCGTGTGAGCATATTGATGGACAATGAAATGAATGGTTCTGGTAGGACTCACATTAATCTAATTATAAGAGAGCAATCAATTGCACTAAATGATGAATTAGTTTCCATAACATGATAAACAATGACCCAGTACATACATATTCCCTCTCCTTTAGGCACCACACACGTTTTCCAGCGGAGACCCTACTGTTTAGCTTAATAAGTGAGTGCTAACATTTGTGATGTAGTGAAACACCCAACTGTGTGTGAGTGGTGAAATCCAGGTGATTGGAAGCTCGTTAGGTATAATGTGATTGTGACATGACAATTAAGCGATAGCAACAATTTGAACACAGTGCAGGCTAGCTACCATACTTTCATAGCCCAGGCACATTACAATTCATATCAGGCAAAGAATACTTACAATTTGTGACAGAACTTTGTTTAGGCTTCAAGTCAGATTTTCACTGTGGCTTCCATCAGGATGCAAAAATCATGATAGTATTAAAAACACCACCTCTTTGGGCACCTGTATGATGCTGGACATGTGGTTCTGCTAGTGATGAACTGAGGATGGGGGCAAGTGCGGATTCAAGAGGTCGAGTCTTGCGGAGGTTATATAGTAAGGTCATGTTTAACAACAAATCGACATATAATAGTGTGGGGACTTCTACCGGGGGGAATAAACAGACAAGGCTCAAATCCAACTGGAAAAAAAAGGTGTGGGGAAGTTGAGCCAAGTTCTCTTCAATCGCCTGTTATGACAGGTAGGGGATATCGAGAGCATATTTCACACAATAAGTCAACATTTAGCAGAATTTCTGTTGTTCTTTCTCTCACCAAAAGCTAACATCAACACCTATCAACCCACTGCAGCAATTCTCCCATAGAAACAGCTTTCAAAGTGGAAGATAATGTGTAAATTTCAATAGAAAACAAAGATTGTTTGCAGGGTTGTGCAAGTATGACATCATTTATTATGCATGATGGGATGCTTTTCGATCTTGCACAATACACATACACAAACTTCGAAGGAATGTAATTCGTAACGGAAAGTCGTATGCACTTTGGGTTTGGACTGACACAATCAGTTTTCTCCAGCTATTATATCAGCCTCTTTATAATCATCCTGCAGTTGTCCTTCAATCATCAAACATGCAGCGACACAAAAACCTGTTGACCAGACAGTCGAGAGGGGGGGGGGGGGGGGGGGGGAGGGGAGGAAACCTATGTGTGAGTCAATGCTGAGATCTGAATAGAAGCTTCTCACACAACTAACAAGGCATGAAGAGGAATTTCATTATTTCTCCGTTTTGTATTTTACCTTGCATTGCACTATGCACTTTGTGAAACTAGCTGATTCATCGCAGTTATCAATACTATAATGATCACGGGTAGGTGAAGAAAGTAAGTCGTGTAAATTCCTTAGCCACATAGCTATCATTGTTATAGATAGATATGTTACGTGGTCAAAAAGTCAAAGTTGTTCCGCCGAATTCGGCAATGATGTTAATAACTGATGATTGAAATGCAGTCACAGAGAATGAAAAATGACTTTCATCGCTCTAAATCTTGCAGAGACATGCGTTAAGGTAGGTATGCAGCAGGCTCAGTAAAGTGAATCTTCCCTCCGTCATTCACCATCAAAACAGAATGAAAGCCCTCCCTGGATCCTATCTCGATCCAGCACGATGGAGAAATGACCCCAGAGGTCGAGCCATCATCCACCTCAACTGCTGGTCTTTAGCGATGTCGTTCAACGGTGCTACTCCTGCCAGATAACTTTTCGAGCTGGAGATAGGAAAAGAAGCATTACAGAGTAGTTGTATGAAACAAAGCATGTATTCCATGTTGCGATGTCGACACATTAGTAAGACGGACTTGCACATAAGTCAACAGGGAACACAACTAGATCAGGCCGATGGGATGCCACCGACTCGCAAAATAATTTGCACTGTCACGAGAAAAAGAAGGCAGAATTTTCCATAACGAATTACACCAGTGCCTAAATTTGTGCCTTACCCTAGAATTCTCCTTCCTCCTTCAACTTCAACCAGAGAGTTAAGGGCTTAGTGATTCCTAGACTCATTTGTAACACATGTCCCGACACAAGAACAAAAGGGGGTTGTACCAGCTCACTATGGCTAGCAAGTTTTACATTTTTCACAAAAAAACTTTTTACAAAATGATAGGGTTCCTTCTTTGATGAGAAGTCCAAACTCCAAATTTCAACTTTCGAGGGCGGTTCACAAGACTTTGCCCCTCGGCGTTCCCAAATGGCAATTGACCTGACCCCAGAACAGTAGTACTTGCGTTTTTTGGCGTTCTCATCATGGGGAACCCAACATGCCAAGTACGAGCTCCATCTATATAGGTGGGGTCGAGTACTTGACTTATATTTTCAGGCTAAAAGTGGCTGGAACACTGGCATTTCACAGATTTCTGCTCGACTCAACATCACCCTCGATCTACACACAAAAACCATTAGGATCCAGTCCTCTAGATGAAGGCTACACACAAAGATCCAACTGAATCCAGTTCACTGGATTCGCAAATTTCCACCTCAGATGACCATTGACCCTTACCTACGAACAGTAGGGCCCATATACTCATGATGGGGAACATACATACAAGGAATGAGTTTCATTTATCCAGACCTGGTCGAGTTATTGTGTTGACGAGCCAAAAGTAGTTCAACTATACAGGTCCTAATTTTTGCGAGAAATAGCCCAATTGGGTTTTGATCCCAATAAGAAACAATACACGAAATTTCAGCTTGATGGGACCAAGCGTTCTGGACTCATTGTGTTTACAAGATTTTCAGACTTGCTCAACATGGGGAACACACATATCGAGTAGGAGTTCATCAACTCAGATCTGATTAAGGTATTGTGTTCACGAGCCAGGTGTCCACACATACCCATATACTGACATGACTGCATATAGTCCTCTGACTTTTCCAAGGAATAAAAGACGTGTTGTATGTAACGCCAGGTCAGAACAAATGTTGTACTTTATCAAAATGCTGCCTAGCTGCAATTTTAGGAACATGTTATTATCGTGCCCAACAAACAACTTTTTGATTCATGGTCGTTGTTGATTATCTGTAGTTCTCAGGGTCATGGATGCAAGGAGGTTGCCAACTCCTGCACTGAAACTACGACCTGCTCTTGCTCCCACCAGCTCTGATGTTAATTGTTACATTTCTGGTGCAGGAGTGGGAACGGGGGGGAATAGGCAATGTTCAACCTACATATGTACCTGTGAATTCAAGTCAAGAATCAGTCATAATAAGTGACTTTCAGGGATCTACTGATTAATTTATCGGGACTGAAGGTAGTCCATATCCTCCAAGTGGATTTATTTTATTACTGCATGATGGGATGCCTTTCGATCTTGCGCAATACACCTGCTTCACAATACACAAAATTTTCAAAGGACTATAACTCCGAACGGAAAGGCCTATGAACAGTTTGGACTGACGCATCAGTTTTTATCCAGCTATTAAATTAGACCCTGTATGAATCATCCTGCAGTTGTCCTTCAAGGATTGGAATTTGGATCCTGCTGCTACAAGGAACCGTACCAAGCAGGAGAGTTCTGTGAAAGCTCAAAGCTGCCACGAACAGTCTTACTCACTGATGTGGAATAATTCAGAACTCAAACAGGATGATGAGAACATGTAATTCGAGCTGATGTATCATTCAAAATTATCGGAATCCTATCCCAGACAAATACCACAACCTGAATTACGTTACCTACCTCGTTCACCACCAGTTGCTTCTTCCTGAGAAGAAGCAGCAGCTTCAGTTGTCCTGGAGAATAGAGAAAGGATATTTTGGCAATTTGAAATAGTACTGAAATCAAGCTACAGCCATATATTGCAACTTTGCTAGCCATCGCCTCAGAATTGTATGTGCGGATATTGTGAAAACAGGATTCCCATAAACAATGGTTTCCCAAACCTGGAATCGTGACCCCTACTGGGGTCGTGGAGCAATTTTGTGGGGTGCGCAGGCTTGTTTCCAGAGAATAAAAAAAATCTGAGGGTACCTAAAATTTACCCGAGTTTGACCGATTCGCAGTCCAAAAATCCTACAAAATTCACCATGAAACACCTCATAGTGTGTTATCAGCAGCCGTTCTAGCGTTTCCTGAGTAGTGAATCTGGAGTCTATTTGGGGACTCGGCCACCAAACTGCCTTGCACGCTTTGTCGGTCTTCCCGGGCCTTGAGCCACACAGGGTCCGCCTGGTTCCGGATACATCATTTCTCACCAAGACGCAAGCGGCCATCTTTTCCCAACGCCGATTGGTTATCGCTGCTAGGGGGGAGTTCTAGGGAGTGGATGGGGGATGAGAGGTGGGACGTCCATCGGTGTTTTTTGGTCCCCACAGGTACCCTGGTCGTACACGCCTCCCGGCGGTCCGTGTATGTCGCGGTTCGTTATGGCTCAGCAACCGTATCACACGTCTCGGGATACGATCTCTCGCGGGATCGTTAGTGACCCGGGGGACGGTCTGTTCCGACCGCGAGCTCCTGATGCGGGGGGGGGGGGGGGGAAGGGGGGGGGGGTTGCCTCCTCCCTCGCATTCTGTGAAGGTGTTCCCTTGGAGGAGATCCTCAAGGCTGAGAGATGGGAATCTCAGGATGCCTTCATACCTTCGGGACCCCTGCAGAGTGAATCCCGCATGGCCCCCGCTTTCCTCCCGCTCGTCTCGCGGTTCCACCTCAGGTGGTGGCCCTTTGCGCCGGGGGGGCCGCTGCCCAATAGGTTGGCTTCGGCTTGGCGCCTCCTCTCCCTCCCCGGACACACGGTCTCGCTCGCGGAGTGCGTTTTGTAGGGCTGTGGCTCGGGCGGGGACGTCCTGCCTGTGACGGGATTGTGCCAAGCCTGTCGTCTTGGGACGGTTGAATTGGAGGCGGCGGGCGGTACCCAAGCGTTCTTTATTTGCGGATGTTTATATAGTTGGATTAATTCGCTCCCTGGCTTCCCACCTCCTTGGGGTGGGAGCTGCCAATTTGTTGGAAGTTCAGAATGTAAGTGCCCTGAAGTAAGTTAACCCCCCTTCGTTAAAAGGGCTACTTACGACGGGCAACTTACCGTCCTCCCACTAAGCCGGGGACCTCGGGTTTTTCTTTGAACGATAGTAAGACCCGGTACCTTGCCCAGCTAGCTAATGGCTGCGTTCGTCTCGTCTCTGTCACTTAAGTATTTTTTTTGTGGGATGGGTGTGTTTGAGGGCTGTTTGGCTGAAAATGCAATTTGTAGTTAAGTCCAGAAGGTAAGTTGCCCATCATAAGTAGCCCCCCCTTACTAAGGGGGTTATTTTACTTGAGTGATTTGGGAAATTCATGATGTCACAGGGGTAACAATTCGGAAACCCCCCATGTACTCTACATGATAAATTGTACATTGTTGTCCTTGTTAACAGTCAAATTGTATTCGCTTTTAAATGAAAGAGGTTATTCTTTAATATCTCGCAAACTAGTTTGGTCCCCGCTAGAGTTTGTTTGGTAAATAATAAAACAATGTTTTTCACATTGATTTGTTATTACAGAAGAGCCCGCAGTTCCCCCGAAAAGGTTCCTCCAGGCCCCAACAATGCAATTCTGCAATAGATGATCAAGCCTCATATGCGCACCCAGATCTGCTGTGACAGACTGGAGGTTTGGCTGCCATATTGTAATAAATCGAAGTAACCAAAGTCACGTCATATTCATATTACTACATGCCTTTACCCTACAAATTTATTTTAAACTTCTTCTCTACGGCTAGATTAGGGTCAGGGTCGGGTTACACAGAAGGAGAGAAAAGTTAGTGGTGTATGCTGGCCACCACGCTGTAGTGGCAGGCTTAAATCCCGCCACCTCGGCCCTAGCCTAACTCCTCCCACTGTCCAGACGACGAACCGTTACATGGGAGGCTTATGAGAGGAAGAGACGTGAATAGCCACTCGGGAGATAGCACTTGCGCATGCGTCATTGTCCCCCAGTGCTGGCATTCGTAACAAATTCTGGCTCTACACAAAGAAAACAAGTTGCTATTATTATAGATTCCCATGTAGGCTAATGAAAAAGGAAAAACAGGAGAAATTCCGCGAATGTGCTAACAACTGATCCACGTGTTCATGGTAATACGCACACGGTTCAAGCGATAAATTATTTGTAAACCTGCGTAAGATGGAATTTAGATGGAATAATCCTCTTAACCGCTAACGTACGGCGCGCAAGAGCGGTGTTGATTGGATGGCATCTTCGAATTGGCAGTAGGGGGTGGTGAATATATTTAATGTTTATTCTATTCTGAGGGTCTCATAGTTGTTGTGACCTAGCTCCTGGGAATCATTTGAGAGATTTCCTGGATTTATTGCTGGAATCAGGTGGTTCTAACAAAGTTATTGCATTTTCGTACTGAATAATTTGGCGAGCTGAGGAGCCACACAGTAAAAGCTATGGACGGGGGGGACGGCACGTCACAAATGGACAAATTGTCCCCAATGCCCCTGGCTGTAATTCGGAACTGGCGTATAGGTAATATACAAAATAATAAAGGACAAATTGGGAGCGGATGTGCGAAAAGTGAGTGACAGTACGGCGTCGCACGAATTTACTCCAATAAGGGTTTTAATCTATGATATGATGGGCAATTGCAGGCAAGTGCATGGTTTCGATAAATTATAACACAAATATTCGCACGTTACCTTGTTTCCCTGCTGTTGCGCCTGCTTTGCCAGTTCCGTAAGGAGACCTGCATTAGACTGTAGCCTCGCTATGTAAGCTGTAGGAGACAACAAGGGAACCTTTGAGTAGTGACTAGATGCAGGTCAGTTATTCTCAGTGTTGGAAATGGATCACAACCGACATCCATTCTGATAGAAGCATGATGCAACAACACACAATACGCATAGCCCTATCCTGAAGTTACCACAGTAGCTGGCACGCAGATGCTCACAGTATCGTCTTTCTGTCAATGCATCTGGCTGGCAACACTGTCTGTGCATCTATTTTATAGACATGTTGATGCTAAAATAATGCCACAGCTAGAGTAACACACACTGTAATTTTGTGTCAGACGAGGTAACTTACACAAATACGACCGTCTATCGGTTGGTGCTATTCTGACAGGGGCATTTTTGTTTTCAAATGGTTATTACGTGATGTTGCCTGCCATTGCCGCTCAAGTCATATAATTGCTCCATGATTTGCACACAGTATGCAGGTTTCCTCATGTCACTAGGGTCCCCAGAGCTTCAGATTTCACGACGGCGACGTATGAGGTGATGTTTTTCACTTTGTAGACCACGTTGCCGTCCTGCAGTAAGGGTGCTCTAGATTTCTACGACGTGTCAATGTGCCAGTTGCGTGATGTCGATGCGCTGTTCACAATTGCGCAGTCGAGTAATGATTGTAAAATTCCCCATTCCATTGTTTAGCATGTTGAATGAAGCCACGTCCGAGTTCAAGTTCACGTCGTAGGGACGGTGCAAAAAGTGAGTGACTCCCATCGAAGATCGTCGTAGTACGGCAGTTGGTGAGCTTGTCGCATGCGCTGTAGGCTTAACATTGTGCGTCATAACGTGCCCGTCGCTGTCTGAAATCAAAGCTCTACTGTCTCACAAAGGAGACTTGAAATAACACGGATGTCTGCTGAGATTTGATCAACCTCCTCCACCTAGATAGGAGGGCTTAGTTGTTCAGTGGGTCCTAGCTGAATTTTGCACTCTGGATTCAGAAGTTACTATTCTCAAGCCCTATCATACCATACACCCAATCATTGCAGGAATCAGCTCACCTTGTCTGGTCTTGCTGTTCTTCAACATCTCTTCGAGGCCCTTGATGGCTGTTAGATGGTTTTGCTGGCATGGTGGCCGATATCCGTGTATTTGGGTTTCCCCTGCGTGGCTAGCTGGTCATTCTGAGGATGAAAATAGAATTTGCCCACTGTAGGCTTAGACAAGTACAATGTGACAGATAAACTTTTGAGAGAGGAATCTGTTTATCAGAACCCCACGACCTATATTCGGAGGTCTCAGGGGGCTAGCATGCTGCTTCGTTGAGCCATTTCAATATGAAATTATGATGCCACAGTTAGGGCGGGGTGGGAGGATGAATGCAAAGGCCTTCGATCCATCCATAAACTCTACACATTGAATGCTACGATTGTGAGTCTTCGTAACAGAAAGGCAGAAATATTTATATAGCCGCAAGACGTTTTGATGGACACACATCGGGAATGTGGCATAGCCCCTGTTGGTATATGTAGTGGGGAAGCGTTGAGATAATATGAAAGGGCACAGAGAAATGACAATCAACGGATCTTGAACAAGAATCTACTGCGCCCCACCAATGGCATTTTCATTACCTTATTGAATATATGATTAACTCTTATAAATCTTTTTCCCATGGGCTTGTAGGACAGGTTATGCAATGTTAGAGTCTCAGCCAATCCCCAATTACTTTGAGTGTTTTAAGTTGTGTGTCACTTAGCTTTATAAAATCAACGAGGGTAATGGGGATGAGATACATCCATCAAATATTTGGGAGTGTGGTTGGTCAATGAACTCTCCTTTCAGAAGGCATGTGTACTGATAAATGCCGCATTGCTATGTTCAACTCGCATCGTATGAAAATATTGCGCAGCCATCTGAATAGACTTCCTACGGTCATTGTACAATTCCTTAGTTATCTCACAATTTGACTATTGCTGTACCCCCTACTTTATGGTTTCCAAATCTTCACTTGAACCAGCTACAGAGTGTGCGAATTTCGCCTGCAGACTTTTCTCAACTAAGAATGGCTTCCTATTTTATTTATAAGGATACATTTGTTAGTTACTGGTCATCACTCAACATCATCATAGACAGTTTAATGTCAATGTTCCATGCTGGCATGGGTTAGACGGAGGTCCCGAACGGCAAGCCCGCTTCACTCTACCCTATTCGGTGCAAGAGCACGGTCTCTACCCATTGCTGCAAGATCACTACGAATAACCTCACCCAGGTCTTCCGGGCCCCCCTGTCACGCCGGCCAGTCACCTTAATCATTCCTAACTTCTTTACCCATTTATCATCCTGCATTCTTTCGAAATGGCCACACACCTCAGTCTACTACTCTGGACACACTCGCTCAAGATTATCAAACGACTCTCAGCTCAATAAGAAGGCTTCCTATCCTTCCAGGTCCCGCGCACATCCCTCTGATCATTCTCATATCATTCTCATTTCTGCCCATTCTTATCAAGTCGTCTGTTTTTACTGCCGCGGTCTCCCACTGCCATAGCGCTGACACTCCTGACACAACCTCGAAAACCTCCCTTCATATGATGAGAGACACACTCTAGACCATGAGCAATGCAAAATGTTTTGCAGAAGATAGAATTACTGCCAACACCCTTACTACGAATGGAACAGAGCCAGTTGCCAGAGCTACGACTGGGCAACCGTCAGGACTGCTGACCATAACTCCTTTACTCCTTTACTCTCTATGCCATCCTTCCATCTCTCAAATTTCAACAGCTAACTCCTCCATACTCTCAGCGATCAGCACAAGATCATCTGCGTACAGAATCTCCCATGGGCAACCAACTCTAAATTCACTGGACAAAGCTTCAAAAACCATGATGAACAACAAAAGGCTCAGCACCGAGCCTTGGAGTACGCCAACCGTCACAGCAAAATTGTCACGGTATGAACTGTTAACACTAACACACTTCAAGCTTTCTCAACAAAGCCCTAACAACTGAGACAGCCATTCCTCAATACCTAATCTAACGCATTGCCCTGCCCACCAAATTACCTTCCGTGGGACCCTGTCAAAAGCTTTTCCCAAGTCAGTGAATGCAAAATACAACTTCTTATTCTCACATATATACTTTTCTTGAAGCTGCCTGACTAAAAAATAGCGTCAATAGTACCGCGACCTGGCATAAAGCCAAACAGCATGTCACCTATATGTACCCTGTCTCTAATCAGTTTATCAAGCACTCTGTCTGTAAACTTTCAGACATGACCAGCAGTTTCAAACCTCTGTAGCTCTTTCCAAAGCATCACCTTTACCCTTGTAACAGTTGATGATATCTAGCTCCCAGTCCAAGGGGACTTGCCGTGCCTCACTATTGTGTTTATTAAGTTGGTGATAAGATTGACGCCTATATCACCACAGGCCTTCAGCATCTCTGCGGTCACACCTGATGGACCAGGGGCCTTGCCACACTTAATGCGAGCTACAGCCTGTTCAACCCAGATATTCTCTATCTTCACAGCTGGTCCCTGGATGGGGTCTGCATGACAGAGGCTATCATCGTCCCACTCAAATTCCTCTCAGTAACCAGCTATAGTAGCTCCTCCAAGCCGCTTTCTTTGCGTGATCAGAGCTAAACTCAACGGTATTCGCCTCCATATGCTCAACCCTACAATATCCCGATTTGTCTTAGTAATTTGTTGCTCGCGATCTTGGACACCCCACCTCCTCCCCTCATCGCGGTCTGATGTTCTTAGGCTACTCATTTCTGCTTCCTTCTTAGCTGCAAACACGTTTTGATTTAGGTCATTCTCGTGGCCTCTGCGTACTGTTCTCTACTACCTCCTGCTTTCCACTCGTATCCATAGTCCTTTTCTTCTTGATAGTACGAATCCACTCAGTTTTTCACACCCCAGGTTTCGCAGCGACGCGCTCGACCTTTAGTCCACCCACACACCTTATCAGAAGCCTCTAAGAGCCATCTCTTCAGGGCAGACCACTGCTCGTCAACATTACAATCAATTGCCTGAAATCACTGAACCTTGTTCAACAGCAGCTCTGAACTCTTCTCTAGCAACAGTCTCCTTGAGCTTCCAAACTTTCCCTCTTAGCTACGTGGGGTCTCTTGCCGTTAATTACAGACTTGACGGACAGGTCACAGACCACTAACCTATGTTGAGTAGCCACATCTAACCGGCTGTAAACTTCGTATCCTGTCCAGAATATAATCAATTTGGCTGCTAGAGTTTCCCGACAGGTCAACGTAACTATCTCTTCACCTTCTGAATAAAGTTATTCGCAATGACCATATCTGTAGCATCACCAAAACTCCAAAATCCTCTCACCTTCAGATTCCTGTTCCCATCGCCGAAACCCCCATGACCGGCTAGGTCAAACCATCTGCAGTTTTCCCCAACATGGCCATTTAAATCACCAGCAGCTAGGACAAGCTTGTCACCTGTAACAACGAACAGGCTTACTGGGGAGGTCTATGATTGGATTGTAGTATCAGTCAGACAGAGCTCAATGTTTACCACGATATATGTGACTCGGTATGAGTAGTAGTTTTTGGCCAAGACAGTTTTGTTTTTCCCACGACTCAGCAAACGATCCAATACATAGCAGATATAACAGTGGTTACTCAGTGAGCAGAATCATCTTGGGAAGTTTCACACCAGCTTCATGTTATGATGTGAAACACCTGGAAGACGCAGAGCACACGGTCGGCCTTTGAATAATTTTGCAAAATGAAAAATCAGAGCGTCTAGGACATCGGTTCCCACCTTTTTCTTCCCATTCCCCCCTTTGCCTTTTGCTTGAAGCCGTTCCCCTTAAATTACATTATAATTGAAGGTTGATGGGTGGGGGGAGTGCGGATAAAGGCGTTTAAATTGCTATGTAAGGGTGTTTGTAAACAAGAAGAATTCACAACTCCAAAAATCCTGCAAAATGATTACCTTTGTATACATTTTTACTCCCCTGAAATCTTGAAATTTCCCCCCTGGTTGGGAACCACTGGTCTAGGACAAGACTATATACGTAGTGGTGGACATGGCCCTTTTTTAGAATATAGGATTTTTTTATCTGACAAGAGTTTCATGAGATGGGTTTCATTTACTACATTACAAACAGAACAATATGAATAATTGATGGCCCTCAAGGAACTGCTTTTGATAATGATCAAGATACAATTTGTTCTTCCATAACACAGGATCTCGTTCTAATCAGCTCTGTCATCTAGTCCTCAGACTCACCATTTTTTTGAGCTGCATCACCTCAAACTTGAGGACATCAATGGTATCAGGTACTTGAGAGTTCACCACTCTGTAAATGAGGACAAGAAATGACCAAAGAAGGTGACGAGATAAACTCTTTTAATTGTCAAATTACATTTCACATTGTAAAGCTCGATCACACAGGTAAACTTATGATAATATTGTGTAACTGTGTAAATTTATAACTATGTAATAATCATAATATTAAAACAAGCACTGTGAGAATAGTTCACATCATCATGTTGATCGAATAGATTCACAGGGATATCTACTACCTGCTTCAATATGTAACACCAATGCTGGAATTGAGCAGAGGTCACAGGGCCTTTATACTTTGAGCAGTGTTACCCACAAGCATCTCTTCACCTGGGGGGTTCACCTGAATAGCATTCAAAAATGAAGCGTTCACACTTGGACATGGGCCACTCAGACAACAAGACTGGTTACTAGGGCAAGAATGTCATTTGATGCCTTTCAACACTGTACGTAGATCTTCAGTCGTGCCCTCAGTCATCGACGTAGCACTAACTTCATTCATAATATATTTTGAAAGAAGAAAAAAAAAACATCCAATAGGCAGGCATTTCTCTACCACATGAGTCTCTGAATCATCCAGACAAAAATTCAACCTGGGAATCGGAGCCCTACTCAAGGTAATGGCCTTGGTGCCCTACAAAATTAGACAGCTTCCATAGACATGGTACATCGTTCAATATCTGAGTCAGCGATCAACGAACCTTTGAATCGCCCAGACGATATTTGACCTCGTGAATGGAGTTCCTACTTCAGATAAAGACCTCAGTGCCCTATAAAAACAGACGACTCTCATAGACATTTGGCCAGCGAGTCGGTGAACACCAAACATGGGTAATCCGACAAAAATTCTACCTATAAATTGGAGCAACTTGGCTGCTTCAAGAATGGCCTCTTTGTGTCTCACAAAATCAGACAACTTTGAAGGCCCCATCAGTAAAGTTACACAGCTTATTATTTGTTCCGACCATCTTTTCAGATTCACAATCGGCGTACTCAGATTGGCTGAGATTGTGTAAAAATTGAAAAATCAAAACAACAACACTTGCTTGGGTGTACAAGGTTTTTCAGATTGAAAATAATGCTACCAAAAAGCTTTTGAGGACAAAAAAGTAGTCTCAATTTGGTCTCTAGAAGGGTAAATTATGCATGGAAAAATTCTTAGAATCTAGCAGCCAGATTTAGCTAGCTGGTAGTTGGCATACTGCACAAGTTAGTGGGGAAAGGTAAGTGCATCGCTGCGATAAATTGAGTACTAAAAGTCAAGCAATATTACATGACATGACACTTTACCTAAGAGGCGTCTGCAGACTGTCTCTTGGCTGTTCTTACACTAATAACTATAAGAGCACCACACCACTGCAATAGGTCCCATGGATCATACACTTGTCAATTGGCAGGATGCACCCCTCCCAGGGTCCTGGGCATGGTCAGTCACATGTGGGTCAGTGTCTAATCCAAAGTGAGGCACAGGTACATACTCTCCCCCCCCCCCCCTTAAATGGTGAGTCACAATCTGCATGACTCAGGGGGGTGACATTTCACTTAGATTATATAGAAGAATAACAGGAAAAAAATAGCCTACTATAGGGTAAAAATTAAAGGGATTGTGAGTCACCGAACTGACTGGGAGATGTAGCAATTTACATGAACTGTACTATCCACCTTCGACTTGCCTCGACAAAGACTCGCGCCGTGGGAGGTTATACAGGGCGCATATACAATTGACAAGTGCATAACATGATGGGACAAGCCAGAACTTTTCATGTGGTGCTGCTCCGAAGGGGCACTGCCTTGCCTACTTCACCATTCCCAGGCCTGTAAAATGGTACATGACCTGTTTATAATATGACAAGAACAAAGTAATTTGAGTTAGGAAAGAGAATCCGGGAGGTTGATTACCAATAGTTCAAACTCACCAAATAGGATAGTCCAATCCTCATACACTGTATAGTGTACATGTATAAATGTGTTCCTTAAATGTCTCATATAGACAACTGGGGTGAAATTTAATTAGTTTAATAGTCTAAATCTAATTATGGACTCCCGGTCAAATCATGCATCAGCCATTGAACACTACTAATTGGGACAAGTCACAAATTCTATTAATTACCCCCTAGAAGTAGTAATTGTGATGCGATCATCAATCTTAGCATGTCTGTCAGGAACGATTCGAGTTTAACATGTCCTTTATGTTCTTGTCTGAATTGAATACATGCCTCACATCTGCAACATATTTTACACTTATCCATGTTACATTTCAAGTCCTTCCCAGTTATTCTCTCTAGAGTAACACAACTTTTCGTATGAGCAGCTGGCTTCCACTGCGAAATGGCAGAGTCAATTTTTTTTACCAACTGTGTCGGGCATGCAATAGTTCATCAGTGGACAACAAAATGGCAGGAACAAGTTGGGTTATCGCAACTAGAATGTACGAAATTAGGAAGAGTAACAAAAACAGAAAATGGTGGTTTGAACAACATGACAATGAAGCTCTCCGATATCAGTGTTTCCACAGGAAATAAACATATATCAAATAGTTTATATATGAATATGCGCATGTATTTACATAATGGATGAAGGGTATAAAATAAAGTTAATATATGGAGTCAAGTTGCATGCCAATTGCGGGATGCTCTCGTAATCAGTGAAAGAGTTGATTCGCAATGAAATAAATTTAGTCACAGAATAGAATTAGTGGTGTATATTAGCCAAGGCAATGAGGTTATTAGAATGATTTGTGTCTTTTATATAGAAAATGAAATTGCAATGGTTTATACATGAGTATGTACATGCTTACACAATGACTTTGATAAAGGCAGTATAGAAAGAATTAACGTTGCAAAAACGTGGGACATTACAATAAAGATTGGATCTACACTGGATAAAACTCTAAATATGAGTAGTAGTGATAATCTGCATATTCTCCCTGTATCAAAACACATATAGTCCACATATCGACCTTGTATTAGGGACTGAAGGACTTAATTTCTTCTCGTATCAACCACGAGATGTTTTTGGAACTGGAAATTCATTCCCTCCCCCAAAAAAAAATTCTGTTAGTAGTATAAAGAGCACCAGATCCAGTTACCTTTGTTATGATGGGGGGGGGGACCAGTCATGTGATAAATGCAATAGAAGGTACTAGAAAAAAAATGTTCGTTGTTAGTCAAATCTGTTGTTCTTTTGGTCAGCAGCACCAGCAAAACACAGGTGACCCCAGCTTCAGCCTGCCAGCTGGCAACCTGTCATAATTGTCTTAACTTTGTATATCCTAGAAGGGTTCAGTTCACATTTTGTTACCCCTGGAAATAATGGCGCTATTTCTTGTATGCTCTATTTCTGAAGTTTCAAACAATAGGAACTGACAACAGGCAGTGAACAAATGTTGGGCCAGCATGCGGACTACCCAGACCAATTGCCTAACTCTGTTCACTGAATATGCAGTTGCCAACTCCTCCCGGGGAAAACATCCTTCTTTGAAATGATGATATTGTTCTCCTTAAGCCCTGTTTCCATGCACGCGGGGGGGCGGGCAGGCGGGTGGGCACGCGGGGACAACGCGGATGACCCGTTTCCATGCACGCGGGCGGGCGGATGCCGCGTTTTAACACAATCATGCACCTCTTTCCACTTTTAGTGGGTATATGCGCTATATAAGAACAGCGTTTATTTTATTATTATTATTATATTCACCACCGTACACATACTAGTGTTTAAACCTAAACACTGGTGTTTAAATTCTGAAAACCATTGTTCTAAATGTCAACGATTATGGCCCACTATTAAAACATCACAATTTACAGGTTTGGGATATTTAATTAGCAATACTTGACATGTCAATAGTTTAAACATGCAAATATGTGTTCAAATAGGGTGTCGGGCCGTTTTTGATAAAAATAGAGACAATCTGTAAAAGATCTCATCCCTAGTGTTGAAACAGTTATGAATGTTGTTTGGAACGATATTTGAACATAAAATTGTCCTCCACTCACCACTATCGGGCTACAAGCCACTAAGCAGGGAAATCCCCGGAAATTGATTACGAAGTACCACGCGGACACTCGCAGGCGGCGGGTAAAATTGCTACATGACCGATTCGAGGAAATGCCGCCCGCCCGCAT
Organism: Sclerodactyla briareus; assembly: GCA_026419785.1. Taxonomy (NCBI): domain Eukaryota; kingdom Metazoa; phylum Echinodermata; class Holothuroidea; order Dendrochirotida; family Sclerodactylidae; genus Sclerodactyla; species Sclerodactyla briareus. Next base: position 419,210 of record JAODTK010005554.1, read on the forward strand.
GCATGGAAACGCTGCTGAAGACTATTTTTTTATTATACCTCACAGAGAGGAGAGTCCTAATTAACCCTGCCACTTTTCTAGTGCTCGAGTGATTCTGACGATGATTCCACTGCATGTTTTCAAGCTTTCCAGTACGTCTCAGTCACAGAATTTGTGTAATGCAGGGGTTCTCAACCTGTGGTACGCGTACCATCAGTGGTACATTTGGACTTTCACGGTGGTACCTGGGGTGGTACACGTGTGCTCCATTTTCCTTTCGCATTCTATTTTAATTCTCCCTCGTGCATCTTGCACGAGAAATTTGACTTCTAATGAAGCTAAATTGCACCAGATTGCATATGATGGTACTTATTCGAAAAAGGACAGAGGGGAGGAAGATACCCCTCACATGCTCCGTCGTCTCCCCTCGTCCACAATCTGGGTGCTGCTTGTTGGCGATGGGTGGTCATCAAGAACATCCCTCTCACTGACTGGAGCTGGAAATCTATTTTTCTGATAAAACGTTTCTGATCATACAAAATTTCAGAAAAAGAAAATGCCATTTTCAAATGCCAGAAAAACGTTCCTAGATGCAATCTCCTTGCATCTGGGAGCCTTTGGGGGCCAAAAAATTGCTTTAACGCTCCGCGCCAACCTATGGTGGCGCTCCGCTTAGAATAGTAGAATACAGTGGTACTCAGTGGCACCACGACAATGTGGAATGGTAACCCCAGTTGGTAAAGGCTGGGAAACCCTGGTGTAATGCGTTAGGCGATATTGGTGGGTAATGAAGTCAGCGTATAATGGAATGCAGACCCCTCACTCTACACTCTACATTACAAATTCTCTCTACCCAGCGGTTTCTGTACTCCTAAGCTTTTTCTAGATTTTCTATAATTACAGACCTCACGCACAAGTAGCAGATTTGTGTAATGTGTTATGCGATGTTGGTGGGTAATGAAGTCAGGCCATAGTAATCGGAAGCGGACCCCTCAATCTACACTCTACATCACAAATTCTCTCTACCCAGCAGTTTTCTGTACTCCTAAGCTAGGGGCAGTTTTAGATTTTCTAAAATTATAGACCTCACACACTACCAACGAGATCAGATTAGTGCTGTCGGTGTCGGCAGAGTAGGACCTGGGTTTCGATATTGTTTCCATGCCTCAGTTGAAGTTATCCCAATTTCAGCCAGTGATGCCCTTTTTTCCCTGGTAGGGGCCTGGATTGCTTCCACTACGACTATGGTGCCGATGTGGAACTCCACACACAATCATTGCATAATATGACGGGAATTAGAACCCTGCCTCATGGACATGGAAGATTGTCCAATTGTTCTCAATCCTCAATTACAATTGCCCATACTCGGACAATATACCCCCATTCACTGCACCACACCACCAAGGTGATGATTGGGGACGTTTGGAGAACCTGTAGCATTGAAATTAGCATTGAAATTCCTTCCAAGAATACTGCATGAGAGTGCATAACCTATACCTGGGTTATACTAGTAAGTTGTAATGTTGTTATGTGATATATATATTACTCCTGAGCACAGAACAACACTCCTGTTGTTTCAAGCTGAAGAAAGCTTCATTCTAACGAAAGCATAAATAGAATGAGAGAGCCCATCACCGATGCTGCAGAATGGAGCGGGGAGTCATCCCAGCAGGCAAATTGTGGACCTGGTAGAGCGTCCAAGAGGGCAGTGTTAGGGGTGCATGCAAACAAAAGACAGAAATGAAAGGGTGAAATTAAGAAATAAGGAACATTTGGAAAATTAAGAGGATACCGGAAAAGAATCCACTTCGATATGTATATTACTCATGACAAGAGATGAATTAGCATGACTTTGGGAATAATAATAATTGGACATGACTTATATAGAGTTCAATACATATTAAGAGCTTCTGTATTATAAATTTGCAAGATGGAAACAACCCAGTGCTGGCGTTTTATAACAAGTGGGTTCATGACCATGTCTCGCCTTTGTCATGATCAGTGGTTGCTTTTTATAGGCATACAGTATGTTTCAACCAACTGATCTGAGAAATGAGCAATTTACCAGTTAGCAGATAACAGAAAATATGAAAGCATTGAAGGAAGATAGAGTTTGCCAGCCCCTAATTGCTATACCTATAGATAACACTAATCAGTGACCAATTTCAAATTCATTGGGACTGAATTTTGACCATGTCCACCAACTGAGAGGCATGTTTTTTTGTAAATGTAACTGAATCAGGAAATTGCTGTAATTATGATGAAATTGCTGTAAGTTTAAAATTTCGAACGTTTTATGACACTTAAAAAAGTGTCCTACCTCTTCCTTTAGCTATCAAAGTTGAGGGGAAACCATCACAAGATATCCTCTGACGAGGATTGGGTCTCCCTTCTTTCTCTCATAGGAATTAGTGATGTTTTCTTGTGGGATTGAGGTTCTAGTTTTGCGCAAGTTACTCGAGCTAATTTTCAACTTTGAAAAAAATGAGACTGTGAAGTTCTAATTCGGGCGATAAACGGACGATGGGTGGCCAGATTGAGAGAGGTAGAATTCGCCAGAATGGGACTAATAGGCTAAATAGAGGGGGGCATATTTTAAGTATGAGAGGTTGAGGAGAGAAGTAGACTCGTAGTGAATGCAGATATTGAGATAACAGAGTTCCTGGTATGGAGCCCATAGTAACCACACCTCCCATCATCTCTGATTCTACATGAAGGAGGAATACATCTGATCGGATATCTGATCGCTCGAATGATATAGGGCATCACTTGACATATATTTAGAAAGATTTGAAGCCGATTCTGTACCTAACAGGCAAACAAAGCAATGGATACAGAAGGAAGAGCAGAAAGCTGGGTTCTGAAGATGCTGAGGCTTAGAAATGAGTTAGTCTCGGAAATTCTGTGAGAAATAGAGTTACAATAGCCAAGATGACTCATGTATTAAATGTCCATAGTTTCTGCTGAGTGTTCCAAAAAGTTGCAGGGCACTGTCAGGAATATAATGTTAATGAAAATATCTTATTACAATGGACAAAAGCTGGGGGTGTGCAGGGAGACTATTGTCTATCGTTCCAGTATAAGCAGGATCTTCCATGCAGGCGTGAAGTGGATCAGTCTAATCTGTCGGAGGGCAGTGTTAGTGTGCATGCATGAAAACCAGACAGAAAGAGTGTTGAGAATTGACCAAAATCACACACAAGGAAACGTTTCTGGGGAAGCGGGGAGGGAAGGTTCATACTAGAGTTGTTGTTGTACAATTTAGGTCCATTTTCCACACAGGTTTGTATAGGACAGGCAACATGGAGATGCTGGAGCAATTGACTAGTATTATCACTCAGATGCACAACTGCAGGCTTGGATAGAACACGTCATATCGTGGAGAAAGGAAAACTGTTCTATACCGGTTTCAAACCCCATTTCAATACGATGTTCCTGTGTGGAGTTCCTTCAAAGTTATGTTGAGAAATTGGGGAGAATCCCAATTGCGCAATAACGCATGAGGTCACACTTGGACAACCCGGGAAAGTTATGTCATGTATTTCATTGTTTCATTCCGTTGAATAAGTCAACATTTAGCAGAGGTTATGTTGTCTTTCTCTCCACCAAAGTAACCATCAACACCTACCAACCACTACAGCAATCCTCTCCATAGAATCAATGCTTTGCGAAGTGAAAATGATGTGTGGATTTCAATGGGAAACGAAGATGTTTGCAGGGTGGGAGATCCGCAGTTACTAGCATGATTGGATGCTTTTTGATCTTGTCCAATACACATGCACAAACTTCAAAGGATTGTAACTCTGTAACGCAAAGGCGTATTAACTTCGGGTTTGGATTGACACATTCAGTTTTTCTCCAGCTAACATAATTAGCCTATCTATAATTCATCTGCCGTTGTCCTTCAACTCTCCTCAAAAAGGATCTAGACCGCAGGGGAAAACCAACAACAACTGATTGACAGCCACTCGAGCCAAGACTCAATGCATGAGCAACAAGAAAATGGAGTAGCCAAAATTATATTGAGAAGAATAGCAGCTTGAGGCATGCAAAACAGAAGAAATGAAAACTTGCAGCCTGAAAACTCTGATGGAACTCTACAAGTGGTAGGTAACTGAGGAGGTATCCATCGGACACATGAGGCATTGAGACTCCTTGGTATGTACTACAAAGCCATCTCCCCCCCCCCCCCCACTCCACCCTGAGCCCCCCCTCCCCAATCATAGGTATGGAATTAGACTACTTACTTTGTGCTGGCCGATTTTGAAGGGGAGGGCACAGGCTTCACAGGCTTGGATGGCGATGTCGGCAGATTGGTTGATTTCGAGGGAGATCTCACACCTCTCCCAACCTGGAAAATCCAACAAGGGAGACACGGTTATGGAATGAGTCGGTGACTTGCGGGGCTAAAATTCTTCCCAACCCTGGATATCCGCTGTGCACTAAATATCTGCGGCCTTTTCTCAAAGTAGTGATTACCGTAACTACCAAGTAGAGTGGACAACTGCGTAATCCAACAGATAAAACTTGTATGGTTAGTGTTCACTCAGCTTGGACAACCAAAGTCACAACTTCGAAAAATGCACCATCAGTGACTCGAACGAGGGTAAAATCCACTACCAAAGTCAGTTTTGATGTTTCCTAACCAGTAGGGAAACCAAAATCATTTTGAGGTTCTCTTTCAACCAATCGAATGTATAGTATAAACATGTTCAATAGTGACATTGGAATGTGATTGGTCCATTGGGGTCAGCCGAACAAGGTTGAACCTGTTCTAATCCCATGACTGAGACAGTATGGGTATTCAAATAAGACAGGAACTGCACCATGTGGATGGGATCCCTGTTCCCCTGCCGGAAGGTGTATGCCCTAAGCTAGTTCTTGGGTAACCAGTGGGTTCTCCAAAACCGTTAGTGTCGCTGGTTTTGCGATCAGTGGGTTTTTTCCACTGTTTTCAGGGTATATAGATTGTATAATATAATATATTAGTATAGACCTGCTTGATTGTAACATGGAATGATTAGTCCATTAAGTCAAGTTGACTTGGTTCACCTGTGCTAACCCATGACTGGAGACAGCATGGGTATTCAGTTACAGATCGGACTGCTCTCTGTGGATGGAACCCAATCTCTCGGCGGAATGTTGTACCCCCCTGGCTGGTTCTCTGGTAACCAGTGGGTTCCCCAACTGATAATCTTGCTGTTTTGCAATCGGTGGTCTTTGTTATGTTTTGAAGCGTATATAATGTGTTTCCACTATTGTGATCTGAGAGGACGAAGAGGGGGATTCGCTAGTAAGCAGATAACGACAGCAGGATTAACACCATCCTAGGAGGTGGTTATATAAAACTGTCCCCCCCCGTGTTTTACATGTGAAATGGCCAGAACCAGTGACCAGCCCCACATTCACATCCACTGGGATTGAATTTAGGAAACATGTATACAAGGTTTTGTGGAAATGCAATCAATACAAAATTTGAATATCTCACACCAATTAGAACCCTTCTCCAACTTGAAATACCTCAGAACTAGAGGTGGACGTATCCACCAAGTTTCATGGAAATTGAGAGATAATGATAAACGGGATGCATTAAATGACCCCCCTCCAGTGTGGCCCCTACTAACATATCAAATTACTTGTGAAAAAACCCCAAAAGTCCTACTTTGTTGCATGGAATCCAAGAAACTTTCTGAATTTGCATAGATTATGCCAATTGGCACATTGAACGCCCCTAGTGACCCCAATTTCATGTTTACATCAGTTCGGCCGGATTAGAGAATTAAAGGTTTTGTGAGAATCCAACAATTTGACTACTCATTGGCATATTTCACATTTGATTTTCACACAGTCCATGTACCTACTATCCTGTACCAATTTGCCAAACCTTATCACCATAGCATCACCATCTTGCTACTGAGCCTGAAGAATAAAAAAATATAATGAGCTACCTACCCTTTCCAATGATTGACTTTTGTGTCAAATCTGATAAAGACGGTGGTCACTCAACCCCAATACCACTTACAAAATTCTTATGGTTTCACAAAAATCTAGATGACAGCCCAGCGCGACACACACTCACACGTACCTACGAAACAAAGTGATCGCTGAGCCTCTCGCTACCTGAACGAAAGTTCAGGCGAGAGGACGAAATCAGTAGACGACTGTGGAGCTACTAAAATGACAGTAGAGATTTGTCACCTTACTCTCGACCACCAACCATTTCTCCTTTATGAATTCCTCCTTCATCCCAGAGACAGGGTGATGGAGTCGTACCCTAGCCTCCAGAGTACCCCCAATCTCCTTCCTGCCCTCACAGAGCTGTTGAAGGGGTACAAATGCAGACATCTCAAATATGGGGTTCGTACACGATATTAATCAATGACATCGCCAAATCTGAATCAAATTCGTCAGTGATCCAACCCACCGATGGTCTGACAGATATTGTTTCCATATAAATACGGTAGATCATCACTGTGATGAGAAGTCAATGCAAAATGTGTTCCGATATGTTGTGCGTGGATTTTTTGGCAAACGGACCTGCGCCATTATTGAGTGCTCCTACAAAGATATAACAGAGGTGTGGGACCAGTCTATTAGACTATTAGTTTTCAACTACCATGCTTTATGAGAGTATGATATTGTTAAAACCAAAAAACAGTTCTGATTGCACCACATAAGAAGGAGTTTTGCGGCAGTGCTCGTGCTAAGTGCGCGATTGCGGGATTGCGCTCTCCTATGATTCCGCAAAGAAATGGTCTTATGCAGGACATTCCCGCACCACTTTTTGGATGGAGATGGGCCAGTACACACACAACCAAAAGCACACATGAAAGCCCCAGTACGTATTATGACACATAAAAAAATAATATCCATTCTTCATAATTTTTACCACAGAAGTCATATGCTTAACGTAGAAGAGCTTTCGTATACATGACGACTCAGTTCTAGGAAACACAACAGCATGCCAAAGGGTAAAACAAGCACCCAATTTGCGAAAGTACCAACTTATAGCTGCCTTTAGTTCTATATATGATTTCTATGAGCAAGATATGTACAGTGCAATCAATAGTAAGTGGTACAGAAGTAGTAATAACTAGCACTGTACTGTTTTGCGTTCAAGATGAGGCTTGACTAGGCCCTAATTAAGAACTGCTGTATTGGATGAGGACTCGTTACTTCCTGCCAGAGTTCTGTGTAATCGAGACATATTTAATCGAGGTCAAAATAGAAATACTCAAATATTCCTATTTTACTAGCTCTACCTCCAAGCTAGGTGTAAGATTCCCAGAAAAAGCAATTTACCCAATGTTTGGTCATTCACGATTTCAGCCTTCCAATAGGCCTTACACAATCAAGTGCATAGGTATAGTTATACAGTATATGCTATTAAAAGTGCACTGCAGAACACTAGCCAGGCTAGGCCACATGTGTGTCATGGTGTGGTGGATTGTACGATTTTGCACCAGGCACAGCTAAATCTAAAAGTATTCAACTAATTGTAATGTGATGGGATTCCATGCTAGAAGTGGCGGGGGAGGAGGACAATAGATCAGGGGTGGAGACAGGGTTTGCTGTTCTGGGAGAAATTGGCTCACGGCCATCATCAAGATGAGTGATGATACGCTAGGCACATTGAACTATTGAACTGAGGGGGAAAACTAGAATCATCAACAGTATTTTTCACAGATCCAGCACTGCCATAGGCTCAAACTCTGTTGGCCTTCAGTTGCGAATGATCGCCATATCAAAGAGGGTGCACGGTGGGACGGGTGAGGGTGAATAGAGTGGCGATTTTTTTTTTGCGGAAGCGCAGTTGGAAGGTACTAGGCTCAATTTTGGGGGGGGGGTGGATTTTTTTTAATCAAACTACAATTGCATCAGTCTGCTGTGGTTCAACAATCCCGAAAAAACAGACGTGCATACAACTGTTCCTCAAAACTGGGCTAGGTGGCTGACATATACCATGCTTAAGAATATCAATCGCAAACTGCGATGGCACTGCATTAAGGGTAGCTGACAGCCAATCAACAACTTCTAGAAATCCCCCCCACTTTGTCAGATCCCCCCCAAATTTTTCCTGAAGGGGGGAAATTTCCCCCCCAAAATTAAATTCCTAGCGCCAACACGGGGCGGTGATGTCAGGCAAATGGCAGCATTGAAGAGTTGACGGGGGCTTAGAGAACAATTCCCCCATCTTTCATAGAAAGAGGAATTTGGAACAGCTTGTGTGGAAAACATTTTCTGGTCTGTAAGGAATACATGCTCGATGTCCAATGTGTTGTGTTGTGTTGATGAAGTAATGTTTCATTATAGCACATTCCTACTGGTAAGTGTCCAGGGCACTGGCCGGAATCTTTTTGGAGGTGGCAAAATTCAGCTAGGCTACTACAAGCATTACAGAACCTTACGATTTTGAGGCCCTATATGATTTCGAGAATGCGAGGCGGCGACGGTTTCTTCTACGATCCTAATGTAGGTGGGTTACTTCACCATGGTATCTGGGTAGTGTACAGGCCGTAAGACCCCCCTATGGCTCCATACAAATCAAAGTTGAATCCTGCAGCAGTGCAAGTAGGTTAATGCAAGAGCAGTGTGTGGACACTCGAGTTCTTCAGGAAACCTGTACAGCCACTAGAAGTCGTACGGCGCCAGCATGACACTGGAACTCTCCGGCGGACAAGTTACACGACGAGGTCCACAAAATTTCCGTAACTTGGAGACGAAAGTCGTATAGCTCTGGACTACAAAACCATTGAGAGTTTGAATCCCATTGGGAGCCGAGGACCTTTTTCCACTGTGCGGTTGGGCAAGGCATGTTGCCTGAATTGTCTCGGGGCCACCCCAGCATAGTCGTCAGTCAAGTCACCTAGTGAGGTGTACCCCAGGGGACACTATGAAGTGACGTACTGGAAAAGTGGGATTATCTCATACAAACAAAAGTGCATAGTTGAATGCGCGACTATCCATACAACAAGCTCATCCATAGTAGATGCAGCTCTTGCCTACGGTTCGTTCCCCCCCGCCACAGCGCTATCATTGCACCCCACCATTATTCGTTGACACGGCTTTGACTATCTCATTGCTGTTATATATCTATCAGACTCACTTCTGGTTCTCCTGTACCTTAGATCGCAGCCATTCACGAATAGTGGGCAAATCAATGTCAATTGAAGATACCAACTCAGGGTTATTACATTTTTTCAAACAATTTCGACAGACACTGCTCTGGCATACTTATCATGATGTATACTTACAGGTAAGGTCCCCTCTACTTCATGCTATTCTCCAGATCGGGATAGTTTCAGCGACGCTGTCCCCAGGGTTCTTTCACCTTTTGAGGAAGCCCCTGGGGAAGCGAGCCATGGGATTAACTTATCGTCGATAGGCACCGAGCCAACACCCAGGAGATGATGTGGCAGGTGAGATGAAATCTTCAACTCAGGGGAAGATTCACACTATTGCACCTACAAAACATCTATTATTTGTAGAAAAACATGTGACTGTTCATGTTACTAGTTTTAATATTGAGTGGTTCTATTCAAACAAGCACGGCCCAATTGAGCAGGAACAGGTCTATTCTTAACTGACATTACTGAGAACAGGAAGAAAATTCAGAAACTCACACACCAAAAAACGAAAGCAGAAAGACCTCCAATCTTGTGATTTTACAACAAATTTCATGTTTACACATTATTTCCTGAAATTTGCAGGAAGGTTACTGCATACTAGTAGTGTGCCTTGTGTTCATTCCACTAGTATCGAGATTTTGACAAATTTCTGTCAGCTGTTCAGATTTAGAGACGTGGAGATTGTGGAGGCCAAAATAATCAAGGCGTCAGGCTTGTAAAACAGTGGGTGTTGGTTCGGGTCCACGTTGTGTCCCTTGGGCCAGGAAGCTTTATCTTGATTTCTCCACTCCACCCAGGTGTGAATGGGTACCATGTGAAGTAGATTATATAGCTTGCACTGTATCTGGCGCACCTATTAGAGGTCCCTCAAGGAACATAATGGATGAGGCATAACTGTAACAAGCAGTGCCAGGTGCAGACAAGCAAGGGGTTGTGGACTCCATAGTGTGGGCATGAAAGGTAACCAATAGCGGGGAGGTGGACGATGTGAAGCGCTTAGGATGTGGTTTCACATGGAGGCGCTATTAAAAATCCCAAATCATTGAAAAAAGAATAAAAAAGGACGTGGGATCTTGACAAAGGTTACTTGACATATATGTGGCATACATCAGGTGTTCTTGGACTAGTGATCATAATAAAAAAAATTAGCAAGATCTCTTCTGGGCATCACTGATCGACCACGACCAACCATGATAGTGCCCCCAAAAGAAACCTCCACGAAATGAAGGAATTGAGGAATGGAGCAGAAGATTCATACCTCTCTGAATGATTCAAAACTTGACAGACTCCTCTGACGAAGGAGATGAAAGTCCGCCTTGAGGTTCACCGATATGCACGTGTACCCATAGCTGAAGCTTAAACACCCGTCACTGACCCTGTCTGACCAAGTCTGGGGCTTGTCCTGGGGGAGTAGAGGAGATTCTTTCATCATGACCCCTCGAGGGCCGGAAGTGCTTAATTAGGCTTGCAGTGGACACTAGGCTGCTCTGTCTCTCAGAAATAATGAAGAACTGAACAAACCATGCAACACTCACAGTGGAGGATTATGTCCTGCTCCACGGAAATTAACTTGATGCAGTCCCCACCGTTCCCAGTTGCCAATGACAGCGTGATCGTCACACGTGAATGAGGAGGGGGGACGGTTGTGAGGGTATCACTGATATGTTGGTCATGTGATTGAGCCCTTGAGGCTGGGAACTCAGGCAACATGCTTGGCTGTGACCTTCTCAAAAAGTAACTTGGAACTCGAAGATAATTCAAGCAACACAAATAGTCATAATCACATTGTCCATAAGCCTATAGTTGATGACACTAGTGTTCTCACCTATACCCCCCTATGGCCTGATCACGGTTGTATAGTCAGTCTCTTCCATGACCTGGACTTACTACCAGGTTGTACTGGCATCTAGCACTCCAGCTTTCAGACCCCTCCCTCCCCCCTCCCCATGCCCTTAGTCTCCCTCCACTCTTCCGAGCGGCTGCCTTGCAGACCCCAATGTCTAGCAACTGAGGTTGGGAGCGAGGGAATACTCGATCACAGTGGGAATCATGCCCCAACGAATATTCATGGTGGCAGCGCTGCAAGCTTGAGATTTATGCACACACATGAAATGGCTTCATTGATTTACACCTGCGACACGTGTCTACATATTAAACAAAGCATCACAATATGTGACAGATCTTTAGCATGAAAAGAGTAAAATCCACCTGATCTGTTATTCTTGGAACACGGGGATTACGATATTGATGAGAGTGAATCAACAAAGAATAGGAGCGGAACAAATCTAGTTATAGACCTATAATAATAAATTCAATGAGACTCCACGTGGGTAGGAGAAATAGTATTTCACGTCAAAGTCCAATCTCGTCCCCACTAGCACCTGTTGAAGAACAGAAAGAGGTTAGTGAAATGTGAAATAATCAAAAATATTCACAACATCAGATGGATAAATCCAGGAGAGCCTTCTGGATCCTGAGTCATTTCTTTCTTCTAACAGGAGAGAGGTTGGAGTTCAACTTTCAGGGAAGTTAAAATTACACGGACAAGTATTTTCCAAACTCTCCAAAGCTAACGACGGAAATCAAGAAAATTAGTTATCGTTTTCCATTGTAGGGGAGAAGGGGAAACAAGATCACTTTCTAAGTATGTATTTCGTGGAAGTTGAATCACATGCCCATCTGGGGGAGGCTTCATTATCCGCTTATGCGTCGATATTCAACCTTCCGTGCACTTAACAGCACAACATACCATGGAACCAGGGTTGGGGCCTCTAGATTGATTCTCCTGAAACTGGGAATCATTCCTCAAAACAATGCAACCACACAGGAACACAGCTCCTGTTTTTGAAGCTCTATCGTCATGTAACAGATGTAAGTCAGTTCATTTCAAACTGACACAGGTGAAATGAACCCCTCAGCCTAAATTAGGAGGTTCTGGCATTTGTTGTCAGGGTATTCCAATTGACTTTCAGAGAAATGGGGTGGGTTGGATAAGAGGACGAAAAAAGGCTGCTCATATATTCTACAAAGTTAATTGTACCATTTTGTGCCTGTAAGATCAGGACAAAAAATTGGTATTCACAATGAAAAGAATGAAAGGATCCTTTGATATCTTGTGAACGTTTTGAAACTTTCATTTCAGATCGATGATAGATTGTTTTCACAGGTTAAAGGTTTTGAAAGAACACGTTTCACATAGCCTTGGTATTGTGGGGTAATTGGGCTATGACAAGCACTTGGATTAGCTGGGATGGAATTGATGGGGGGGTCAGTTCCATAATTAATAAAATGGAGTAGACAAAAAATGATTAATATTCACCATGACCATTATACCTTTAATCTCTTAGAATCACTTCCTCTCAAATTCCCCTCCACCCCTTATTTTTAAGATAAAAATCAGTCACACTAACTTTATCAGAGCTGCTTTTTCTTATTAATATTTCACCTCATGAAGGGTCATGTGTAGTTATTTACCAATGGCCAATGAACAAGGACGATCAGTGAAATCAAAGGATTCCAACCACTCCCTCAAACTGGGAGAAAATGAGGTCAAAACTCTCTGACCAAAAAAATGAGGTTAAGGTCTATTTCCTTACAACTGCAGGATTCTCATACGAAAAAGACAGAAGGCTAGTTAAAACGTCCTAAGCAAAAGTGCAGGAGATACCACATCAATGATGCATGATATATGCCTGACCAAACACCACTTCCTAGTTCGCGGAGAAAGTGGCACTGAACCAGGTTTGGATGAATCTTTTTTTTGGTCAATAGCTTACCAGATTCATTGACTAGCGTACACGAGCACCCTACAAGCCCTGTGCTGGCTAGAAGACTTTTTTACTATGGATCACAACCAACCAATGGCGGAGCTATTTGTTGGAAATATAACGACACCTTGACCCATAGTTGAGCATTGTGAAAATGGATTTTCAGCCCTTCTTTCTCAGACAGGAGTGATCCTAGGGGTTAAAAATGTCTCTTGCAACTAGCAAGGTGAGAAGAGGACAAAAGGTAACACCCCACAATCCAAATTTGGAGATTCTAGCATGTTGCTTCGAGATATTTTAGATATTTCATTTACTAACCTTTGAGAATTTGAGAATCTATGAGATCACAAGGGGAACGATGTGTGAAGGCCATCTATTGAAGGATAATACTTCAATATTTGTGAACAATCAAGCAGGTTTGAGAGATACAATCTATGGTTGGTTGGTACAAGATTTCCAAAGAAATGTTTCATTGACTATGTATTATAGGGGATACTGTGGTTCTCCAGTGATGTGACAAGGCAAAATGTTGCAATAGCCGATCGGTGCCTTATCAGTACACATCGAGTAGGTTGGAATTCGATATGGGGTTTCGGCTGTCATATGTAATAAATAGAAAATACCAAATGTCCAGCCATCTTTACATGACCATTTGACCTTAAGATGTTGATCGTTCCCAATGCTGCTGTTCCTATCCAGAATGCACATCTAACAATTTCTAAAGTGCACCACCACTTTCTTGGCTACTGTATAAACGTTCGGTCAATTTATTGGACAGTTACACCACGGCATGAGACCCCCTCCAAATTGCAGAGTTTGTCGATGGAGGGTGACCATGAGCGCAACATCAAGGATGCTACTTAGCAGTCTGACAAGTTCAAACATGGCTGGAATTTCTGTTCCTCATGATTTGTTAGGAGAATGATAAGTAGAAAGTTAGTGGTGGTACATGCAGTTGGTGGTAGGTGTCAGGCTTATAAAACCCGGCAGGAAAATGGGATGGCAACAAAAAAAAGCAATTCAATTAATGGTGGTGGGAGGATTATTCATATTTGTGTAAAATGCACTTCAACGCAAAATGATCCAGCAATGTCCTCGGATGTACGTCAGTACAAGTGATCCTCGTTGTCCGCTGCTGCGAGGGCTGCAATGGGAGTCGATCCGTTTTGAAAAAAAGTGGGCGGGGACACACGAATTGCACCATGACCATCTAAGCGGGAGCGCCACCATGGTTGGCGCGCAGCGTACGAAGAAAATTTTAGCTTCATTACCCTCTAGATCGCCGGAACGCACTTGCCAGACTCGATAGCACCTCTACATGTGTGATTTGAGTAGAGAACAGACAAAAAAAGTTGTCATTGTGCATACTAAGATGATTTACCGCATTATCACCCACATGGTATTTTTTATTACCTTTTCTATGGCTTTTCGTTTTGCGTGGATCCATGGGCGTCTTGCCCAATGACGTCCGGCGTGGGTGAAGGGAAAAGCCATAGGCGGACGTGACCATTCCAATTGGGGAGCAGTTCACTTATTGGGCGAATTTGGACATGTCAGTCCACGAACTGAAAGACGACCAGAGCATGCATGGGTTCCCGCGGCATTTTCATCGAAAATTTTCAGTCAGCAGAAAATTCAGAATTTTTGTCACTTGGACTTTCTCCTTTCTCTTCAGTTCCACGAATTTTCGCCCCCGATTTGTCGCTTTCTTTTCTCACCGAAATTTTTTTCTTCTCAACAAATTGAAGGGGGAGTGGGGGTGGGCCATATGCTTTCTGAAATCTGCGAGAGGTGAACAAATGATCGAAGGCATTACATCGCATATCCACAACGCGGGTAGAAAAAACGCATTTGAAAAAGGTATGCATGTTGGCCATCTTAAAATTCGCAGAGGCACTCGGTATGCAAACAGAAAACATGGGTAATCCTTCGACTTCACCCCTAGTGGCGGTTTTCCCCCCAACAGATCTTCATCTGGGGTCCGCAACCTGGAATTTCAGTGGACTTAAACAATTTACCAACGCAATGATTGTCTTGGGTTAGACATAATTGAATCCGTTTCAGAAGATCATCAAAGTATGGATATCACCTGCTGTGAACCACCGCACACCCATATAATAACAAAAGACCAGGTGCCACGTTACACGTGCCACAGGGTCAGTAAATTGGGGCAGGAACAACGTACCCAGACTTAACAAAAAGGTTTTTAGTGGATTTTATTGCAGTTTATAGCACAACTTATATCAGTACTGTTGCGCGCGAAAATTCGGCTACCGAATCCACAATTAACAAACTTAAAATGAGCACCAAGGTCTGGAGCTCAAACTGCAACGAACTGTACCAGTACGAAGTACAATATGTGATGACATGTTCAACCGATCATTCAGGCGAAAGAGGCAAGATTCAAAACAAATGGCCTATTTGTGCCCCCTTCATGACTTTTGACCTGATTCCATATGGCCCAACCCAAAGATGTCTTAGTCAGTCCCCAATTAAATATTCACATTAATGGGTCGCCAGGGCCAAACAGTCACAACTGGGCCATGGGTCCTAAACCTGGGCACCCTGAAGGTACAGACTGTCAGACCATCATTATACCCCGACAAGCCCTGTGCTGGCTAGAAGACTTTTTTACTATGGATCACAACCAACCAATGGCGGAGCTATTTGTTGGAAATATAACGACACCTTGACCCATAGTTGAGCATTGTGAAAATGGATTTTCAGCCCTTCTTTCTCAGACAGGAGTGATCCTAGGGGTTAAAAATGTCTCTTGCAACTAGCAAAGGTGAGAAGAGGACAAAAGGTAACACCCCACAATCCAAATTTGGAGATTCTAGCATGTTGCTTCGAGATATTTTAGATATTTCATTTACTAACCTTTGAGAATTTGAGAATCTATGAGATCACAAGGGGAACGATGTGTGAAGGCCATCTATTGAAGGATAATACTTCAATATTTGTGAACAATCAAGCAGGTTTGAGAGATACAATCTATGGTTGGTTGGTACAAGATTTCCAAAGAAATGTTTCATTGACTATGTATTATAGGGGATACTGTGGTTCTCCAGTGATGTGACAAGGCAAAATGTTGCAATAGCCGATCGGTGCCTTATCAGTACACATCGAGTAGGTTGGAATTCGATATGGGGTTTCGGCTGTCATATGTAATAAATAGAAAATACCAAATGTCCAGCCATCTTTACATGACCATTGCCTTTTGAAGATGTTGATACGTTCCCATGCCCATGCTGTTTCATCAGCATGCATCTAACAATTTCTAAAGTGCACCACCACTTTCTGGCTACTGTATCAACGTCCGGTCAAATTTTATTTTGGACAGTTACACACTGGCATGAGAACCCCCTCCAAATTGCAAGGGATTTGTCGATGGAGGGTGACCATGAGCGACATCAAGGATGGCTAATTGCAGTCTGACAAGTCAACATGGCTTGGAAATTCGGTTCCTCATGATTTGTAGGAGAATTTGATAAGGTAGAAAGTTAGTGGTGGTACACTGCAGTTGGTGTTAGGTGTCAGCTATAACCCAGCAGGAAATTGCGAATGGAAACAAAAAAAAGCAATTAATGGTGGTGGGCGGATTTATTCCTATTTGTGTGTAAAGGCCACTGCCAACGCAAACAATGATCCAGCACTTGTCCTCGGGACCTTGTACCGGCAGGACAAGGGATCCCGTGTCCGCGGGCCGAGGGCATTTGGGCGTCAGAGCGTTTGAAAAGTGGGGGGGACACATCGAATGTCAATGACCATCTAACCAGCGGAGCACCACCATTATTGGTTGGCGCGCAGCGTACGAAGAAAATTTTAGATTTCATACCCTATAATCGCCGGAAGAAACGCACTTGCCAGAAGCGTTAGCACCCATCTACATTGTGTGATTTGAGTAGCGGTGAGAGACAGGGAAAAAAAGTGTCATTGTGCATACTAAGATTGTATTTACAGCAGTATCACAATGGTATTTTTATTACCTTTTCACTATGGCTTCGTTTGCGTGGGATCCAGGGGTCTGCCCAATGGCCCTGGTGGGATGAAGGGAAAAGCCATAGGCCGACGGGACCATTCCAATGGGGGAGCAGTACTTATTGGGGCCGGGAATTTTGACAAAGTCCGAATCGAAAAAGGGACTAACAGCGCCAATGCATTGTTTCCGGGCAATTCATCGAAAAGTCAGCAGAGAAAAATTCAGGCCATTTTTCACTTGCCTTTTCTCGTCAAATTTTCCACGAATTTTCGCTCGCCCCGAATTTTGCATCTAAGGACAAATGAAGTGGGAGGGGGGTGAGGCCCATGCTTCTGAAAATATTCGAGGGAAAACAAAATGCTTCGAGGAGCATTACATCGCTATCCACAACGCCGGGTAGAAAAAACGCCATTTGAAAAATGTATGCACTTTGGCCATTTAAAAAATTCGAGCACTCGGTTATGAAACATGGGTAATCCTTCGACTTCACCATAGTGGGGCCAGATCTTCATCTGGGAGGGTCCGCACCTGGATATCAGTGGGACTTAAGACCATTTCCAACGGCCAATTATTGTTTGGTTAGTCAATAATTGAATCAGTTTAGACGATCATCAAAGTATGATATCACTGTGAACCACGCACACCCACATAATTAACAAAATGACACAGTGTGCACGTTACACGGTAAAAGGTTACAGTAAATGGGGGCAGCACAACTTACCCAGACTAAAAAAAGGTAGTGGATTTTATTGCCGTTTATATCACATTATATCCGTATGGAGGCGCGCGAAAATTCGCCACCAAATCCATAATTAGAAACTTAAACTAGAGCAGCAATGGTGCTGTAGCTCAAACTGCACGAATGTACCAAAGACGAATGTAAATTAGGTGCTGAATGTTCAGATCATAGGCGAAAGCGCCGATTCAAACAATGGGCTAATTGTGCCCCTTCAGACTTTTGACCATGATCTTCATATGGCCCAAAAACGTCTTAGCAGTCATTAAATATTCCACATAATGGATCACAGGGCCAACAGTCACACAGGGCCATGAGTCCTAAATCAATGGGACACCCTGAAGGTACAGATTAGAACAATCATTAACCTTGAACATCAGCACTGGCAATAGATTTCCCAACCGGACATACAAGATTTGCAGAATTCCATATGTTGAGCTCTGGGCGAAAAATTCCCAAACACCCTTCAAGCCCTCTAACCCAAGGACTATTAAATGAACTGTTAAATGAAGAAATCAATTGAAGCTTGTGGAAGGAGATGCATTTCAAGTACCATTTGTGAAATTTCATTAAATGGGCCCACGGGCCCAGAGTAGACCTTGAACCAAAATTCCAGGGTACGGCTGTTAGACCCCATAATTATGACCAAATGCCAGCACTGCGCACCAGAACTTGTAAGAGGAGAACCATTTTGTGTAATTCCACATGAGGGCTCTAGGGATCACGCAAGGGCCTTGGGACCTTCCTGAGGCCCACCATGAAGGCATAGCAATGGGACCACCATTATGAGCCCTGCAAACATGAGCATGTGCAACGAAATTTGTAGGAGATTTTGCAGTATGGCATATGATGGGCTAGGGCCCAACTGGGTCTTGGCCCAAAAATCCCTGAACACCGGCCAATGGCCTCTCCCAAGGACTATTACTTGTACTTTGAAGATCATCAATTGATCTTGAGAGAGGAGGTGGCATTCCAAGTAACATTTGTGCTGAAATTCATAAAATGGGCCCAAGGGCCAAGTGGACCTTAGACCAAAAAATCCTGAACACCCCAGAGGTATGGCTGTGTTTATACCATATTATGACCAAATGTAGCACTGTCACTGAAATTCGTAAGGGAGAAGATTTTGCATAATTCCACGTATGACGGGCCCCCAGGGCCACACTGGGCCTTGAGACCTTAATCCTGGACCTGAAGGTACAGCTATTAGACAACCATTATATGACTGAATATCAACACTGTGCAACAAAATTTGTAGGAAATACAAGATTTTGCCCGGTTTATTTCAGAAATTGGACCCTAGGGCCCAAAACTGGCCTTGAGCCCAAAATACCAGAATTCCCCAACACCCCCTATGGCCCCACCCAAGGACAATTACATGTAACCTGAAGAAATCATTGAAATATTGTGGGAGGAGATGGGCATTTCAAGTACGTTGTGCTGAAATTCATATAATGCGCCCTAAGGCCCAAGTGGGACCTTGGACGAAAAAACATTCCTCAACACCCGAAGGTACGGCGTTAGACCATCATTAGGACCGAACATAACCACTGTGCACCAAAATTTGTAGGAGAAGCTGAGAAGATTCCACTGGGAATTTTTACACTAATGGCCATACTGCCCCTTCAATGACCTCTGACTTCACAAAGTCAACATGTATCATGGGGTCAATAAACATTGTGTCCAAGTTGGGCCAAACCATCACAGATGACTGTTAACACACTAGACAGACAGACAGGACAGACAGACAGACAGACAGACAGACAGACAGGGACAGGACGACCGAGAGATAGATAGATAGATAGGTTAGTTAGTTTAGTGAAGAAGGGTCAAGGAAGGACATTAAATCCTCATTAACGACCCCGAAGCCACAACAACCCCAGGAAGCAAAATGACAAAACTCGAACTAATAATACGCCCTTGATTCCTGAAAAATAATCAAGACTGTGCTTGAACGCATCACACTCTTAGAGCAAAACACATTTCAGGAAGGACAATTCCAATATTGATCACTCTCTGCGAGCAGAAATATTACGAATGTCATTCTTGGCAGCGAGCTTGCCACGAAGCTAGACAGGGGAGGCCTCTATTTGCATAAATTGGAAAATTCAAGAAGTAGTGGAAGGACAGTCCATCGAGAGTCCATGGACATTTTGAAGACCTGAATCAAAGTCACCACGAATTCGCCTCAGCTCCGGTCGTTAAACCGAGACGCCTCTTAATCTTTCTCGTAAGATAAATTTTTCCGACAGTGAATCATTCTAGGTGCCGTACGCTGACGTTCTCAATTACATGCTTGTCTTTTGCAAAGTTAGGGATTCCACACTTGTGCAGAACACTTAGGTGCGGTCTCACCAGTTGCTTACACAGCTGACAACAATAGCATTATAAGGAAACTGAAGTGACGGCCAATGTGACCCAAAGCCACGAATCCCACACCCAGCACACCCCTCCAACCTTCTAGAAGTCTACACCCGGACACAAACTGCCAACGCCCGCCAAGGAGCGTCAAAGGAGAATTCAAAACAAACCCCAAGATCTTTTCTGAAATCACCTCCTGAATATTGGGCCATCAACTTGAAGGCGGAGAGGCGTTGCCCACGATTGTGCCAAAAACCAAAAGGCATAAACTTTTGCACTTGACGAAATTGAAAAACATTTGCCAAGTCGGAAGGAAAAGACCATTGGAACACCTTATACAGCCAACCCTTTGAAACAATAGCAGCTATCATTCGAACCGACCTCCCGAGTACAACTTAGTATCGTCTGCGAACTTCTTAACCCTGAATGAACAGAACCTCACAAGATCGTCCACTAACGGCAGAAAGAAACTGGAGCGGCCCAAGAACCGATCCCTGGGGAACACCCCACTAGTGACCTTTTGCCAAGGAAGACGTTCCGCCCCATTAATGCCACAACTCGTTGTTCCCTATGATGAAGCCACTCACGACCCCCATCCACCCCCACTTGCGGACATTCCCCTCAATACCAAAGCTCTCCAAATTGAGCAGAGCGCTATGAGGAACCTTGTCAAAAGCTTTCTGAAAGGTCCAGGAAAATTTATCATCAGCATTGCCGTTGTCACAGGAACATGTAACATCTTCCAGAGGGATTAGTAAAACACGAACGATTCTTCCTAAACCCATGCTGAGAATCTCTATCAGGACTTGCTCATTGAATAATCACAACCTATGATCCCGAATGATTGATTCCATTACTTGCAGACAACACGTAGTAAGAATGACTGGCCTGTAATTACAAGGAAAGAGACCGTTTACATTTTTGCAAATAGGAGAAAAATTTGCTCTCTTCAATCATCCGGAACAATACTTCTGTAGAGTCTTATTGAAAAATTTAATAGCTAGTGAACGGGAAACTCGTGGCCAAAGGATTTTAGTTACGAAAGGATAAGGACTCCGTCAGGAACGGAGAATTTATCACTTTTGAGCTCTGCAGTGTTCTCCTTAATAAATATCGACGAAAAACACACCATGTTACCAATACTCGCGGGGAAACCCCGAAAACTAGGGTCACCAAAATTATCAGTTCCATGAGTAAAAACAGACGGAAGTAATTTATAAGAACCTTAGCCATTCTCTGGTACGCTGATGGTATTACCAGAGTGTAATCTATCAAAGGAACCAATGCTGTCCTTGACTTTCTGCCCCCCCCATTAAGAGAAAAATGCACGAGGATTCTCCTTGATGTTAGAGCCAATCTGCCACTCTCGAAAATCAAGTTTAGCACCCAGAACTAAACGTAGACAAGCTTTTTGCTTGAACTTTGATGCTCTTGATCAGAACACCGGATCCAGAAGAACGATAAAGTCGCGATAAATGTCGCTTACGTTTTTGAGGCCAGACAAAAACTACCCTTTTCATCAAAGGAAGGCATCTTGTTCTTAATGAGACGATTTTTCAAAGGAACGTAAACTTTCATAACTCGTTAACCTTTTCAAGGAAACCATTCCAAGAGTCGACAGCATTCGTACTTTTTAAACAATTTCTGGCGCCCAATATACTTGGCTTAAAAAACCTGGAAATGCCATCCACATCGGTTCGCGAAAAACAAGGAACAAGCTCTAGACTCTGTGGTATGACGAAACAAGACACATTGAAAGCTAAAATATCGTGATCCCTTGCACCGAGCTTACCCAAGCTCTCTACATGATCTACAGACTCTGGATCACCCCCCCCCCCCCCTTGCTCAAAAAAATTCCAAAATATATGCTTCTGGTAGGAAAATGTAAATGCTGAGAAAGGAAACAATCCTGCGTGGCACTGAAAAAAAGCCCAGATCCATGACTGCCACTCGTACAATTAGACCAAGAAATATATGGATAATTGAAAATACACCCATTATAATTGGACTCTTCTCAGCAACTTCGAAAAGCATGTCGGAAGAAAAGAGTTGTTGTCTTCAGAGGATTGTGGAGAACGGACACAACGCCAACTAATAATGAACTGGGAATACCAGATGAGTTAGACGGAATTTCACACCAACCGAGTTGACAAAACTTGACACCAATATCGGCCTTTTTTCTCAAAACACTATTCAAGTAAACCCACATACAACAAAAAAATCCACCAACAATGCCACGGAGGAGAGTCTCTATCCTATCTTGCCTATAAACAAACCAAAACCAGGAAGGATGAACTTCGGCTGTAGCAATATCAATGTTCAACCAGAATCTGTAATACCAAGACGTTGAGGATTGCGTTCCTGGACCAAAGTCTGAAACTCATCAAACTTGTTTCTGATACTTTGAAAATTAAGCACAGAAAAAAGACAGGGCTGGCTAACGAATCTATCGCTACTGTTGACCTCGCCGGACCTCCCACTGCGATGCTTACTATTAACCCGCCAGTAAGCATAAGAGGACACCTGAAACCCTCGCCCCCAATTTAGTTTAACAAACCCTCCACGCAGGAATGACCAACTTGCCAAACAGTGAAGCCCCCGCAACATTAAGGTGAAGGGACCATCCTTAGCGAAACAGATCCCTCCTTCCCCAGAGAAGAAGAAACACGAAACATCCACAAACTGAAACGCCCTCCCAGCACACTCTAATATTTAACCACCTTTTGAGACCGCTATCGTTCCACCAGCAACGCGACCGTCAAACCTAGGTAGAATGTCACAAATCGCGACTTTCGACCTGTGACTTAGCCTGCACACAGTTACACGGAATGGGATCTAGGATGTCATGACTGTTCACCCGTTGAGATTATAGTGCCTATCTCGACATACCACCACCTCCTAATCCCCCACGATCCTGTGTACCCTCGCACTAATGTCCTCTACCCTTGCTCCCGGAAGACAAATGCGCGTACGCTTCCGCTATCCACGTGACTAAATTTACTGTCCACAACCGGACAATCGAAAATCCCCACCGCCAACACTTCCCTTACCTTTATCTCACTCCCCCAAAGTCCTCCACCCTTCCCTTCCATCCAGCCCGCCACTGGACCACCTCGACTGTCGCCCCTCCTCGTACTCTCCCCCGCCCCAACTCAATCCAACTGGACCCACCCTGCACCGCCTCCTCAAACTGCCAGCACACTAAATATCCTAGTGTCAAGGCCAGGATCAACCCACTACTTCCGTTGACATGCTATCGGCAGCCGACCCCTCCTAAACTGTCCCCACTGGACACGCAACGTGCCCCCACGCCTCGCTTCAAGCTCGGCAGTAGATGACACTTCTTACATCTATAAATATACCCATCCGCCTTAGTGTCCTCAAAGCTCACCCCTTTTAAGAAACTAGCCCCACTTCAGATACTCGATCCAATATCACAAACCATGATCAGGCTAGCGCTATCCTCCCTCCCATAAAAGCAAACAAAAGAAGACAAAAATACAGAAATGAAAATAAGTAGGGTGCCTACCCGTGAAAAAAACTGTGCAGAAAAAAAAAAAAAAAGACTAAAAGGAAAAAACACTCACAAACACTAGTTTAACTCACGATTATTTCGCCACGGGCGCACCTCGCAAATTACGCAATAAGAATACATGAAAAGGTCAAAATGATACGAGGAAAATAATCTAGGCTACACTATACAACACGAAATCAGATAGAAAATACACCACCATAGTAGCAAGCGCACTAACTCACTTACGGAGAAAAAAAAAATCAATACGTGTCGAAAAAAGAATGCCAGCGGCTACCTGCACACGGCCACGAGCCAGAACAAAAGCAAGAGATAAAACTGGACAATGGCTTACTGCGATGAATACAATAGAACACTAACGCTCCACCGCAGCGGACATACACACCAAGGAATTGCATTCGCTATGACAGCTAATTACACACAGGTACGGAAGGCAGAAAAGCTAGGCCTTTGCTAGGGAGGGGGGGAACGAGTGGCCTAGCGCAAAAATAGCCCCAAAAAGGAACACTCACGTGAAGAGGCTTAAAACAGCTCAAACACAAAAAATACGAACACAGTGAACACACCCACTCACGAGAGCAAATAGGATAATGACGGAAAAAATGGAAGAGCAAAATACTTATGACAACGGAGAGAGAATAATTCGACGACCGTCTTGACGTTGGTGGTGCCAGTTCCCTCATGGATGGATGGATGGATGGATGGATGGATGGTGGATGGATGGTAGATAGATAGGATAGATAGATAGATAGATAGATGATAGATAGGATAGATAGATAGATAGTTAATAGATAGATAGAAGATAGATAGATAGATAGATAGAATAGATAGATAGAGTGACATGCAGATTCAAAAAGCTAAACCAGCAAGCTGGTTGAGCTAAAACTAATAGAAAGTTCTATTCATTTTTACTTTGCCCAAATTTCTTCTATTACTTCTCCGAATTTGGGTATTGCGTTCGTATTTTCACTCTCAAATTATCGTGCAACCCGCCCGACCCAATCTTGTTGGTTCTGTACGGCATCCGTGATATCTGTACCATCTTACTATATTGGCCATAGATTTACAAATCACCTAACTTGGGGTTGGTTTGAAAAAAATGCATGGAAATAAATGTTTGCGAATAGCAATATTACGGTGTATCTGCAGGACTATTTCCAACCAAGGGCGCAGTCTTTGTGGGGTCGTGACCCCCAACTGTTTGGAAGTCCTCCGGTACATATGTGTTTTCACTCTTGACCACTGGGACCCTCCACTTTCAGCAAGGAGAATTGCGCCCTTGAATATTACGCAAAGCCAATGTTATGTCAGTGCAAGCTTGTTGGAGCACATCAGTGAACAATTTGGTCCTCATGCATTCGAGGCGGACTGCAGGGGAAAAATAAAATTCGAAAGGAATAAAAAGTGCTGATGAGATTGGCACCGTAGCGTTCGGGCCTTCTGATTTTCTGCAGAACATTTTTTGCCGAACGGACAGGAAGAAAGCAGCGAACGCGAGCGAGATGGGCGGAAAAATTTGCATGTTTTTCTGGCGTTTTATTGAAACTTCAGGCCAGCACAGACATTTCGGGCATTCAGTCCCTGTTGCTGTTCCGGTCCAGATTTTCCTGAATATGTCAATTTTGGCCCAAATTTTCATATCAGGAATAACTTTGCCGCTTTCAACAAAAAATGGGCCACCGCAGTTTGGTAAGTTGAGCAGCAGTCAAAAGCAGTTTGATGTACAATCAATGGATTGTGAAAACAAACTATGTAGCCAGTACTCGTCAAGAACGGGGCGTAGCTCAAAATGATTTATTGGGTGAGGGTATTTTCGCCCTGCGACATTAGTAAGTGCTATTGTTATGTGATTCAGGTCAGAAAGAAAGAAAGGAAAACTTAGAATCCGCCACTGAGGTCTAGATTTATGTTATTTCACATCGGTTCGGCAGGCAGTGATGTAAGAACATTTTGGACTAGGCGAGGGGGCTTAAACCTTTATTAGCGAGTGAGGGGGGTCTCAGCAGGTCAGTTTACCGCCCCTTTGAAAAGTATTGTTGTTAGCTGGTAGGTGCAAATCATGCTCAAAAGGTGATTTTTGTGCGAAAATGTGGCTGTCCACCAAGGGCAGTAAGATCTCTTCTTTTGGGATTGGCCTGAATCCTACCCTTCCATGGGACACTCAGTCTAGGGAAATGTCATGGAAGTCAGACCGGTTAGCCAATTCTAGAGAACCCAGGTTATTAATTTTTCGTTTTGCCTTGTAGGCTCGTACCCGTGATTTCGACAGAAATTTTGACTGAATTCACAAAGTTGTATCGAATTTTGTTGCATTCATGAAGGT
Source organism: Sclerodactyla briareus (assembly GCA_026419785.1). Taxonomy (NCBI): domain Eukaryota; kingdom Metazoa; phylum Echinodermata; class Holothuroidea; order Dendrochirotida; family Sclerodactylidae; genus Sclerodactyla; species Sclerodactyla briareus. The sequence continues at coordinate 445,018 of JAODTK010005554.1, forward strand.
AGAACACACAAAAGTCGAAGGTGCTGATTCGCACGGTTTCCTTGTTAGTTATGAGGGAAAAAATGCTTCTCATTTTGCAAGAATTAACATTTCTGCCCGGGTTGTTAACATAACATATCATTCCTATAGCGCATTACGATGTAGGGAATCTCGACGCGCTAACAACAAATTGTTTTGCTGTCGCGTTGAGGATCATGGCCACGGACTGTTTTTGTGAAAATTGAATGCAAGATATATATTCTTCAAATTGGAGAGCATGTCTATCGATGCCTTCAGCTGGCTGAAAAGAGCGATGTCTTAGAAGCAATTGTAAAAATAGTCCCACAGAATTAACAACATGACCACTCAAATATTTTTTTCACGAAATCTCATAGCTATCGGGCAGGTGGTCTACATTAGTTCTGACGCGAAACCACCATCGGATACCGAAACGGACCAAGTTTTTGCATATTTCTTGAACATCGCTGAAACTCACAACATCCAAACTTGTCAAGATTGACAAATTTTTGTTCAATCATATTTGTTATCGACAAGAGAAATCGGCATTCTGCTGACATTGTGGGCCAATTTTTCATTTTTTTTGGCCACTTTGGCAGGTTGTCTGCCTGAATTGTGCCTATTCTTTGCCAAAGCGTTGTTTCCTCGACTGCAAAACTTGCTTTTAACTTCCATAATGTGCTGGAGCCGTCTGACTCCTCATCCGCCACTTATGCCAGCGCCCATTCGTGTTATAATCAATGACATTTTATTGTGAATCTACTTGTTTAAGAACAACAAATAGATAGTCCTCAACCTACGTTTCTGATGAGGAACTTTCATAAAAGCTTCATATATCCCCAAATTCCTTCAAAATGCATTGCTCACGACCCTATAGAGCACCGTTACAGGACGTGTGCGCGCAACTGCACGCGCGCAGCAATTGGAACAATCGGGTTCGGATAAAGGCACTGTGGTCTTTGTGAGCTGCTTGCTCAATTATTTTTCAGCACGCCCACACCGCCACTTAACGGATCCGTTTGTTAATGGACATTTAGTTTCGTCTTCATCGAGGATCAAAAAGTGGGGGGGGGGGACATTGATATTATGTCCCCCCCAATTCCGAAAAGTGGGGGGGGGACGTGTCCCCCCGTCCCCCCCAGGCTCGAACCCCATGGCCGAGGGGAAATAAGAAACTGGGAAGTGGGGGGAGGGGTAGGCATACATGGGTGAAAATCTAGTTAAAGTTATAGGTAGTTTAATTCACAATCCACTTGACCACATTTACTGAATGCACGCACAATAAACCCAATTGGCAAGACAAGGTCATGCCTATAAAGAGAGCTTGGAGGGCACATTTCCCACTGAGTGTGGGATGGGCCGCTGTTCAAAGTGGAACCTTGGCACGGGGTCGTTGTGCTGGTGGGCCATCATCAGAACATCCTTGTACTCCGGGCATGCCTGACAGTACTCCTGGAATCTGCAGAGAGGATGGTAAACTTATTAGTTCAGATGTGCTTTTTCATGTTAAACCATTCCACTACCGCGTAGGGACCGTACCAACTACTGAGCACATTAGTGTAAGCTAGGATAAGAAGCCTAACATTGGGACTTTGCATGGCTGGGTTCAGTATTAGGCCCTAGCATTGCTAACCTTCCAAGGGTCCAACTGGGCATCACTATCACACTCAATCTATGTCTTTGAAATTCTCATCCCAGGACCAGGGCTGCATTTCCTATATTTGTACTCGTCACCAAACTTATCAATGTGTTGTCAATATCAATAGGATTAGCTTGCTTCTATTCCCTTTTTTCCAGTTCTCGGAGCTGTCGTAATTAAAAATTGGTTACGCTTCTCTATTTCTGGGGCTGTTTAACGACCCTCCTAACATCAAACTACGATCACAGGGCGTACTGCAGGAGCTATCTGAACCAATGAAGCTGAGGTAGGCCCAGCGCCTATTCACATATACCAGATGGGTTGGCATTGAGACACACAAGAGGTAGACTAGCTCAGTTTGTAGAGCTCTTTCCTTGAGGTCATAGAATGCGAGTCACGTGCCCAGTATTTAGCAGTGGGTTAATAGGACAAGATGTTCCCCTTGATTGTCACGATACCCATGTGTGAAGTGGGGACCACTCGAGGTGACTTGTAAATAGTAATGCACCATATGTGCAGCAAGCCCTATTGAGAAGTGCATTGAAGGGGAGGCACAATACCATGACACTGATGATCGGGGGAATATCTGGGAGCGCTTTGAGGCCATGTTTCAATGGCACAGAAATGAATGAAACTTGGGATGATACCACCCCCCTCTGAAGGACTTGGTGTATGTTGTTACTCGAGTAGCAAATCAGGTACACAACCAATAGAGAATACACCCAAACCCAAGTGTCATAATAAAGTGCCATTGATGGCTCAAGTCCTACCCCAATGCATTCCGGAAGAGGATATAGCACCATTCTGTTTAATCCCAGTGTAACTATCAGGACCACACCCCCCACGCCATCCCCGGGCAGTTATCAGGGGCCAATTGTGCATCACACAACAAGCGTTGATAAGAAAAGGCATTACACCTTGCTGCCCCCGAGTCCCCACTAACCCTGCCCACAATGCTAAGCTGTGTGGTGAGTTCTACACAATCAGCTCCAAAATTTACCAGGCCAAAACAGAATATGCATGTGCAAGTCAGGGAGTTGTAAAAATATGCAAACAGAGAAAATTTACAGCTGCTCTTTGTTGAAAGACATTTTTCCCCCCTAAAGAGTGCCTATTTCATGCTACTAACATAGGACATTCAATGATAGGTGGGTGCATGTGTTTTTTAGGGATGGGGATCAATTAGAATTTTCAGGGTATATTGGGTGCCAGTGAAGGCCTCACTCCAGGAAAGAGTTCTATTACAACCATAGAATGAAGGGGAGTGAGTTGTGTCATGCTGAATTGAGCCATTTTTTCGAAAGAATGATTACTAGTATCCGAAATGAAATGGTCGCCCCCAATGGGTACCAACCTTTTAGAGGTCTGTGAGTTGCCAAGTCCAAATAACACAGCGAGGCTCTGACATTGCTGTAAGGGAGATAAATAGAATATGTGTTTGTGAATGTGAGCTTTGATACACATAGGTTTTTTTATTTGATTTTTTGGATCTACCGGGTTTCAGGCAGCCTCAATCTAGGAACCCTGGGCCATGCATCGTGGAGCGCACCGGCGATAACTTGCCGTCTCTTCTCGACTAGAGCTCAGATTATATCGAGGCGAGGGTGTACCACCCCAACCTGCTCCCGGGACAGCATTTTAACGTCCCCATCCGAAAGGACTATCAGTGAACTCCAGGACCCGACCACTTTTTTCTCGAAGCCTGGGAGGAGAGGAAGTTCAAGTTCAACGTGACTGCTCACACAAGCCTACAGACAACCTTATTGCAGATATCCCGTAACAAACCCCCATGACATCAGAAAATCCTGCATCACAGCGGAACCATGAAGTGAGATCAAGACCTCGCCATCACAATGCAACGAGTGCAGCCACCTAGGGAAAATCGTCCGGTGACCGCTGGAATTTGAACCCAGAATATCGTGATTGTAAAGTGTCCTGATACTACTCTACCATTCATCCGCCTCTACCATTCTTCTACCCTGAACTCACTGACGGGGAAAATAACAATTTTTTGCCTAGATCATTGTAGAGAGAGCGTGGACCACACAGAAGCAGATTCAAGATGACCAATGAAAATCAAGAATTCGGGACCATGCAGAAATCTAATCTGGCATTTCCCTGCATCTCATCTGAAAGCAGGCACAGAGTAGAATCCCACTCTGGTCTCTTGCGGCAGAGCCTGGGACTCAACCATAAGCCAAGGAGGCGGATTAGCCAGTCGGTAGGGTAGAGGCTCCGAACGGCCAAAGATCAGCGATTTGGAGTTTCCAAACTGTCGAAAGTTTCTTGGACAATTTCAGCCGGGATGTCGGCAGAAGGCAGTCTTCTGAATTGTTCTATATGTCATTCCATTGGTAAAGCAGGTACCTTGTGAGGTGACTTGCGGAGAGTACCGAGTGTCGTATGTGACAGCCCTGTTGGTAAGTCCCCCAGGGACACGATTGAAGTGACATACTGAAATGGCGGTCGGGGGTGAACGAGCTGGAGATGCGTGCCATACAGTATTGCTTGGCGTTCCAGTACTCCTCGGATATCGGACACATTTTCCCACCCGTGAATTGCGTTCCAGTAAAACAGCTCGTGAGAATGGGAAACAGTGGCTGCCTCACATGAGCGAATGAAACACCCCGTATTGTTCCACTATTTGAAATAACGAAGATATATATACAGTGTTTTCATTCGTCCTACAATTTCATCTTAATCAACAAAAATTGAAGGGTAAACATGGAATTTGAGCATTTACGGCAACTCAAAATCGAAAGATTTAACGCTAAACGTTAGTACCCATCTGGGTAATTGGTTTCGTGGAAAGCACTCGATCGTGATGTTTGGCAAACAGCCTTTTGACCCGAAATTTTCGCTTGTCAAAGCATTATTTCGCAACTAACGCATGATTGGTTTTCCCGAATGTTCTCATCTTTGAGAATAATGACCTAAATTATTCAATTTGTACATGGGATATTTTTTCATTTGGCTCGATTTTCACTCAGTGGGTTGAATGTCCGCCATCTTGGATTGGATGGCACGGCGTGAAGTGGAGTTGCGATTCGAATTCCACATCGCCATGGTGATCAAGACACTGGAACGGTCGTGAGGCATGTACACGAAGTATAATGGACGCAGCATGAGCCACTAATAATCGGGGGTAATATCTTTAGGAGTATACAGTATGAGCCACTAATAATCCAGGGGTAAATCTGTAAGACATTTTGAGCCGTTATACAAAAATGATATTATTGTCATTTTCGACTACAATATCATTATTATTATACATTATATACAGAACCACCTGAGATGAAGAAAGTCATAAGTTGCCCCCATACTCTATCTGTTTCTGTAGTGCTGATCAGCCGTTTATACATCTCATTCTTGTCCCCGGTCAGGCCTCGACATCGGCAGGGATATCCTCTAATCCTCGGGGGGGGAGACCACCTTGGGAAGCCCCTCCTCTTGGATTTTTTGTATCTGTGAGAGGAATGGGGAGGAACCGACATCAGAGCGGGTTGGCAGACCGACAGACATACATACATACAGATAGATGATGATGGCGGACGGACGAACGGACGTACAGATTGCATAGTGTTGCGTTAAGATGTTGATATACTCCTGATTCCCTGCACTGCTGGTCTTGATTTGGAACACCACACAACCAAATCAGTAATTTTAGAAGTGCGCCACCAATATTGCTCAGCCTGGGCTCTGATCAAGTTCTTGTTGAATAGTAATTTGCCCCAAATATTGGAAGCCCACAATCACACACCTATAGGAAGACCCTGAGTTGCAGCTAACTATTTTTCGGTGAGTCCTTGAACCGTGACAGCGTTGTGACAGCAAGTGACATCTATGAATGCTTGCGAAGTTTGACAATCAAACATGGATGGAAAAATCATTTTTAATTGCAAACAGATTTTAAAAACTGCATGAGACATTGATACAGTAGAATACAATTGATGGGGCACTGCAGAAATTTTGAGTGCCAGAGTAAAAGTGGTAATAAGTCATCATCTGATAAGACAAGACTTAGTGTAGATAAGAACATAGTACTCCCGCTACAATAAGAACAAGTTAATCACCTGAGATGATCATTAGTCCTAATTAAACGCAAAGACAATTCCCTTCCCACTGAGGACGCAAAAACATAGGATTCCTGAAGGCTGCATCTCAACCTATCAGGTCACATCATATAACTTCAATTGGCGTTGATGGAAATTGGCCATGGCGATCAAGAGGTGAGCTAACGTTCATTTATTAATGATTGAGGACGTACTGGTGAATGCCTAATAGGCGTCGAGACGGGAGGGGAGTTTCCGCGAGGGGAATAGGGAAGGAGAAAAACTTGGAGCTCAAGCCAGGACATGAATAGTGCAGACATATGGCATGCATTCTTCTGAACTGTGCAACTGGAGATGCAATATGATAATGCATTCTTTTCGTAGCTTCTGAAGGCGATCTCAAACCTGATCAGTTGCCTATATTCAAAGTACCTACACATACATTGTAGATTTGTCATGGAAAACTAGAGGGGCAGTGTCTCAGTTGATGAAATTGCCATGGCGATCAAAGAGGTGAAGCTAACGTTATTTTAATTTGAGTGGACCGATATGGTGAATGCCTAATAGGCGTCGAAGAAGGGAGGTGAGTTCCGCAGTTGAATAGGAGAAAAACTTGGAATCTCAAGCCAGAGCATGAAGCGTGCAGGACTATGGGCATTCTTCATGAACCTGTGATAAGGAGAGCATATGAAATGCATCTGTTCACGGTACCGGCTTCTGAAGGCTGTATCTCAACCTATCAGGTGCCTATAATTCAAATTGACTAACAACATTGTAGCTTAGTTCATGGTAAACTAGAGGGGCAGTGTTCTCCCAAGTTGATGAAATGCCATGGCGAACAAAGAGGTCAAGCTAATGTCATCTAAATTTGATTGAGACGATACTGTTGAATGCCTCATAGGTGTCGAAGAAGGGAGGTGAGTTCCGCAGTTGAATAGGAGACAAACTTGATCCAAGCCAGACATGGAATAGGGCAGAATATGGCATATTTGAACCTGTGCATACCGGACATCTGAAATGGTCTTTCAGTACAAAAGTTAGTGACCTAAATCGTGACTCCAGAAACTATGAAATGAAACATCCACTGTAACAAACATGATCCCAAAAAGGGTGTAATTTGTGATTTAAAAAATCATCTAAAGGGGAAATAGGTAAGTTATCGCCCTGCAAACACTTTCAAGTGTTCGGTGATCTATGGTTTTGGGCGAGGAGCTGCGTCTCCGCCGCCGGAAGCTTTAGCGCAATAACTCTTCAAACGCTTAATTCCAATTGAACTGAAACTTGGACACACGTACCCATAGTGAAAGCTTGGATGAGTTCGAAAGTGGCATCACTGCATGTCTGCTTCCCTCTATTTGCAGGTTTTGCCACTAAAAAATGAGTGTATCTGATTCACACAAAAAACTGGGGATGAGAACGAAATGGTTCCCGAAAAAACATGGATGGTGATCAGGTCACCAAGGTCAAATTTGTGTGTTTTTCACCATTTTTTTTAACTTGTCAGATTTGAACAAGGGACCATGGGGGATGTGGTCTGCTGTAGTCTGAACAACATGAATGTCATTTCAAGGGCACAGGAGGTCACGGTTGCATATTCATGCAATTATAACTTTGTTGTATTATTTAAACAAAACTTGGGGAATGTGGACACAGTTGGCAGGAACACAGCAGGCTTTCGAAGTCACGGAGTCAATGGTGATTCTTTTTTCTAAACGAGGTTCGACAAAGGCTGTTTCTTGCGAGGATATACATTTCAGCAGTTTCCTGCCTGCACATGCCTAGTTCAAGTATATTTTCTTCAAACTCGAAAACTGAATATCTGACATAAAGCAATACAATTGACCGGAACTGCTGGTTGACCCTGTCGGAGGCTCTTCACCTCCTATAGGAGAATACACTAGCCACTACACTGATTACGGACAATTATTTGATGTTATCACAAATATATTTCCATGCGGAAAATATGGGATGTAACATTGATTGTGCCATGCAATCAACCATTTCTTCCCTTCCAAAATTACGGGGAGGATGCAACGCCCATCGGAAACTCATTTCACTGATATAATCCAGAGCTGTTTCAATAACTCTGAATGTCGAATATTAGCTTAATTGGAAAAATTCTTCTATTCGCACCTCCAGGACATAATCAGACTGTGCCACATTGTAGCTTGAAAGCACATACACACCACGGATAGAACAACAAACCGCCTGTCTGCAAGATGCATTGTGTTTCTCTGGCCGAAACTGATTGAAAAAAAAACTGGATATTGGTGGCACTCGATTGGGCAAGTGCGCCATTGGAAAGGGGGGGGGTGGGATTTGAAATGAAATACAACTATATGTTCCAGGAAATGTTTTTATGTGGAGGGTCAACGATAAACCTCTAGAGGCTGATCTGATTTTCGAGAGCTCCGTCGCCTGTTGAACCACAAAAAATAACAGGACGAATACTCTGACAATCAATAATACAAACAACATGAACTCACGACTCCATATTGACAGGCATCCCGTTCGAGCAGCCTCAATATCGGAATCAAACCTGAAAGTAAACATTGTGTTTAAACGTGAAGGAAACATGGAAATGGGTTGTTGAGGCTTGTCAGAGCTCTTGGACAACAATCGCCACTACAATGATAGTACTATTATTCATTGCAATACCACAAAGGGGTACTTGGGAATTCATGCCAAAATAACGACTTCAAAGTTGATTGAATTGTTCCTTTGAAAAATACGGGAAATACTTTCGCCCACCAAAAAAATAATATACAAAATTATCTAGAGCTGTTTGTCTTTTTCAACGAATATGGACCTCACTGTAATAATAATAATGTGTAAATAATAAACTGAAATATTTTATGAGTTTTTTCAAACCCTGAAGAAGCACAAAACCTTTGGTATAAAGTCCGATGCTGCGTGTAGTACAAAAAAGGTATACAAATAACATGCCCATCTGCATGGTGTTTACTCTAGGTGGAACCTTTAATGAGTCGAGCCACTCAGCCCTGGGGGTACAAAGCTGACAAAGTGTTCAGCGTCCTGCTTCTCACTACCCCCCACCCCCTCCATCCTTGGTCCTGTGGGGCCTGTAGTATATGGTCATATGAACGGACAGTCACAGTCAGATTATATTACTCTGGAGATTGTGGGGATTATTACGGTTTGTCTCTACCACTCTGTCGCCAGAAGAGATTTCTGGGGTTAGCGATGTGAACACTTCCAACGCATGATCGAATCAAGCCGAAAATTTGACACCACAGGTCATCATGGGAAATCTGGATGGGTGCGAAAGGGGCGCGTCGCGCACTGCATGACAGTGGCCTCTTGGATTTCTCTGAAACCATGCCGTGTCAAGTCATAAAACCTTCAAACACTTTCTTGTATGATGATTTGAACCTTGCACTTTATCTAACAGTTGGATGGACTGCTAACGTAGGGCATGGCCGCATCACTCGATTGCGGCTATCCTCAAAATTTTCGAAGAGGAAGACTGATTTTTGAGATTTGCAGGCTTCTGAACGTGGCGTTAATTTTGAGACATTCTTTTTATTTCACCGCCCCTTGGGACCCGCACGTCACAGACCATGATGATCGTTTTGAGACCAACCTCAGTTTCCGCCCGTGGGATCCATGACAGACATTTGAAATGGCGTAACTAATTTCATTGCAAATTTGAACTTTCTATGAGGGAACAACGTACCAGTAAAGCTCAAAGAGCGGGGAATAACACTTTGGCGGTTCACCCGCCAGCCGCCGTCTACATGAATTTTCAGCATTCTCCACACCTCCCCCGTTCCCCAGCCGAGCAACGTATATAAGAAGTGAAGGCCATAATTCAGATCGGATGTTACCTTGAGATGATGATGAGTAGTTTAGCCTCCTCCATGTCCCCCTGTTTCTTAGCCTCCTAGGTGCCTGTAGTTTAACCTTCTGCTGTCTCTCCAGAAGGATCTTCAGCTGCCTCTCATTCATGGACTTTCCTTGCTGAAGAACCAGATTAGGGTGACTGTTTTATCCAACGTAGTGCTTCTAAATACTGACCCTCCCCCAAAAATGGCCCCTCGACATTTTTTCAGGGGGCGGGAAAAATAACCGGAAGCATTCAGAACACTCAAACAAAGCAACAGGGGGAGGCTGATATAGCTTTGTTTCACTGCGTAAACATTCCATGCTAAACATTGTCCAATGCCAATGTCATTGATTATGAATATAACTTTAACTAACATTAGGCTAATGTTGCCTGCTTTTGTATTTAGCCTATAGCATTAGCGCCCCTCCAAGTCTTTTTTTTCATCCATCCATCCATCATCCCCAGTTTTACATTGCATTCCCCTTTCTCAATGGTTTTGGACGGTTTATGGCTGTACGTACTACACTACGCCATCCTATTATGCTCAGGTGGGTGGAATCTCTGAAGATTCTAAAACACTAGGTCTTCAGTGATTGCAACTATGCAAGTCTATTTTGTCTACCCCTACCCCTTCTTCCTTCAACAGGTGTACTTTCTATCCTGCCAATCCATCCATCACCTATTTTTTGGGGGGGTATTTGTTATTATGTTACTTTGACAGGATTCAAATGCAGTATAGTCTTTCACATTTCAACTCCAAACACTGGCAAGTGTCATATTCTAGAAGTTGCCTTCGTGTTTTTGCTATATCTAATACAAATACCTCAGCAGCGCGTAAATAAACAATAGCACTAGACTGTATGTTGACTCAAGCTCTTACCTGAATTACTGGAGGGCTTGGGTAGGTAGCGACCCCCAGGGCTGTGGTTTCATCAGGGGGTTGGGAGTCGGGCAGTGTCAGCAAACAGGTTTCTGATGATAAATGACAATGTGCCAATCATCGCAATATTCATAATGATAGGAAGCAAATGAGTGGCGGCAGATTGCATTGAAAATTTTCGAGACAGCAACACTCATGTCAAAGTTGAACCACCGTCAGGATTCTATCCTAGCTTTTATTAATATAATTTACTTCGAATTAGATTTTGTCTGTGATTGACAGGAGGCTGTTGGTAGAGCTCAGACTGCAGATCTTGAAAGGTTTGTTGTGAGTGCTGGTGTGTCATTGGCAAAGATTGCCAGGAAGGAGCATTCTTTCAAGCCAACGTATTAAGGGGTTATCTTGTTAACGAAACCAACAAGACACACACAAACATACACTAAAGTGTGGTAAAATTTATTCCTGCGATCACCATTCATCTGAACAAATGCCACCACCAGCCTTACCTGGGGTGACACAGGTCTGGCCACCATGGCTGGAGGTGGTGCTGCAACCCGGGGTTCACACAGGTGGAGGAGCACCTTGTCCTCTGCTCAGGGGTTAGGGGTGGGAATCTGGCAGTTCGGGCAGTCATGGATACTCCACTGGTCGGCCGACCCGACTCTCCTTCTTGATTGCCTCCTCATATTGCTGACAAAAAATATAAATTAAAAGCGGGCGTGAAGTGAAGTTTAGTGTGGTGCACTGACAAGAAGGAGACTTGTATGAAACATGTTCAATCTGTAGTTTTCTTATGGCTTTGTGGGTGTCGTGTTGTAATTGTTTTATCAAGGACATTGATTTGTAAGTCTGGTTGCCCGTTGGGATTCCGCAAAGTACTGCTGTTGTAGTGGCAACGTTCATACTTCTCTCATCCATTCCAGTCCTTGAGGAAAAGTTTGATTCAAGAATACAGTGCTCACCGCACCCATAAGATAGAGAAGGTAAAATCACTCACAATCTCCTTGTCAGCAGGATAATGTTGAAATAGTTCTGAAATGAAACAGGAATTACAGGCAGCGTCAATCAGAATCATACAGTTATGGACCTAGATGAATCCTGAATCGTTCACCTAACCCACAGATGCTGACTCAATCCTGAGGGTTCCCGCTATGCGAGACGGATGAACAACATATGACCGTTCCCAAGACTTGTTTCCATGACGTAATAACAACCCAAGACCTGTCCCTCGAGTGAGAATTTTCTGGTACAAGTCAGAAAACATTGCTGAATTGCATTTGTTTTCAATTGCATGACACAGCCCAGATACCCTGGCCATTGTCACCATCATGTGTTCGTCATTGTCAAATCTGAGTGACCACATGTGTTCACTTTTCCTGTAATGGGTCCCACAGTCACAAAGCTGACTGCTGGGGGTTTTCCTTTCCCTAGATTATGTAGAAAAGTAATAGGAAAAGTTGGCCTTCTAGTGGGTCATCTCAGAGAATCTTCATCTAACGACTGAGGGGTGCTCAATGTACAATAATTGTAATGACCCACCTCTGACAATGTCCGAGTATAGGGAGTTGGCACTCTGAAAACTTGGACATAGAGTGGTATGAGACTGGGGAATATATGAGCAGAATGCTAGACCCATGAACCAAAACTCCTTGTCAAACAAGGCGACCGCCCCCATTGTCTCGCCTGGTTACGCGATCAGTGTTTTCATCTATTTTCACCATGCGAATAAAAACAAATTACAAGCATTTAATTAGATGCTTTAAGGTTCTGGTATTAGGCATTTGACAGTAAACGGCCCTACTAATCAGTGGACGAAAACAATTTCAATCGTAAGGACTGATTATTGACAATGTCTACCATATAGTTTTGTGGAAATGTGACGAAGATTGCCTAAATTATGCATATTAGACAATATTCAACTTCTGTGACCCTTTTCTCACTTCACTTATCTCAGGGACCAATTGTGAACCACACTTAATCCATTTCATCGGAATTCAACAAACATTCAACAAACATTTGCATGAATCAAGCACTGTATACACACGGCATAAACTCCCTAGTGACTGATTAATGTTAACCATTTTGGCAAGACTAAAGGTAGACCCATCTCATAATGGAAGCTAGTCCTATCTAATAAGTTTGTCTGTATATCGCGCAGTGTCACCCATAAGATTCCACTTAATACTAGTCCCTCCCCATGGGTAATTCTCGCCCTCCCCCCCACTCTCCCCCCCCCCCCAATCTCACCACCAGAGCTACTGCAGTGTAACCTGACACCTTCATTCTTGATTAGGTGGCCTGGGAGTAAGTAAACCAATACTTAGTGTTTTACACTTTATATGGTCAATGTAGGGGGCCAGAAGAGGTTATGACAGTCGGAGTGAACTCAAGGTAAAAAGGCCGGTTTTGACATAGATGAAATCTCTGTCTGTCACATATAGGAAACTGTTAAATGAAATGAAATAACATGCCTGAGGGGTTGAAAATGATAAACTCTTCAACATTTCTATTGATAGCATGCTATGATAATAGTGATTTCAGCATCATGTGGTAGTGTGGTGCCCCAAGGACTATACCATTCTTAAAAAGGTAGCATACAGGTCGCTGGCAGGTGTTGCAGGACAAAGGAATGTTATTATGTTGACAGTTTTGGTCATAAACAAAAATTTGACCTTGAATGACCTTGATGAAATAACTCGGGTTTATGAAAAATGTTACCCTTGATCATATGCAGCATTTCCCGAAATTTTCAGCCATATCACACACAGTCACTAGAAATGATTGCAAAAAATTTAGAGTAGTTGGCGTGTCTTGACCCCCCTCGAATGACCCTTTGATGACAATGACAGTTTTATGAAAAATGCTTGCTCAATGGTGCTGCACCAAGCCCCAAAAAGACTATTATGTAATCAGGTTATACATGCTCTATGTATCGCCCAAACGGTATTAAAAAAAAACAAAAGCAACCTTGCCCCTGTGTAACTGAAGACCAAGGTTGTCAGAATCGAAGCGGGTGCGTGGTTCGTCTATGTAGGCAGACAGATGAACATCACATATCCACAAAAAAATTGACAGTTTTATTACTTTGGCCGTAACTCATAAAAATAACACATTTATTAAAAATTGCTCTTTGACCTTTTGAGATTGTTTGATGTTGTGTGATTAGAACCCAAAAATTACCATTGACCAAAATATCTACGAGCCACCCCCTAAAAATGCCATAATTCCAATTGTTACTTGGCAATTAACAAATTCGAAAAATTGCATTAATTTATGCAAATTTATTCACATTAAAGACCTAAGTGGACCTGTTTAAATGTTGTTAATTTATGGATCAAAGGGGACCATCCCCACCACGTTTCTGAGGAAAAACCAACTTTAAATATGCATAAATTAGCCAAAATAATAGAAAATAGATAAATGCGATTTGGGGGGGGGATAGTAACATTAAATGACTGCGTGCCCTCGTCCTTACTGTAAAATTCATTGGGACGATAGAGATCAACCATCTCCACCGAGTTTCGTCGAAATCCCAACAACAAAAAATATCACAGGAAATTATGCAAATAGGACTACTTAATTAGCTATATATCATGCCAGAATCTAATCAATTGTGTAACTCTTCTAGTTGTATATACTCGAACGGCATCACCAAGCATCTAGCGATCAAGAGATATCTTGTACACAAGCTCACGCCCAATTTTGTTAAATATGCAAATATGCAAATGGAGTTATGGTCTTTCGTTGGACGCAAAAGTGGATGCAACATCGGCAAACTCTTCACCGCCGACCTCCACAAAAAAAGGTCCCAGCATGATGCTTCCCTGGTTCAGGAGATATCAAACGACAGTTTGACAGACGGACAGGGGACAGACAGACGGACAGACAGACAGACAGACACACACACAACAAAGTGACCACGATGTCTCCCTTGAACAAAGTTTTCAGGCGAGACAAAAATTACCCATTTTAATGACTTTTCACGCCCCCATTCTTACATGACTTGTCTGGAAAAGGAGAATGAAATGCCATGACTTGCAGAACAAGGAACGGTGATCATTAACAAACATACCTTGACAAAATACGCCCCGCTCCTGCCTTGCTGGTGTTGCCATTGCGGTCGCCTTGGCGGCCATGTCTTGTAAGCGGTCCTACGCTGCAGCCTAATCCCTCAGTATCTCTTCGGGGATGGCATGACTGCTGGTGCCGCCGCAGAGGAGCTGTTTCTCTGGCTTCCTGGCCAGCCGTGGTGGCTTTTGTGACCTCGCTGCACGCAGCCTCTCGTGGGCAGCACAATTAATAGTACGTAATGAAAACCTGCGACTGAACTGAATGATGATGGACTAACAGAGTCAAGGCGAAATGAGGGGAAAACATGTGTAGTTTGGATAGGGTTTTAAAAGGATGGATTTACAGGGTTGCTGTCCAAAAATGGAAAAGATTGCAATATGTTTACATTTGAAACAAGACAGTGAAGGCGGTACACCGCCGATGTGTAAATCCCCGCAGAAACAGCCTCTTGACCTCGTTTAGAAGCGCACATCCATGACTGTAGCCACATTCCATTTGTTCAACTACGAGCAAGTTAGGAAAAAGTATCATGCATGCAAACTGGACCTCCTGTGACCTTGAAATGAAAAAATAAATGACTAGCGAGAACACACGAGTGACAAGCTGCCCAAAAGTTGCACACATGCGTGTTTCCTGCTTGATTCGTTGGGGAAAATTAATAACATAAACACATGACAGAACGCAACCAGTCACGATCCGAAAAAACAAATACCTGGAGAGACGTAGTCATGGTCTAACAATTAAATGGGCTTCTAACGATGCCAACATTTGACTATCGCAAAAAAAAAACGGATCCACTTGGACATAGCCCCCTCCCCCGGCAAAGAATTGGGCTTGGCAAAGAACCATGTATGGTCATAGCCAGACACTTCTTTTCGTGCAGGGGGGAGGGGAAATGTTACTGAGATCACCTCCTGGCCTTGCTTCGGAAGC